>JAODKC010000088.1:1544629-1571316 GCA_026777985.1 Mormyrops attenuatus
ACCCCCCAACCCCCACCCCTCCCAGTCTCCCAAATGCCACAGTATTACATCACCTGAAGTCATCGACAGACCTGTCAGTCATGGTGGAGATGGATTCGTCGCTCGGGACCAATCCAAGTCCTTTTATTGACTCATTTGTTTTGCTGATCTAACAACCTTTGAACTCTTTGGCCAGGGCTGTACAGCACACATGGGCCTCTGTGTGTGTGTGTGTGTGTGTGTGTGTGTGTGTGTGTGTGTGATCTGTCAATGAAAATGAGGAGACTCGTGTTCCTGTCCCAACCCAGCTTTCTGTGTTGCATCTGTGCCTTTCCGAAATGAGAGCTGGAGGGGACAGCCAGCCGCCGCCTGCGTAAGAGAGGATTGCGGCTGCCAGGCAGGCAGCACACTGCCTCACCCCGGTCTGTGCCATTCCGAAGGGCCCTGGATTCATGCCCAGGAACAGGACGCTCTGGTTGCCGTGGCAGTAGGTGCTGACGTAGTTGCAGTGCGTGTTCCACGCGTACTCCAGGGGGTTATATGTGTACTGGACCGGCTCCGTGAACACCAGCTGCCTCAGCCGGACGTTCAGCTCCAGCTCTACCTGCAGGAAGCGTGACCCGACGTCCGAACCATCCAGCACCGAGGAATGTGTACCACCCCTTGCCTGCACCACTGCTGCCACATCCGCACGGCCATCTTTGACCGGCGAGCTGCAGATAACAGCACAAGAAATAATAATAAAAGAAACTTTATCATAGTTTAACTTGTATTTTACTCCCACATAACTTATCACTGACACTTTTTTGTCTATTTTATGTATTTTCATGTTTTATAAATTTTTATGCAGAGATATTTTTTAAGAGTGAATTGCAGGACTCAAAATTTGAGTTGCGATGAGATCGTCCTAAATTTTCCAATCGTATCATAAAATTTCAGAGGCCAGGGCGAATATGCTACCCAGCCTGAAGCCGTTTATTGACGAAAACACTACGCACCAGCTAATCACCGTTTGCAGCCTTATGTTACTTCTTTAAAGTCACCTGTATTTTATTCCACTTGGCCACTAGTATCCATAAAACTCAAGGGTATGTTTAAACCAGGGGTGCAATGTGCACTGAGAACTGATCTAGAGTAACTTGGCTGATGGCCACATCCCTTTTAATATAAGTATTTCTAATATAAAAGCTCCTCTGCTGGTTGTTTAGTATATATTGCACTGTAAATGTGGTTAAAATGAGGCCGAATACTGTACGCTACGTTCTCTGCGTGGCACGCCATTGGACCTAGTGTACGTAACTAATCATACCATATTTAAATATAAAACAAACTCAAACTGCTTTTCAAACTAAGTCCAATAAAACGAGGAAAACGGCTGAAAAATGTTACGATACCGTGCAAAATATAAATATCCGCATGGGCGCGTTTCTGTTAAATCGACAATTCTTCTTTCCAGTCAGTCTACATAATCTCAGGTTCAACAATTTATTTCGCTAAAAATAAAAAGAAATTCAGACTAAATTTCATTACATTACATAGTTACATTATAGAGAGCCTCGTTGCTCAGTACTAAATCCGCATAACTTTGGAGCGTTTTCGTCTACATCTAAATATAGAACCTATTTGTATATCAAACCTTTTCTCCATTTCCGTGTCGAAGAAACCAAACTTTTTCGCGTATTGCTTACATCCCAATTAAACACTCATCTTCCCAAATAGTTTAGTTCCTCGATGCAGTTCAATGATTTATTTTAACGAGAACGGACCGCGGATGGGGTGTCAACAGCCACGGTTGAAACCCGCACGGATTATCCGGCACAAAATCCTATTCCTTGACAAAAAAAAACCAGCGAGAGTAAACTGAGCAGTAATGCATCGTGAAAGGTCGGCTTTTCCCCATGTTATCAATTTAAATACCACTACAGCCTACCTCTCCACATTGCTTTTGTGCATCTTGGTCTAGGGCTTTCCGGCAACAATGCGGCCCTTGCATTGTGGGGCGTGTAGTTCAGGGATAGACTACAGATCCCATCATGCGCATCAGCCAGGTGCTCCTTGTTTCGGGCATGCAGCACCCCCTATCGGTGTACTGACCGTACGATACAGGCAACCTTAGCGACACTGTAACCGTATCCTTCGCTGGCAGACGGCTTGAAACGAACTGAGTAGTTTAATTTTGCATTAAATACAATTATAAGAACGCAATTACTCAGTGTGTCATTAAGATGTGCTGCGCGCAGAAAATATATGAGGTACCCGATTTTCTTCTTGGTAGGTAACATGCCATACATAGCCTAGTGATTTATTTTTTATATATTTGCATACTGACTGAGCAGTTTTAAAGTACTGGGGTGGAGGTCGGAATGGGTTATGTGTGTTTAGGGGTCCTTAGCATGGTATAATATTGCTATTTTAAAAGGCGTTTTGAGAACAAAGGCACAGATTGAAATCCTGAGCTGAATCCAAACGACTTTACGGAACCCCAGTAGCCCCATTTGTGTCTTTCATAAGAGGAGGGGTCGGTCCGTGAACTATGATTAATAGGGAGCCGCTGTGTCTTCCATCCTTTTTCTGTAGTCTCCACCTGGATGAGCGCAGGGCCCCAAGGCTGCTGACGGACGTGCCTGTGCACCGACTCAGCACCTGGAGGAGACCGCGGCTCAGCTCCTGCACGCCTCCCCAATCCTGTCCTTCCCTTAACCTCGGCTCCACACACACACACTCACACACACAAAGAAAAAACCTTGCAGACGGGGGTCGAATCCTGCGCCTTCTCGCCGTCTCTAAGTAATTTTCATACAACACCTCCCGTTGTAATAAAAAACCGTAAGACATTTAACGATGATCACATCACAATTTCTAGCCTTGGAATTTTAAGCTTAATCCCATTATTCCAGTTTATTAAATTATGTATTGACTATTACTTGCAATTATGTGTTCAACCTTATAGCAATATTGCGTGAGTTTCCCGTTACTTCTACTTTCCTACCTGCTGTTATGTAGATATTACACTCAGGTGCAGAGTTGGAAAGGTATGAGGGTGTGTAATTCTGGTAATGAAATTCTACACACTGACATTCCAGACTTAATATCTATAATGCAATAAAATGGATATTTCAGTTTTCATATGACTGGGATATGATGATGTTATAAATTTTAACAGTTGAAACTAGTGGATTTATGTGCTAATCTATTGAAGTACAGGTTGGTATACATCGCTAGGCTGTTCTCTATAAACATATAAACGCATTTTTGTGAATCTGGTACGGTCACAGGAGACGTAGTTTTCAGTGAGCAAAAAAAGATGCTGAGGGAAACGTGAGATAGGAGTGAGGTTACCGGAGTGTTCCATTTGCAGCTCAGACTCCATCTCCAGACGTCAGAGCCGTCTGACGTTGTTGCCATGGCAGTGGCAGCTGGATCTGCCGCTGAAGGAGGAAGCCAGCAGCAGCAGCCCCCGACCCCCTCCGTCCCGCATGTCCCCCTCCCCTCTCCACTACTGACCTGCAGCTGAACCTAGCTGAGATCAGAGGTTGATGGCTGGGAGCGGATGGATGACAGTGAGGGATTGGGGGAGGGGGAGCACTTCCAGCCACACAGATGGGATATGAGCTAAAAAAAATGGCAGGCAAAGCTGAATCTAATTGTTATTAATGAGAAGGAATTAAATTGACATTTTTTTCTTTTTCTCCAACACAAAATAAAATTTGATAAGGGGTAAGTCATGTCTCTTTTAATTCTTAAATGATGATAATTATGATTCTGTTTCTTTCCAGCCTTTTCTTGATTGCATGGAGGATGTGTGTGTGTGTGTGTGTCTCTGTCTGTGTGACTCTTTGTGCATGTGTGTTTGTGTCTGTGTGATTGTGTGTGTGTGTGTCTAGATGTCTAGATGGGTGAGCAATACACAATACACAGAACACACGGAGCACAACACTCCTCTAGGTGTGTTTGTGCATGTAAGAGCATGTATTGTGGGGGGGAGGGGGGCAGACAAGGAGACCTTGATGAATCCCAGAAAGACAACGGCCTCACCTGACAAGCCTGAATGATGTGCGCGTGTGCATGCGCGTGTGCCCTGGGGTCGTAAACACACAGGTGTGCGTCGTGCCAGCCTGTGTATGATTGTGACTGCGAGTGCGTGCTTCTTACACGCTCAGCATGTACATGTTGAAGGAAAGACAATTCCAAGGAGCACTAAGGAAGCGGGAGGTCAAGTGAGTTTACCTCTGACCCCCCAGGCTGCCAAAGGTCAAACAGTTTAGGACATTTTGGTTTCTGTCCGAATTGCCGCATGATGTTTCTCCATTAAAGTGAGACACCCTAATTATGTTCATCTACATATTTGTTATCCAAAAACATCTACACAAGTGGTCAGATGTACCCTACAGGATCTGTTGGGTCATTTACAAACATGACTAATTTATTGAACTATCCAGAAATTAAGCGAATAGTACAATTAAGTCCTCAAATGGATTTAATTTAGTACTAATGATTGCAAACTGTAGGTATGCATGAAATTATCGGCATAAAATATTTTATTGCATAACAATGGACTTTTATATAGTCATACATTATCCCTTAAGATTTATTTATTTATTTATTTATTGCAGTGGTATTTATTATCATACTGGTTAATATACCATAAAATGTGATTAAAGGACAATGACAAGAAACTGCATGACACCTGGGAAAAAAAGTAATTTGCGCATCTCGGTGTTACTGTGAATCAAAGAGTGCCCTCTAGTGTCAGGCTCTTATTAATCTGTTAAACTCAGTTCTCTGCGGGGGCTGATGACCTTGCAGTTCTTAATTGGTTTTAAAGAGAAGTCGATATTTAATTATATCTCCCAAAAGAAATCTGAAAGGATTATATTTTGTAAATTAGCCCATTAAAGAAGATTTTATTTTGTACATTCTATATTAAGAGGTGTTTCAAAAGTCTTCAGTTGATTGCAGATCAGTGTGTAATAATTGGTGCGGCTGATGCGTTAAATGAATGAACAAACGGCATATAAAGTACTACGATGCGTATGATGATGAGATTTCCCTTCAGCTTTATTGTCCTTCCACAGATCATAACCATAAACAAATACAATAAGAAAAATATATGTGGGTCTTCAGTTTATCAACAGAGAAGCGATACTGCTTCCTGAAAGGTTTACATCACCGCAGGAAGGAATTAATAGCCCAGACAATTATACTCAGCGCTCTGCGTAGCACCTTAGACATTTGAGAGCAGTCAGGCTGCAGCGCCGTGACCAGATCCTGACCTTTAAACCCAGACAATGGTTCTCTTAGTATCGGCACAACACAGTATGGAGCTGTGATGCACACTTGGATCCCTACGCTTTGGTCGCAGCCCAAGACCGTGATTCTAGCACAGCTTTGCTCACACTCATTTAGTTTACTGTGCATGATACTGAACCTTCAGAGTACTAAATTAACAAACTAAGAAGGCAGCCACAGGTAAAATATATACTATGATATACTGGTGTGATATATTTACATTCCAGCTTTTATTTAAAGTGACATACACTAGAAGGAAGGCCTAAACACCTTGAAGTGTGTTTTCTGGGATTGGAACCCACAACCTTTGCATTGTTAGTCCAACCTTCAACTTGCTGAAGCAGAGGAGATTTAAATCAAACACAGAATTAGGAATAGAATCACCTATACAAAGTATAGATTTGACTATCCTTACATTGGCTAAAAATAAGGACTAACAGCTGTTGTCCCAGCAATGAAGGGGATTTCCAGCTTAATCCAGTTTGGCAGAAATTACTATTAGATTTTGGGGAATAAGCCCATAGAATGAAAAGTGAGAGTATTCAAAAATGTACAGTAAGGAAAAGCTGCCTTTAGAAAACTGTGCATCTTCTGTTTAACACTAACAAAGGCTAAAGGCGTGGGGGGAGGGGGGGGTGGATACACGCGATTCCAAACCGTTCCGGGCATCACGCATTCGTGGAATGAGAAGCCTGCTCTATGATGAGCTCCATCCCTTGGCTGCCGTCCCGTGCATTTAATCCGCCGGCTTCTTGAAGTCTTATCGCTTATCTATTCACTTTCATACTCTCTGATGTATCACCCCCCCCCCTCCCAGTTACCTTTCCCTATCTGCTCGCCATATGCACATCTGGATACCCTCTTTCCCCTCTTTGACCCGCTCTCTCTTCTTTTTTAGCGTATCTTGTCAAACCCTTCCCTTCCTCCCTCCCTCCCTCTCACTCTCCCTTTCTCATTCTCTCCCTCTCTCACTCCTAGGCTCCTGGCTCTGATGAAACACTTTCCCCTCCCGTTGAACTCCGCTGATAATCCAGGGGAAGCAGTAAAAGACCATTGATCAGTGTCTCTGGCAGCCCACGAAGGCCGCCGCAGTCTGAAAACCTCAGCTTTGCGTAAACGTGTGTCTGTGTGTGTGTGTGTCTGTGTGTGTATACAGCCTGACTGTTTGTTTGGGTACGTCACTGCCCCTTCCCTGCTCCAGCCGCTTGGCCCACCACCAGCCCTGACCTCAGCTGCCCATACACGCTCCTCCACAGCCTCCCGTCCCCATGCAAATACCTGTGATCACGTGCAGACCCTGGATTCTCCAGGCATTCTAAGCCAATGAATATATGACTCAGCTTGTCAGCTTGACAGGCACAGTCAGCAGGTATCTGGGTGAGGTTATTGGTGTTGAATGGTTGGCTTCAGTGGCTGAAACTCCCTCATTTCTGTGCCCTTGTGGGTGCAGTTCGTCTTATCAAAACGCCCCGGTGACCAATCGAAAGAGCAAGGCCCTCCAGCCCTTTTTCAACTCATTTTAAAGCTGGAACCTTGTTGTCCCACTGACCAAGGACAACATCTACACCCCAGAGAGGAGAAGCCATGACCTCCCCGGTCCCGATAACACGAAAAGCTACACAGCCACAGAAGACGCGCAAATAAAATGTCGATAAAAAAAGAAAAAAGAAACCTAATGAATGATTTAAGTGACATGTTCAGCTTTTCGCCTAAGGTTGTCCGCTGTATAAAAACAAGCATTGTAGACACTCTCTGCCTTGGAGGGGGAGCACATGCAGCTTTCCTATGACACATTGCACATCCCAGTGACAGATTTCCTGCCCATGGTGCTCTGAGAATTTCTCTAGTTAGCACACTGCGGCTTCTTGCATATTAACTGCATGAGAAACAACTTGCTACCAGTAACCTGTTGAGTGACCCGTATGGGATAAATTACCTCATATACTTTTCATTTCATAGGTGTGTGCGCCCACAGTCATCGTGCTTATTAATTTCCCGTTTATGGTTCATTATTAAAAGCCGCCGCCTGCATAGCCTCTTTTGTGTTCAGTTTCCAAATGGGACTCTGTAATAAACCCCTGCTGTGATCTTGACTTTTGTTTTCATCCTAAGTATGCTGGGAAACATTTTTCTGGGGACTCAAAGATAATCACGGTGTGGACATGTGAGGTGACACTGAGGGAGATAAAGGATGTTTCGAAGTGCTTTGCCACAGAGCCGCACTGTCATGCGATCGCTGGATATAAGCACTGATCTCTCTCTGCCTGCTTAACCAAAAGCAGATTGATTCATTAAGAGAATCACATGAGTTTCCTGTTAACATACATTATTACATAAACTAGCCATTGCCATTATTACTGCTGTAAGGATTAAGTCTTTCAATGCAACATTGTAAGAGCATTCCTTAAGCCAGGGGAAGTATGGTGCATGCAACCTGAATTAAGGACCATTTGGACTGACTGCTGAGGGCTCGGTATGACTCACATTCCTGCATCTGGGGGAATGTCAGATGTGGTATGCCCTCCATTCCAACGTACTTTGTATTCCCATTGAACTGGGTTTTTAATGGGCGTAAATTTTCCTACCTGTGTCATATTAATAGTTAGACTGACTACTGCAGAAAACTTGTATTTTTTTATTTTGCCTACCAGTTGTAATACTGGAATATGTATCTCTAGGTACAATGGTCACCATGGAAGAGGCTGGAAGGGGGATGGGCGCAGATGGATGGGAGAACAGGAGGAACAGAACTGTTTTGTGGGAAGCTGGGTTGGGGTACATGGCAATATTGGACCAGGTGCTTTTAAAATTCAAAGTCCACTTTTTTCCAAAAGTGGTCGACAGGAGTCTCTTCCTTGTAAGAATGAGGGGATAGGACATGCTTTTCAATGGCATATCGTGCATTCAGGTATGCGCCATCAGAGATAAGACGCAATATGGCTCAATGTCTCCCTCTGCTGTTCAGCATTCACACCCGTTAAAAACACACGCACTCAATTTCTTGCACTACACCGGCCATCTAAATAATATTTTAAAAAGTTTTTTTTTTCCCTCACATCCATCTAACCCAAACATCTCAATCCATCTCCTAGGCCCTGACCCTCTTCTTGTCCTGGTATTCCAAGTGCATTATGCGTAGGAATTCAGCCAAAAAATTATCAGGCTGATCTTTGGAATTGATGTGTTCAAGGTGTGAGGACAGTTGGACAGTACAAATGGGGCACGGTGTAAAATGTACATGAAAAGACACTATATAGGCACATAAACAGATACTGCACATAGATATGAAAGGAGAGTGAAGCTGTACATGAACACGAAAGGACACCTCAGACGCAAATACACTGCACACGTTTCGTGTTTTCAAGTTCCTGTCGTCTCGTGTCATTCAAAGGAACGTCTGGACTACCCCCACCCCCATTATCAAGGGTTGGTGAGACCGGGGCCGCAGGTTATTCACAGGAAAAGTGTGATTTACATCACACCCCTGGGGGGGGGGGGCACAGAGTAGAGGGGACAATGAAGATAAAAGAGGGGTTGATCGGAGAGAGACAAAAATACAGAATGCAGAGGAAGGGGGGAGAGCGAGAAAAAAACGGGAAGAATGTAAAGTGGGATTAATGTGGTAAAAACCCCTGGAATGTACTGATATTCGTACAAACATACACATTTTCACCCACATTTTCACACACGTCTCTCCCACACACACTCGCTCGTTGTCCACAATGGGCAGAGCCGCGCCATTAATTTGACAGGGGAAGCACTTGGATTAAGGTTTCTGAGATTCACCTACGTCAAACCCCGTCTG
This sequence comes from Mormyrops attenuatus, assembly GCA_026777985.1. Classification (NCBI taxonomy): domain Eukaryota; kingdom Metazoa; phylum Chordata; class Actinopteri; order Osteoglossiformes; family Mormyridae; genus Mormyrops; species Mormyrops attenuatus. The sequence goes on from JAODKC010000088.1 coordinate 1,553,703, forward strand.
CCTCCACTGGTGCCTCAAGATATCCACGCGGCGCCTAGGAGCAGTAATGCATCTACCTCCAGCCGGATGGAAGACTGCCAAGCATGTCTGCCGTATTAATGCCCTCTGCATACTTTTCATGGGCTTAACCCTGAATCAGAGGAGTTTCACAGAGATCGGGAGCATGGTCGGTCATTGCTGTGCTGAGACAGGACCCACCCTGGCGGTGTAGTTTCGACAGCGTCGATCGGGGCAGAACGACGACCCCAACAATCCAAGCAGCAGACTCACGACATAAGGAAACGATAGCGCCCTCTGGAGGTACAAAAAAAGCAAAGGACCGATTTTGACATGAATGAGATAAAATAGTATAATTCATTACTAAATAAACCGCTGCATTTTCCCCTTGGACGTTGGAGTTGACAGAAATTGACAGCAGCTGAAACATGAAAAAAAACAGGTGAACTTAAATTAAAATCAAATGCAAAAAAGATTGATTGATTTGGTACTTTATGTTTTAGTGAAACACACCATAGCAGTACGTTTAAACAGCAATATTTATTCCTAAATTAGTGTTTTACTAGAGTGGAAATAGATGATGATTTAGAGGGCTTTGGATGATATGTTTTCAGTGGGCTAGTCTGGAGAGGTAGCGATGTTGTAACTGGCCTTATCAAATAGCTCACATATGATGTGAGACTCTGTTTGTATAACCGCCCCCCTCCCCGACTATATCTTCACATGCACGACTTTATTTACACTGATTTATTAGGAACTAAGTGGTTTAAACCCCCACGCCTCACTCCAACACCTAAACACCTGACAGTCAACTCATAAATAAAGATACCCAAAATTATAATCTACATCATTGCTATCACTTAAAGTAAAATGCAAGAGTTGTGGACAGTATATCATCTGGGACAGATGAAAGCGAGAGAGGGAGGCAGTTTGACTCACAACAGACTCACGAGTGGGATTCTCATCCACAACCGCGGGCTAGGAAAACAGGACGCGTGTATCCAGACTGTACTGTTTTGCTGAGCACTACTATCACTGAATCTCTTTTGCTTTTCTCCCTCACTTTCCCTCTTTATTAAATCTTTTTTTCCTGCTGAATTTTACCTCGACGCAGAGGTACCTCTCCTAAAGAAAACTCCAAGGTGCTCTCAGATGAAGTTGTGGCAAATTTGTGAAAGAGGGTGTGGCGGTGAAACTGCTTCATTGTTTCACTCATCCTGCATGGCCGAAAATTATGTACTAATATATATATATATATATATATTGTCATAAATCATGACTGACTGTACTTTATTTGTTCTAAAGCGGAAACTAAGATGATTCTGCTTCTTGCGTATATAAAAATAATTATAGCTGCACAAGGATTATTATTGTTGTTTTTTTTTGTTTAATAGAGAGAATACTGCTTTAAAATAGCTCTTGTTGCAGTGTAGGTACATTAGTTAACAAAATACACGTCACGCACAGCATGGGGGAGATCCTGACGGATTTGTATTAGTTTAACAATGATAAATGGACAGTATACATAATGATACATTCATTAAAGTGACACATCAGCTCGTTCGCGCCCAAAGTAGGAAGTCCAATATTTATATTTGTTTTCAACTGCCTTTTTTTTTACTTCTTCCGTCCATTTCCACGGCGGTTCGAGGTGAATCTGCGCTTTGATGGGATTACAGAAGGGCAGCAAGGAGTCTGACTGATGAGTCCTTCTGCTTCGCCCTGGGGCTTATAGCTGATATGTGGGGGCGAGGTGGCGCCAGGACAGGTGCTTACACTGACTCCACTTAAGAGGACACACCCATCCTCCCGCTCACACACAAAGCGCGAAAAAAGAAAAGTAACATAAATCATAAATCTGAACGAGGGCTGGTGGCTGGATTTGGGTTGATGGAATGAAATATGTTATTTCTATACTTGGCAGAAAACATCGGGACTTCTTTTCATACGTGCCGTAACAGCTGCCTGCTTGTGAGTTACACATCGACACATCCAGAATATGTGATTACTGTGCAGGAAATGGATGTACAGGATGTATCGCAATCCGTAGTGAAATAACAATAAATCATCGTATATTTTATTTGCTTATTTTAATACAGGGATTTTTGTGGACATTTGCACAGTGTGTGGAGCCACATATATAAATCTTTCACATTTTAAGCTAGCAATACATGTAACTCTACTCCAAATAGAGACGTTTGGATCTTTTAAAATAGTTTATTACTGACATCAAATAGATATTTAAGAAAAATAGCGCAGGCCTGGCACGATGTCGTCCTCCTGTGGTCATTACGTAGATCGTAGCTCAGAGGAATCCCGCCCGGTGCATTTCGCGAGCGTAATGTATTAACATACTTCATGCTTTAAACAGTGGGCGACTTAATGCAATTTAATCTTTTTCACACAATGCGTGAACAAACGACGCCCGATGTAAGGAGCTTTATTTTAGTTAATTTAAAATACATAAATAATCTGACCTTACTTTGATTGACCTGCTGTTCTACGCAGATGTTGTGAGTTCATTTGGTCAGTTCTAAGCTGTAGAGAAAAAGTTTGTATTTCTTAAATCACGCTTTTTTTCAATCAAATAAAGATAACTGGTGAGTCTGAACCGTCACTTGGACGTGGACACGATATACTGTAGATGTTGCGTTTGGTCAGCAGACGCTGTCGCACATGATGTGCAGATAACCGCCAGACATTTCTAATCAAAGTCAATAAAATTTTAAATATGTAAGCTTTCATGTTTATAATTCTTCAGAAATTTCAAGGTAGTAGAAAGTAGATTGTGCCCGTTTTGGGGGCCTGTTCTGTGCGCTGGTTCTGTTACGTCTGATGTAATTCCAGTGTCGGTCGCTAGAGGGAACAGTGCTTGTTTACCCTTTATAGCCTACCAACCAGCTTGTCATGTAACAGGGATGATAAAAAGGATAGTTAATGCTGTTAACTCTGCACATGTACTTAGTTTAAAAAGTAAGGCATAAAGAGGTTTATGGTAGAATAATCAGAAACTAACGGAAAAGCGAAGCAGGAGTTTGCTGGCTTAGAAAGCCAGGGTACTGTAAAAGCATTAAGGCCGGCATGCAGCTCAAGGCGAGACCGGGGCCCAGGCCTGCAGGACGTCCTGGAATGTGCCTCCCTGCTCCTACAATTGCTGGCCTGAGAGGGGCCTTATTCACAGCCACCTGGATTTATGCGGAGGAATGAGGAGCAGCAGGTGCTGGAAACTCAAGATGTGGCAAGTCAGTAGCTGGCTGGGCGGCCCGGGCGGAACAGCGGCCGTTTCCTACCAGCCTCCCCCGCCCGCTGCCCAGGGGCTGGGCTGATCGCAAACAGATGGGCCGCTTGGCGGACCGGCGGCCTCTCTGGCCCTTCCTGTCACGCAGACCATGCAGCTGACTTGCATTTTCACATAATTGAAGAGGAAGTCCTTTCCGGGCTCTCATTAGGAGTTTTAAGTGACACAATAACGCAATTGCGTCCATCAAAATTAGGCCTGACGGCGTGTGAGCCGTGGCCCTACTTACTTAACGCGGCCTGCGGGTTAAGAACTCCATCACCAACGGTACCACAGCCATTTATTTTCTGCATTTATAACTCGAGTACCAATAAGAGGAACAGGAGAAGAACAGACAGGCACACTGAGAGGACGGCGTATTTAACGCATGCCTTATTTCGTTGGCTACAGCAGCTTCAATAGCCACGATGGAGCTCGCAGTGCCGCCGTTTAAGCTACACGGGCGAGCAGGGTAGGCAGGTGGTGCAGAAGCATCTCGCTCGCAAAAAAGTATGAAGGCTTAAAGGACCCAAAGCACGACTGGCCCAGCTCAGCTTTGTTTCATTACCATGAAATCCGCCCCCCGTGGCTTTATTCAGAGATAAATCGGTGATGCGTGGGCCCTAGTGAATCACAGCAGGCCACTTTCATGCCCGATTCTTGGGTTTGCATGCCGGCTATCCCCAACCGGCCCCCTCGCTTTAAACTCCATCAGCACTTCCAAAGCTGGCTAAAGAGAAGCAGGTGGCGACACGCCGCCGCCGCCCTGAAGGTCGTAAGTGGAAACACACACCACGTCTTTCCGCCTCCGCTCGGTCCCGCTCCTGTAAAGTCTGCCATGCCGCGTGCGCCACGTTAGAACCACGTGGTTAATCTTGCCATATTGATTGCACATGGCCAGTCGGGGGCGAGTGGACCCATGTGGCAAGCCTGGGAATGCAGGGTCATGTCTTCAGGCTGGGGACAGGCCAGTATGCACGCCGGTGATGCTCATGCGTGCGACATGCCGTGGTTGGGTTCATGGGGCGGACAGCAGTAGGAAGGGGGGGTGGGGCTTCATGGAGACCATCTGCTGTGTATGCAGTTTTTATACCCCCCCTCAGGCCCACCCCCGCCAGGCCCCACAAATGCCTTTCTTGGAGGTAACAGGGCAGATGGCGATTTGGGGAAGGGCTCAAATGTACGCCGTGCGATGGCCCGCCCACACCGGTGCAGGGGGATTACCCCACGGGCCTGTTGTGGAGTACCGGAAACCCGCACAGAGCTGGATGAGCAGTGCCGGGGCGGGCGGGCAGGGGAGGGTTAGCCAGTGTGTTGGTTTACACAGGACTTCAGAGGTCATACCAATATTCACTCACTCTGAATGTAGGATCAGATATTATAGGCAATTATATTCCTTCAAAAAGGCACAAAACACAACAGAAAAAAACGCAGAGGTACAAAAACATACTTCTCATGGCCTGTCAATCCTTTTACTGGGGACTGCAGTTTTTTTCTACGTTCCTGAAGACAATTCCCATTCAGAATGATTACGACCCTGGTTATAGCATATATAATATCAATATAAAATGTTCTCATCACATTTCTCCCGGTCTGTTCTGCCGCCATATCATTACCGTTAGGCTGAGGAACCGCACGCAGGCAGTAAGCTGGAGGCGGCAGTCAGGAATTTATTTTTTGGGTACTAACATTTAATGCTTTCTTTCCGTTTTCTCTTTTGTATCACCATTCACGCAGAAACGTGCAATTACACGCCATCAGCACAGTCCACATAAGCTTTAACCTGGCTTCATACTATGTGCCACATTACTGACATGTTTAAGATGGGGGAAAAAAAAGCAAAAAGTCTTTGGGTTGCATCGATAATAACGGCACTAACTATGGTGACAAATCTACATGCCTGCAGCCCAATCTTCTCATAATTCTTTATTGCTCCACACAGTGACCAGACTCACACCTGTTCGTACTAATCGTAGATCTGTGGGTCACGTGACCTGGGCATCGGCCGGCAGCTGTTCCATGCAGGACGCCACAATGGTTCACACTCCAGACCTGCTCATTTGCTTACAGAAAAAGCTGGGAAGGACACCCTGATGCATCAGAGAGAAGATCTTATGCCATTTACCATGGAGAGATTCCGGCGAAATACACTGTATCCTGCAAAGAAAAATTTCAGTATCATAATAAAACGATTAACTTTGTTTTGGGGTAAATACTGTAAAACCATAAATGTGCACAGGGGTGTATCTAGAAATTCTGAATCTGCCAGGGTATCCATGCCCCTCCGATGCCCCCTGCATATGAATAATAGCACTGCAGCTTATTTTTATGGGAAGAAAACAAATGAATATGGCTAAAATATGTCAGCGTAAGCAATGCAACAGGATATGTTTTCACTATGTGTCCCTAAATATATTACCTGGATCACGTCGGGATCACGTACCGCATTCACTGAACTTGACCGGATTCCAGAGGTGTCAGTGCTGTCGGGTGGCGTGCTGTTCTGGGGCTGCGGGAGTAAAGCTGGGTGGAGACCAGCCAAGACAGGGGCCTGCTGGCCAGCCAGGGCTTGTTCTCACATCGGCCTCAAATGGTGCCGGATTAGCGCTTTTCACCAGCAACACTCCGGAAAGGAGATACCAGGCCAAGGCTCCTGTACCGTTTCAAAATGGAATTCCTGCAAAAGTGCTACGTCGTAAAACCTCCCGCCTGGAAGGACCAGATAAGCCAGTGCCCCTGTGCTAACTGGGCCCAAGCCCAACTGGGCACAGAGTCTCACTTCATCCAGTTAATATGCCGCACAGAGTGCTATGCGGCCTCAGGGAACCCGATACAAACGCCTGACACACATGCTAAATCTATTTCCCACCATAACCAGTGACCCCTCTGGGTGACCCCTCTGTACCACTCACTTTACAACAGGACCTTGCTGGAATTACAGTCCAGCCAGGTCCCGCCCCTCTCCTCTGCAGCCAAGTCCAAGATGCATTTGCTAACCCTGATTTATTTCCAGATTACCTATTTCAGTCAGAGTAACTTAGGGTTTACAAATGGGCATCCAGACGGCCCTGAGTCCGAGGCTTTAATTGCTGCTTGACTGCTCAGCTGATCCATAGTTGGGACCAGGTTGTAGCGCTGTAATTTAGGAGCCCAGGCGACCCATTTGGATCAATCAAGCATTAGACTTTAATCGGATTGTACCTTCAGCTCTAAATTAATCGCAATTAATTCAGAAGCCTGGTTTTACCTCAGCAGCCTGCCGTGAAAAGATCGGGTCACACTAATTGCATTTCGCCTCATTTCGGTAGAGAACCAAAGACTATTTGCACGACCGAATTGGATTAGATCCACTCCAGCGAAGCAGCAAACATCCAAGAAAACGGATGGAAAGGACGCGCGTGGAGATCCGCCGACGGCACATCTCAATAGCCCGCAGAAGTCATCTTACCTCCCTGCTGCACCGGCATGTCCAAAAGAGACAGTAAAAGTGTGCAGTTAAATGTTTTAAAGCATGTTTTCTCATTGCCCAACATTTGCAAGGGAATGAAAAGACTTTCTTTGGCACTGAGTGTGCCGATTACTTCTTACCAGGTCTTTAGATTTAGGGCATATAAAATTAACACCTAATGCACGATATTTTCCATATGCTTCACATGGCAAGAGTCCTGGACGAGAGATCATTTCATATTCCAGTGCTTTTCCTCATTACTCTTTCAGCCAAAGGCATTATATACAGCCTAGTGAGAGACCGTGAAAACAACCTTCTCTCAGCACTGATAAATAAAATCAAACGAGTAACTGCTCATTACATGACAACATGAACTGTTTGTTTTTGATGAACAGACAACAGATTGACATGACACGTTCTTGGAATTACTGTCAGCTTACTTATCAAAATAGTACCGTACACGTGGAAGCTAAGCCAACATCTTCTGCCTGGTGTATATTTTTTAAAAAAACCATACTTATTCAGAACATATTTCTAAAAAATGAAGGAATACACACCATCCCTCTGGGGTGTCCTGAAAAAGGATTCAGGCTCTCTGTGACTCTGCACTAGATAAGTTATGGAAAATGGACAAAAAATAGCAAACAAAAAACAACTATTCTTACAAGTTAACACGAGGCACTTCTAATTTTACAGACTTGGGCTCCTAGTTTGAACCTCATCAGTAGCGTGATCATTACTTACCAGAAGTGAGTGTGAACAAACATGCATGACAAACATAGTTAATGGCACATGCATGACATCTCAGAGGGTTCTTTTTAAACTGTTCAAGTGTGGATGTTTACAAATAAAATCAACAGAAATAACAGTAAAATACGCATTTACTAATTTCCACATGGTGCGCGGCTCATGGCCATCTCTGTGACTGTGATCAGAAGGGCGCCAGTTTGAGCCCCGGCCTCAGAAGAATAGTCACATGTCTGTGGGCCCTTGAGCGAGGCCCCCAGTCCCCAGCTCCAAGGGTGCTACACGCTGGCTGGCCCTACACTGTTAGCCCCCAAGCTATGGAGAGCTAGATTGTTGGCCAAAAGAAGCATTCCAATGTACTTGTGCAAATAGGAAACAAACATTGTTTGTATGTCACATTTTTATGCGAAAAAGCTAATTCTCCAAAAAAGTCACCATTTTAGTTTTCTAATTTGAAACTGTACCACAAAGGTATTAAATTTGTTACGTTATGGTAGAAGAACACAGCAATTTGAGTTTCATTTTTTATTTTTAATTCTTTTTTAGATTTAATTTTAAAACATATTTTCATAAGTACAATTGTTACATAATTCATTAATAAGCATGAATAAGTAGACAATGATATGGTGTAACTATATAAATCATACCTCTATTATCTTCTGAAAGCTGGTTTGGCAGGGAGCTTCAGAATCAGTCAGGAAAGTTTACCTATTTTTCATCTTCCCAGGATAATTACATAGCAGGTTCAGCAACACACAGTGAAGAGCCAAGGTGAAGATCAGCAGGTCCTTCAAGATACCAGAGCTTCTGCTTGCAACGTTTAGGCCACAGGCTCTGACAGCTGAGACAGTAATAAGCAAGACCTGTGCTACACACACCCTGATCCGGGGGCCGAAAACAGACAGGCCTTGTTCAGGTGCCGGTGTTCCAACATGCACTAAATATACCCCTCCATCTTTCAGCAGCCCGCTGATGGATTTCCGCTGGCCTGTTTGTGGTATCTAGTTAGAGGCCAAAGCTCACATCCATCAGCTGGAAATGAAGGTTTCTCCTCCGGAAAAAAGAAAACCTCACTGCAAAGTTTCTCAGGAGACAGAAACTCAGGTGACACTTGTGGTGATTTTTCAAATAAAGCCTAATTTTTACGAGGAACAGACAAACGGGGGGGGAATGGAGCTGCACTGACGCTGGGGAATTTTCGTTTTCTCTCTCCAGAGGAGCAGTTAGTTCCATAGATGGACAAGCTGTATGGGAGACAAAAGGGGTGGGATGCGGGGGTGGGGGGGCAGAAGGTAGGAACAGACATGTATGAGTCATGTGATTCATTTGAGGGCTCAGTGGGGGCCTGTCAGAAGGTGGTTAATCCCAGTTTGTCTAAAGAAGAGCACCAGATAGGCACAGAGACAGAAAGCTTGGAAGCAGCTGTGGGGAAGGAGATCCACAGAATATATTCATCCCATTCGTGCGTTTCCAGCAGCCACTAATGCGTTCAGCCTCGCAGATATACAGGGACGAAACTCACAACGGACTACACCTTAGAGAAACCTCTATAAAAACAGGGGGGAAAAGACAAGACAGAACTCAAATTACAGACGTCAGGAACGTTCACTGGATGATATTGCATGTCAGCACGCTGGTGATAGAAAAAGGCGCAGGGTGGTTACGTACATTTTATTTCCGTTTAATATCACGACTTCCTATAACACCTGCAGGCACCTGACTGGTCCTTAGCGGTCCTTAATGCTGCTTGGCTAAATTCTGCCCTCTGCTGATCAAACTATAGAAGTGCATTCTAGTATAATCATATTCTCACACCTACCAAACGCATTTCTATAACGTACAAAATTAAAATATACTATTAAACATACAATTTAATGGATATTTTTCATTCGTGTTATGGAATAAGGATACTCGCAATTCTGTTTAACACTGCAATTATTAAAGAGTGTAATAATTCAGAAGCATTTGAGTCATTTCACATCCAGTCAGAAATACATTCCTGTTTTTAAATGAACTTTTCGGAGATTATCGTCTTTGCTGGATGCAGACTACAAAGCCCTTAAATTCAATACCATACTCGTCAACCTATTGACCACCAGCAGCAACGGCCTTTGCTTGCGTTTCCGGGTTATTCCACTATTGATTATTCCACTATTTACTGTGGAATTTAGGACTTCAGCCCAGCTAATTAGGATTCATGCACTTGCCACAGCTAGTACTATAGAAGATGTAAGGCTAGACAGGGGACAGCACTGTTACGATCTTTATGCGCCAGTTCTATAGATTAGCATGACCAAATTGTGAACTCGTCAGCGTTGTATTTTTAAGAAATCTGTACATTAGTAAAATGGTCGGCGTGTACATATAACAGTACACTATAAGAGTAGCTCAGCAGGTAAAGCGACACCTATTATATTCTCGATATAGCCAGTAAATACTAAACCCAGCCTTCTGTTTTAGCTACAGTTTGGCAGACTTGCTCAAAAAGACTTGGTACAGTCTCTGCAGCTGTGATTTATTAAGTGCTTTTAATTGGACCAGTCTTTGATCCCTGCTTTTTCTATTTTTCTTCGGATTAATTTACGGCCCAATTACAACGTACGGACAAGTTCAGAATTATGGCAGGACACAAATTATCAGTCATTTGCTGGGAGATGGCATTGCGTAATTGAATATCAGTCCCAGATCAATATTTTGAAGCTGAAAAGGTTGTAACAGGCGTGACACCAATCTGGACTGAATAAATATTTTTGCGGTTAATGTCACGTTTCACGCAGAAACCAGCATTCTCATCATTTTTAATATGCAAAAGCGGCCATATTGGGAGCGCTAATGGTTAAATCACTGAACTCACTTTTCCCTTATTTTGTTTTTTTTTGGGGGGGGGGGGGACATTTTTCTTTCAACCATAATATCCAGTTTCATTGTCTAAAATTCTGTAGACTACTTAGAAACAAAAACAATGCAAAGATAACGTTTCCCATTAATATTCCATTCCAAATTCCATAAATATTTAAATAATTATCTATATAATATATAAATATCTAGCCTCCTGATTTACATCAGGCGTATATCAAAGCCCCCAAAGCTCCCATCTGGGCTTTACGGCCGTAGGAAATCTCCAAGGCTGGGGTATTTGAAAAACACACGGTAACAGGCAGCATTAGTCTCAGGTTACGATCGGCACGGCGCGACCAGACGGACGGCGAGCGCCGGCTGACCCGCTGAGAGGCGCGCGTCTCGCCCGCTCCCATCATCCAGCCTTTACTTTCATCCCGTAAAAACGATCCCAGCTTGAGGAGAGCTAGCATTAACATTTGCATTTTATAGCAGTCGCGGAGATTTAAAGCGAGGGATATATCAGCACTGAGCAGACAGAATTAGTTAACAATGCATTATCTACTTTTTATGGCATCTATAACTCCTTTCCTCAGCCAGAATGGGAATGGCGGTGGGGGTGAGCAGGCTAAACTTTGCACTCGCCTCTTCGTCAACAGCAGCCTTGATCGGGTCTTCCGTACCTAGCAAGGCTCCGTAAGACTCAACTTTTTAAAATAAAAATTGTGCAGCGATTTTAACGATGGTCCTTGGCAATGCGACACCATGTGTAGTATTCACTCCCGTCTTTGTCCTTGAGAAGCTTCTTGGTCGGCCCAAGGGCTCATTTCAATTGAATCGCCATATGTAAAGTAGATAAGTTTTACACGTGTAATTACATTAATCTTTAATACTCCTCACATTATTATTGTACAGAATATTCTTTAAACAACCTACACGTCTCCAGCAAAGGGGGGGCACTTCATAAATGATGCATTTATAATTGCTTGAACAGGAAGGTTATTTATTGATTGTGATTTCTCCTTCAATGGAGCCTGCCTAACAAAATGCAGATTTCAGTGTTCAAAAGGAAATGGTTTGCCAATTAGCCCACTATTCTAAGGCCCTTCCTCCTCCATGCATGGACCCCGAGCTTAAGTACAAGTACAGGTGGTTATTACAGAAACCCTTTAGAGTTTCAGCCAAAATCTCCTGCTCAGCGAGTCTAAGTGATCTCTGGAACTACCATGGAGCACCGATCAGAAAAGAAAGCCATTCTTAAGCACATCATTCATCAGAATCATCATTAGATGGTTGGTGCTTCACCCAGGACTGACCCTCTAAAAGATCTGCTCCACCTTATAGTGCTTGACGACCCTGAGAAGACCTACAGTGGACTGGCTAGCCATGTTTACAAAGTAACCAATATTATCATCTTGAAAACCAATCAAACGAGTACAGGCCTGGTGGGCTCTGCATAGAATCTGTAACTCCTCTTGTAGTTATGATGATGTTGGGTTTTACAGCTGCTATAGAAGTTGTTACTTATCGCTACTCCATTCTGACCTTTTATATGTCACTGGTTAGCGCTCGAACCTCTGCTGCCCTAGTCAAAGTCACAGGGCTCCTGATGGGATTTACAAAAGCAAGTCAATGCACCATTATAGCTTTTCCCTGGTATCTGCAGGCTACAAGGCACACGCAGAATTAGCAGTAAAAAGCCTGGAGAGCAGGACAATGAGTGACCTTAAGGTTTCTTTGTAATTCATCCTGAAAGTTCATCTCTGTGTGCTTCTGTCACATGAAGATCTATGTATCCTCACCATCATTTTTGCACTCAGGAGCACAGTCCTGGTTATTAGTTATTGAAAAGATCAGGGGCTAAGTCAAGTTTACCTGGGGCTTGACTTTTGTCTTTGGAGAATGATTGGCATCAGGGCTAAAATACTTGGGACTATAGGCTTAAAATCCTCCAGGCTATAGCCCCGAGTGATCGGACCTAACGACGGCCATAGTTCTCACAATAGTGTTCTCAAATTATCATTTTATTAGCAGATATTAAAAGGCATTTCCTTTGTACAATATTCTATGTCCCCCGCTACCCCAGTGAAACCAGTCCATGTCGGTTTCCTTGATGCAGCAGTCTTCAGCTCTATATATACGTGACCCAGAAGTATCTCCGCATCACTTCCTGTACTGGGAAAAAGAGTCTTATGGAATAAAATTTACTGGCAATCTGGCATTCCCTCAAGAGTTTTTTTCCAGAGAGTTCCATCACCTCTGAGAGGAGCAGGTATGCAGAAAATCCCAGCGAAAGGTAACGGAAGGGAAGACAGAGACGGAGAACACGTCAGTTCAGCTTTTTCCTGGCTAGAGAGGACAGAGGTATTTTCAGGACATAGAATTCTGTGTGTGAGGGTGCACACACCCTGTAAATTAGCAGCTGATAACAACACTGTAGGGAATTGGACCAAGACCAAACTAGAAGGATTTTAACTCTAATGTTACCGCAAGGGGCTTCAATGCTACAAGTGAAATATGGGAAGTTACAGGTGCCAAAGACACTTGACTTTTACTTTATAACAGCTTTCCTCAGAAAGGGGCGAGGTTTGCATTTTGGAAGCCCAACTCAGCTTTAAAAGTCCCATTTCAGCAGTACTGTTGCAGGCTCTTTCGCATTCGGCACTTATGCTCCCTGTCCTGTCGTCTATTGTTTTGATGGATGGATCTTGCGTGGTCTCCTTTTAAACATTTGCTATGGTACTTGAAGGCCACAGGCTGCACTGTAAATAAACTCCACAGCAGACACCATGCAGTACCATCTATCCAGGTCCAAGATCATCCAGGGAATCTCCCTCCCAGTCACACAAACAGTAACAGATCTCAGCTGCGCTCTTCCGTCCGCACACGAGATTGAAACATGCTCCGTTGCCAATTGCTAAAATCACGCACGCTGCCAGTTACAGAAAAAGAAATCTAATCAAAATTACTGTGAAAACATGGTCTCAGGATATAAAATAAGAACGATTACTAATTTAAATATTGCTACTTGAAACAAAAATAATCATCTCTGAGCAACTGGAAAACTAAATAATTTAAGAAAAAAAAATGTACCTGCAGTCCAAGTACATCAAATATATTTCCAAATTTCAGTGTCATAAAATTAGACTGGTTAAATGGATGGCTGAACAAAAACATTATGTAAGAATTCCCTTTTACTACAGTAAAGCTTCTAAACGTCTGGAATATCCGTTTAATTTCAAATTAACTTCTAGGTGATTAAACGCTACATTTTTTTCTGTGTACCAGTTGACGGTTTATAAAGTTGTACTGTGGCACCCTCTACTGGTCGAACGTGAATGTCATTATTAATGATTTGGCCTCCTGGCACTCCTGTAGAGAGCTGAATAAAAAAATAGTGGAACAGCAGCTAAAATCTAACTGTATTTAGCAAGATCCTAGCATTTGCCATATGTTGCATACAGTGACTTCACTTTAAAACAGCCAGTAAATGTATGCGATACATATCACAGAAAGTAATTACCTGAAGACAATCACACAAAACCATTCGATGCCAAACCCATTGTGTAACTCAACTGGCAACACACTCCTCCTTGGCACAAAGACAAAGGTACTACAACATTAAAAACTCTGTTTACTACAATTACAGAACATACAAATGACAGACACCAAGGGGGTCTTTACACGAATAATTCAGAATGAATGGCGCCACGTTTTAATCGGAAACACTTTCCGCACATTAAAAACAGGCCGGAGCTCCGGGTAACCATGTGTAGGACGACCTCAGCAGACATGTGGTCACCTCTGCCTACGGAGGGACCCTTAACAGCATATTTAAGGGTAAACTGTATCCCGTTTTAAACCACTACTTTGCCCCCCCTCCCCCAAAGGGATTTCGTCACATTTCCAATATCACAGCATTTCAAAAACTGTACATTCTTAACTGCTCATATTAAATAAAAAATACTATGTATATTGTAAAAGAATAAAGCTGACAGAAGTGGGTATTAGAAATCCTGCAAAATTATAATAATAATAAATAAAAAAAAAAAACACTGAGGCTACAATGCTATGAAATTGAGAAGAGGACAGGCACCAAGGAAGGTCTTAATGAGAGAATGAGACATTCTGAAGCCTTCAGGAGACTGGAGAGGAATGCACTCAGCTCCGCAAAACGCAACATGCTCATGGTTACATCTTTAGAGACTGTTAAAAATAGCACAAACGGCCTTTGTGTTGGTCATATACAAAATGTCACTTCATAGTGCCCCTTAATTATAAGCAAACAGCATGAAAAAAAACTATAGATTTATTACAAATAGACACACATTTCCGCCCCAAGTGTTAATAACGGAATAATGAGATTTGTATCATTTGGCTATAATAACAAATCACCTCATTTAAAGAATTTTGAGCCTTAAATACAACCCTGTCACTTTGTTCTTAATGTGTAAATCATTTACTCACAACCAAATTTACGTGTGAAAATATTCAATGATGTTGAATATCAAAGTGTTTTACTCATATACACAGGATGCCAGAAGACAGCATTCCGTGTGAGCAGACAAGTTCCCAACACATGAAAACTTTAATTGGTTTAAGAAATCACATTTGAGCACCTATAGTTAGATAAGTTCATCCCACGATGGAATATGATTCATTATCAATTATTCCACTGAATAAAGTCAGCGTCCACTACATGAAAATGCTCAAGAGAAAGGAGGGAAAGGTGTGATGTTTAGTTCATAGCATCACAT
This sequence comes from Mormyrops attenuatus, assembly GCA_026777985.1. Taxonomy (NCBI): domain Eukaryota; kingdom Metazoa; phylum Chordata; class Actinopteri; order Osteoglossiformes; family Mormyridae; genus Mormyrops; species Mormyrops attenuatus. Next base: position 1,568,767 of record JAODKC010000088.1, read on the forward strand.
AAAACAGAATTGGGCAAAATAACCTGACTTACACTTAATTCTCTTTAAAAGTCCAGCTAAGAATTTAGCAGGTGAACAGAGGAGAGGAGGACAGACTTCTGCTAAACAGTAAGGGGAAGCGAGTCCTCCACAAGAAAATAAAATGAAATTCAAAATTAATACCAGTCAATTATCACCTGGAGAAAAATAAAGCAAACACTAAAAATAAACATCCCGCTCTGTACGGGGCCCCCTGCAGGTGGCGGTCGGCTGTCACACGGTCACCCCACCCTTCTCCTTGTCCCCATCTTCGTGCCACGTGAGACGCTCCTCGTAGAAGGCGATGACAATCTGTGGGCATTTCTTATTGGCCTCTTTGGCCAGCACGAGGTCAGCCTCGTCGGAGTCTTTCCTGCGGGACACAGGGGAGATGCATTCTCAGATTGATTTTTAAAATGTTTATTCAATATGGAAACTTTCAGCCACTTGATGTAATCAAATTCCTGACTAGACCTAAAAGAAACAAACAAAACAAACAAGTGTGTGACTGTCTCTTTGCAGGGGGGCATCACACACACACACACACACTTACCACTTCATAAGGAACATTAAATCCCCACATGAATCTGTTGCACCAATGATCTTCTCTGGCTGCAGTCCCCTCTCAAATCCCCTTGCAATCAGAACGTCATCCTGCAGCACATTCAAAAGGTTGGTCTTTACTGCTGTGCCCACTGACCCAACACAACAGGAAACGTCTTTCATTTCTCAGTAACAACAGTGACACTTGACTGGATCCACAAGGCACCAACGGGAACCCTTCTGGCTACACTCTCACCCACCTCTTTCTTCTTCGGCGTAGATCCCTCCTGCTCCTCATCATCCTTGGTGCAGATCTTCCTCTTGGTGACTGAGCTTTCCTTGGAATGCCCGCCCGACTGCCCCGCGCTCTTCGGCTGGCCTTCCCCAGCACCGGCCTTCTTGTAGGTCTTCATGAACTCTGTGATGAGCTCAGAGCAATCCAGGTTCTTCTCTGGCTCCCAGCTGTTGTGTTTCCTACAAAAAGGACAAGAAAAATATTTACTACAGATTCAAACAGAAATCAAAATAGGAATAGCAAAGCAGAGTTGGGATTTTATCCACTGACTTGATTTATGCTCAAAGGCAGCATATTAACATGACCTTAACTAACAGACCTTGTGATGCCAAGTGTAGTTAAATATGACAGTAACAATAATAATAATTAATGCCAGATGTTCAGTGAGCCAATTCCATTCTACAGTTACATCATTACATATTTCCTAGCTACTACAGTTATTCTGTTACCAGTCAATGAGTCTCCTGGATGTGCGATTCTTTAATAAATCCAATTCTTTCATGAACCACACGATTCCCATTACAAGGTAAAGTACTGGTACTGCAATGCATCTACTATAAGGTTTTACTTTAAGAAATATTTTAATATAATCAATTTAATGAGAAACACAAACAGAAGTCAGTGATGGCATCTAATATGGTTCATAAGAAATATCTGTCACTGCTTCTTATTCACAGCAGCTGCATATCGTAAAAATGCGATTGCATCAAATTCATACTTAGAAGAGCGTCTGCCAATGAATACACCAAGGTCAGGGTGCAACGATGCAGATATTTGGGTCCCTCCCACCCACAAAATCAGCCCCAAGATAAATATCCTAAGTCCATTAATACCCACTGGCTATTGAAGGAGTCCCCATAAAAAAAAAAGTTATCCAAGTATCCAAGAATGAAGAGATGAAAAGCCCATGTTCCTCTGAAACAGAGAGCCCTGCCACCAATCCTTCACTCATCACAACCGTCACTGGAAAAAAACACTGAATCTAACTAGCTGCATTAGCTAGACTGCAGGCAGTGCTCACTCTGAATAGCCTTTCCACTTGAGGAAGTACTCCACACGGCCCTTCACCACCCTCCGGTCCAGGACTTTCTCCACCATGTATTCTTCCTCATTCGAGGACTCTTCCTCCACGCCAGGGTGCTGCTGGGACTTCTTTCCCATGGCTGGCAGGATGCCGACAGCAACCCAAAGTATGAAGGGGAAGCCGGGGAGGTCCTTAAACATTAACATACATGAAATATTACAATGTAAGTATAGGGCATGGAATGTTACGGATCCACCCAGAGAAGACAGACTATGAAGATAGTGACTTCTCTTTGGAATACTGTAGCTTACCCTTTACTTACAACCGCAGATGGTGGGTTGCTAGTAATCTGTTTGAGACCAAGTGTGAAAAGAGCAAGTGAAGATACTGTTGCACCTTTACTCTCCACAGAGATACAGATGATTCCCACCTGAAAATGAAAATAAGGTCAGTTGTTTTGGATCTATGCGCACACAGCCGGTACACACACCTACCTGTGTTTCACAGCCCCCCAAAACTTGATCACTGTATCCTAACAGTGACAAACAGCGCATATATATATATATATATACATATTTTATTTTTTTACATACACCGGTGTTATGCCGAAAAAGGCATCCCTGCCGTAGAATGCATCCCTGTGTCTAAATGATCGATATGTCGCTGATCT
>JAODKC010000088.1:1571416-1620603 GCA_026777985.1 Mormyrops attenuatus
AATCTCCAAAAAACCTCTAAAACCCTAACCCCCAAAACACCCCTAAAACCCTAAACCTAACCCCCGAAACACCCCCTAAAACCCCAACCCCCAAAAAACCCCTAAAAGCTTAACTCGTCAGAACACTGGCATGCATTCTACGGCAGGGATGCCTTTTTCGGCATAACACCGGTGACACACTCCAAGCAGCACACTTTGCAAGACGGAAGATCGCCAGGCATCTTTTAACATAGAACTTAATAACGACGTAGCGTTAAGAAGGCTTCGGGAAATTCACCCCGGCCCCTTAAAGTACAGGACATACCGTCGCCCTATAAATGTCAACAAATTAACCTTTTGATGTCATCAATATCGATCATGAGGGTTTCATTCTCAAACCGCACCAGCCTGTGAAAAATCCTAAATACTACACAAACGCTTCAGTGCTAAGCAACTACAAAACACGCAAAACCAAAGAAAACAAGGTCCCTTGAACCAGGAATGTTTCGTCTTTATCCCAGTTCAAGAGTTACCGTTCACAGACCTACTAAACCGTACTAAAACCTAGATGAAAAGATATACAGAAGCAAGTGGATGGCAACAACGTCTTGAAATTTTCATTACCAATAAGAATCGGCAAAGTGTTTGGCTTGCGTGTAAATCACAAATTAAACAGGTTCCAGGTGAAAATTTAACATATTAAGTATCGTACGTCGCAAAAGCAGTACTATAGTCTAAAAACTCCAAATAGAGTGCATAATCCTGGGATGGTGGGAGATTAGGAATACTATAACACAGTTCTACAGTTCGTTATAGTCTTAAGAAGATAGTTCGTCAGAAATCGCCATTTAAATATGGATATGCAAAATTACTGAATACTGCAGTTTTGTCTGCAAGACACTCGAGTCCCTAAAACGGGAATGTCCATACCTGATAGTCTGTAAGCGAACAAACAGCAAAAATCAACATAAACACACATGTCTGAGATGCGACGCGACTTGAAGGTATGCGAATGTTCCACACAGGAAATCCCACCTTCCGCATTTCCGGCTATTGGTAAATGTCCAATTATAAAACGCAATGAGCGTCAGCCGGCAAATTTTAAACGTCTGATTGGTCATCATGCCCGCCTGTCAGCAGTCTTTCAATACAGTAACCGCCCACTTCGGTAGATGTTGCTTCCCCGCCTCTCACATCGTCCCCGTCGAGGAACCAGCCGCCTAAATAAGGTTTATTATCACGTTGCAAACTGCTGGACAGAAGACCGTGAACTGCGGCAACTTCAAAAACACATTCACACGTCTAGTGTGTGCTACATGTAAACTCGTCGAATAAACGGATACCTACTAAACAAATTGTCCTAATCATTATTATATAAATGCTCACCCGTAAAATAATACCACATCTGACCCACTTCCTCTGTCTAATTACCCTTTTTCAGAAATACTTCTATGCGGCACTGTTTCTCTCGGTTCTTCTGACCGACTGCGCACTTACGCGCCAAAAAGAAAAAAACGCGAAATTGCTGGTCACATTCGCGCGCCTGCTAAAGTACCAGCCCCCTCGTGATCTCACACTCATCCATACCACTGAATTACTGCTGTCGTTATTAAGTTGGACGTAACCTCTCAGTATCAACCATGCCAACAACAAGACTGCATTTTATATAACACGTTGGCGTTTTATTAATGAAAGCAGTACTGTATTCTATACATTTACAAGTGCATTAACAATATGCATATGTTCCTTAACGTCAGTATCACAACATGCAAGACCCGTAACTACAAACGCGTGGTACTAAACGGCACGAACGTCGATCCATTTAAAGAGACTTCATTATTTTAAAAGTATAATTCAATTGGTCTAGAAGAAGAAGGAAGTCGGACTCGAGCGAAATTGTGTCCAATCATGTTACAGGAGACGTCGCCTCGCAATCACGTGTCGAAAAGCCGCCCGATAGAGGGGGCTAAAACGCAGGCCCCCTTTTCATTAATGAGGCATTGTAGCCTTCGTGGTTTGATTCTGCGAGTCTGACCTTGTTTTTCTGCTTGTGCGACGTAGTAGCGAAATAATTTGCAGCATGTCTAAGGAGGTAGGTCTTAACACGGGTAGCACTGTTGGTTTTTAAATATTATTCCCATAGATTTTAAGGTTATAAGATTGTTTATATATATATATATATATATATATATATGTCTGCGTTACGTAATTGGCCTCAGTACATAGCTAGCAGTGTTTCAGTATTGTGTTATGTTTATATTTATATTTAACTAAACGTCGTGAGATTTGTGGTATATATGAACATGGCGAAGCTTTGGGTTGCCGCTTGATATTGTAGTTTGCACATTATTGACGGACGTGTCAGTTTCGAGCCGCCATTTTGGAACGTTTTCCCGTGTCCGCGTGGCCGATAAGGGATATTTATCGTATCATGTAATTTTCACTATGTGTTTTTGGACAAACCAGCTAATTTTTCACATATGAAAGTTTTCCGTTAGTGAAGTTTTCTTTTTTTTTTTAACGACCGGGACAGAATGTCTCTCTTCTCCCCGGCCATCGAGCAAACATGGCGGCGTTCGTTGTAATACTTTTTTTACCCCCCCCCACGCAAACACACTAAAGAGGTTCAGTGCCAGGCCTGAGCGTGTACGCGATATTTAGAACTGCACCTGCTGATGATAATTTGTAATCCGTAAATTCTCCAAACGGATTCTGGCTGCTGGACCTTCAGTAGCATGAAGGATATTAAAGTCGCCCCATATGCAATCCATGCAATGTTCGTATTAGCCCTAATGCTTTATTTAAAGCTACATGCTTCATGCACAGGCCCCCCGAGAACCGGAGCAGCTTCGCAAGCTCTTCATAGGGGGACTTAGCTTTGAAACCACTGATGAGAGTCTAAGGGCTCACTTTGAGCAATGGGGAGCCCTTACGGACTGCGTGGTGAGTCTCCATTTTTTTTTAGTTCGCTAATTGTACGATTGTATAACTTGTCCAGCTGGTAAAATGCATTTTCCTCCCGTTTTGGTGCAGGTGATGAGGGATCCCAATACAAAGCGTTCAAGAGGATTCGGGTTTGTCACATATTCTTCAGTGGAGGAGGTGGATGCAGCCATGTCTGCCCGACCTCACAAGGTGGATGGCAGGGTGGTAGAGCCAAAAAGGGCGGTGTCCCGAGAGGTGAGGCATCTTTACTTTACTGAGGCCAAAGGATCATTGTGTTACCTCGGAGTTGTGCAGCATTGATGGACGCGTCTGCATTTCCGCAGGACTCTTGTAGGCCTGGTGCTCACATGACTGTGAAGAAGATCTTTGTTGGTGGCATCAAGGAAGACACAGAGGAGCACCACCTTCGGGATTACTTCAAGCAGTTTGGCAAAATCGAAGTGATCGAGATCATGACTGACAGAGCCAGCGGAAAGAAGAGGGGCTTTGCCTTTGTGACATTTGATGACCATGATTCGGTTGACAGGATCGTCAGTGAGTTTTCATCAAATTCGTTTAGTTTTTGAAAAAGGAGGGAAAAAATGCTTGCTTCTAGACAAAATTTGAAACCTTAAGATTTTATTCAGTCATTAAGTTTTTTTTTTTTATTTTTATATCTACAGTTCAGAAATACCACACAGTGAACGGGCATAACTGTGAAGTCAGAAAAGCACTATCAAAACAAGAAATGATGACTGCAGGGGTGAATATGAGAGGTAAGCAGATCTATTAACTAGTGTCGTGGCTTTTTCTGGTGGATGCGAGTTCAGGCCGCTAAAGTGATGTCTGTCTGTTCAGGACGGGGCGGTGGCGGAGCTGGAAACTTCAGCCGCGGTGGTGGATATGGAGGTATTTAGCTCTCTAGGGCTCTGCTTCCGTGTGTGTGTGTGTGTGTGTGTGTGTGTGTGTGGATGGTGGGGTGCAAATCTGATTCCTCTTTGACATCGTAGGTGGCTTTGGAGGAGGGAGAGGCAGTGGGAGTAACTATGACGGAGATGATTACAATGGCTTTGGGGGTGATGGTGAGAAAAGGCACTTCGTCTATATATACATACTATGTGAAAGTGCGGAAGCGTTTGTGTATCTATTGCAACGGCAGGTTTAATGCCTGGTGGCTCTTTGAAATTCGCACGGCTTTACAGTTTATCGCAGTATTTCTCGAAGCAGTCCTCAGGGACCCCGAGATGGTCCATGTTTTTGCTTCCTCCCAGCTCCCAGGCAATTGGGAGATAGCAATCCGGGGGTCGTCGAGGACTGGTTTGAGAAACGTTCATTTATCAGACTGGTGGAGTTAAGGGTTTCATCTGTAGAAGCTCAAAACAAACCGCTATATATGCATTTGCCATATTTACGCAAGGTTAATATGCTTTCGTCCCATTGCTCATCGATTTTCAATTCTGTTATTCCTTCTCAACTTGATAAAATGTAGAGTGGGTTTCGGTGGGAGTCGGGCTACCAGACATGGTGTTTTGTCTCCTCAGATGGATACAGTAGTGGCCCTGGCTATGGAGGGAGCCGTGGGTATGGTGGAGGCCAAGGATATGGCAACCAAGGGGGGTATGGAGGAAATGGAGGGTATGAGAACTACAACCATGGTGGAGGAGGCGGAAACTTTGGCAGTGGTGAGTTTTGTCTTGTGGGCATGGTTAACTTGGGACCCAGTAACGAAGGCTCCTAGTAATCTGTAACCTGTCCTTGTAGAGGGGTTTCAGGTTGCTTTCTTTTGCAGGGAACTTCGGAGGGGGCAACTATAATGACTTTGGCAATTACAACAGCCAGTCCTCTTCAAATTATGGCCCGATGAAAGGAGGCGGTTTTGGTGGCAGGAACAGCGGCGGACCATACAGCGGTGAGACCTGTTTCGGTGCCTGTTTAACGCGCAAGCTACGGGTCCACATCTTGGCACGAACCATTCTGGACATCTGCACCACGATTGTTTTGCAGGGGGTTATGGGGGTGGCTCTGGTGGCTACGGCGGGGGATCTGGAGGCCGCCGGTTCTAATTGAGAGGTAAGCACAGCATTGCTCTCATTGGCTGGTCACTTGTAGCTTTAGTTCCTTACTATAACTTGATTTGGCAACAATTCCGAGTATCTGTAGATCCCATAAGGCCATTGAGACTAGTTTAAAGGAATATTAAGAGCTTTGTATTTTGTTCTACATATAGTCTTATTTGCGTAAACATTTGAATTGAGGGACCCAGCAGCAAACCTTCATGTTTGTTGTTCCAAACTCTTGGAGTTGGAATGCAGAATTGGAATTGATTAAAAAAAATTTCAATATCGGTTTTTGGACCTTGCTTCCCAAAGCGAAAGACAACAGTCTGAAAATCTGAAGGCTTGCTTCTGATTTCTGTGGCCCTGTAAAGCAGCTTTTCTTATAGGAGGACAGTGCCCAGTTTAACAATGTTGTTCCATATTGTCCAACAGGAATCAGTACTTAGGAGAGGAGAGCCAGAGAAGTGACAGGGAAGCTGCAGGTTTACTCCCTATTTCTGCTCAGCCAAGCACAGTTGTGGCAGGTTACAGCTGCGACATGAAGAGAAGTGCTCATAAAATAGAGAAGAAAAAAATCATGTCGGAGGCGGGGGGGGTGCTCCTATGAAATGTTATCGAAGCAGGACTTATGTAGTTGCTTTTTTGTGTGAAGTGTAAAACATTCCAGGGGTTTTATGTAGCTTTTTTTTTTTTTTTAATGCCCATCTGGTGTTTTTAATGTAACAGACAAATCAAGTTGAAATAAACCATCTTTCAGTTTTTTTTAAAATAATTGTGCGTTTAATTTAACATAGGTGGCAGATTTTATTATGGTGTCCTTAAAGGGAATGCCTCAGTAGCCCTTTGAATTGGTGTTCATTCGCTTAATCTGGTCGCCTGTGAATTTGGCATCCTGTTCTGTAAAATGCCACGGCCCTTCTGTAGCGACTGGGTTGCGATGATGGTCATTATTCCTGTTGTGAAGACTTTCCTGCTTGTGTGGTATACTGTAAATCCTGCCTTCAGAATGGCACCTTTAGAAGTGCATGGAGTATGACTATGGTTCCAACAGCCTTGGTTTCTTTTTTTTTTTTTTTTGCAAAATACAGCATGCAAGATAAAGGGTTTGAATTGAGTCTAGATTTTTAAGCATTGTTCAGATTCCTCCAACACTATATATCGTTGCCATGGTCTTGGAAGCCTCGTCTCTCCATCAAAGACCTTTCAATGTTCAAAGCGGGACAGGAAAGCCGTTCCTTAGGCCTGTAGCTACTGTCACCTTGGGCACCTTTGGCTAGCTTACATGCAGAGCTTGAGGCTAGCCATGGAAGCCAGCTGAGGGAAAGAAGTAGCAAGATCTTCGCAAGAAGCCAGTGACGCAGGGGACAGTCTTTGAGTACAGATGGTTGCTCTTTTAAGAATAGACAGCATCAGCTACGAGGGGTATTTTATACCATACTAGTAGGTAAGAACAGATTTTTCAACTTTACTATTTGTATGTTTGCCGAAATACTGAATAGCAGATCAGAGTTTGTTTCACACAGTGTGCTCACTTGAATTGGTGAAATTCACTCTTTTCCTTTTTAAGGGGGGGAATGTTTTCTGGGTAAGTATGGGATATAGCTCTATTTGAGCGGTCATTTGATCTCCCTGTTTGATACAAACCCTGACTGCTTGAATCAACACTATTAATGTTTTAAATTGTCTGGATTTTGGTTCTGAATTATGTTCAAATATCGGCCATTTTGGTAACCTCCTGTCCGCTCGTAGCAGTAATGCATGCACATTGTTTGGTAGGACATGTTTGTGAAGCCAGGGTTTAATGCTAAAACATCGAAGCAGCAGAATTTTAGTTGTCATCAAATTTGTAAAGTTTCTAATATTTCTTTTGTTCTTATTTTCAGCCATGTGAATAATGTCGGCACATGAAGAATGCTAGACGTCTGCGTTTCCTGCACTTTCCTCATGGGAAAGATGAAAGGTTTACATTTTTTTTTTTTTTTCTTTTCCTATTGAAAACCAAATTTGTGGGCACCCACCACCCCTTGAGTATACAGTCATGCGTCACTGAACAATGGGGATATGTTCTAAGAATCGCATCATTAGACTTTTGCTGGTGTGAACATTGTGTATTTACACAAACCTAGGCTATATGGTATTGCCCAAATCAGTATTTCCCAATCCAGTCCTCGGGGACCCACACCCCAGTCCATGTTTTTGTTTGGGAGCTGGGAAGGAGCACAAATGTGGACTGTCTGGTAAGATGCAACAACATGGACCGACTGTGGGCCCCCGAGGACTGGATTGGGAAATACTGGTCTGGGTTTTTTTTCAGCTCTACTATAAACTTGCGGTACCACCCTCATATATGCGGTCTGCTGTTGACTGAAACATTGTTATGCAGCGTATGACTAGTTGATTCCTGCCTTACAAATGTTCAAAGGTTTTTAATTTATGCTTGTAAATTAACACATTCTGTCTCTTCTAGGACTTGAGTGTATGGGAGCACCATTAGAAGCTGTAGCTGCTGGGCAGCCTTTTTATGTAATAAAACTTTTTTATAATAGTTTTTTGTGTTGCCTTGGTTTTTTTTTTTAATGGGAAGATTTTATATGCAGTGCAGGATCCCAGTGGTTCACTTAACATCCCGGGGGGATGTAACACAAAGCAGGATTTCTCAGTTGACTGAGAGTCATGATTGTCTAATAGGAATGCTCCTTACCTAAACTCTGATTGGACAGTCATGACTTCTAGCTGACGATAACCCGGCTAACTCGGAATTCATGCTTTGTGGTCAACACTTGGGTGTGTCTGTTCCTCATTGGACTAATTGAAGTACAGCTTTATTTGGCGGCATTAATGATGTTGCTCCTGTTTGTGTTAAATGTCAGTTTTGGATTTTCTTCCTGGCAGTAACACTTTGCTCTTTGTTCACATCTGCATGAAAAAGTAGTTGTTAAACAGATCAGGAAGGACTGAAATACACATGTCCCTTTGGAGGAAAGCGGTACTGTAAATATAGTGCACTTACATCACCATGTCCCACTTAGTCACACTGTCGGTAAAACTTTGAGTAGAACATCTGAATATTTGCTTCATGAAGCTTTATGGTTTTTGGGACGCTTGGTCTTACATCATTTTTTTTTTTGTTACCTAATGGACAGATTTTTTTTTCTAGTGTTGGCCTGTACTGGGAAGCCTCATGCTTTACTACGCCAGCTATCAAAAAGTCCAGCAGATGGATCTCGTTGATAGGCAGTAGGGGTACAATCATATCTAAACATTCCCCAGGGTGAACACGGCAGGTGCTGACTAGCTCCACCTACGCCCGACTCTGGTCAGAGATCACTAGTGTTTATCATCCAAACTGTCTGGTGCTGGCGTTCAATACGAACACGTTTGCTGCTCAAACAGATTGCAACAGTTTTCACTGCTATATTACGGGCGTTCAGACTTTAAAACAAACGTTTAATACATGCATCCTGTATATCTGGGTGCTAAAAATAAGGTTATAACGTTCTTCAATTCTTCAATGGTGCCAAACCATTTTATATTTAAAAGAATGCAATCATAACAGCTATATGGAAGGCTCAGCAAATGTCAGGTGCTTGTACAGTACTGCTGTGTTTTGTGTTGGTTTGTTGTGCATATTCAGATATTGTATAATTGGAGAACATAAGGCTGAATCTTAAGTTTGTAATCAGCAAGTCCATGTGGGAGAGTCCACATTTATCCCCCAACGTCACACTGAGGAAACCAGGGTCTGCCTGATAAGCACTTCATTGCTGAGGAAATTGTTCTAGGGGTCAAAACTTATCTCTAATTGAACTGATCTCTATTTGATCATTCGAGATACGTTTTAGTGTACTTTTGCCAGTTACTTTATTACCTGTTAAGACGTCCATGCAATCGTCACTACAGGAGAGCCACCTCAACACTTCATCCTGCGTACAAACACTACATATGAATTTGTAAGCTTACTAAGGACGGGGAAAAGGTAAATCTGACCATATGACAATTGACTGTATTTTTTTAACCACTTCAAAACGTGTCTTTTCATCTTGTGAAGTGCTATTGGAGCATATTGTCCTTTTTTCAACAGACTGTACATAACGGCATGTTAGACCAGGGGCTATATTGTATGATTTCACCTTATGGGGGGTTCAGCCCACCCGCCAAACAGGACCTCACAGCTTATGACAGATTAACGTTTATGGTGAACCGCCTGATTTCATCACATACTTTGCTCTCCAACCAATATCCAGAACGTACTTTCATGTGCGCTTAGTTAATCGTGACTTCATCTTATCTACTCTGGCTCAGAAAGTTGGCCAGTGTTTCTTTATTCTCCATAAATTATTTTTTTTTTTTTACCTTGAACAGGATTCCTAACAGATACAGTCAAATATGTTGAATGTTAAAACGAGGGAGAAATGTCAAATAAAAAGTAAAAATACGCCAGTATCTTTTCTTCCTTTTTGGCAAATCTGAGGAAACCTTACCACTTGCATTTACCAACCATTGGTGTTACAAGACAATTTACAAATAGTAGGCGGGCCAGCAGCGGCAGGAAACGTGCAGCTCTGATTGGTTCTCCCGTAGCCATTCAGCAGGAGAAATGTTTTGACGAACATGTGCTGACAGCCAATGGGAGCTGCTTTTCTTACTACATCCACGTCGACTGGAAGGAAGAAATGGACGCGATTATTCTGGTACTGTAATACAGATATTATGTATCGCGGGGTTGACGGGAATCCTGTGGTATGTATATATGTATGAGTCGTCACGGTTTTTGTGGTACATGGTGCAGAAGTAAGCTCGTCTGTGAAGTATGAGCCAGTCTGAAGCGTAAGGCCTTCCTAAACATGCCGGTCCCCGTATTATACAGAAGGTGTAGCCGGGAATGGGCGACGGACAGCTACGGGTGAAAGTGGTAGTTTACACGGGATTTTGTATTCTTGCGTCTACTGTGAAAGGAAATACAGAGGCCGACCACTGAATACTTGATAATTAATTCGTTTAGTTGTTTTCAGAAAGTTTTTGTACCACCATATTCGCCTGTCGGTGTTTATTGAAATATAACTAGGAAATATTGCGATGTCATTCTCTCCCGCAGTATGGCCACGGATGCTCATTTGTGAAAATAACAGGCTGCTTTTACTCTTTTAATGGCCTAGTATGAACTCAAGGGGAGGTGTGTATGTAAGGCAGTGTCTTGGACATCACGTGATACTTGCCACTTATGTGTTTCGGTCAGCTGAGATGCATTTGACTTGCTAGTCCCTGTTTGCGCTTCTCAGCAGAGGTATCCCAGGCAGAGTGACCCGCTGAGGCAGCCTCTGAGGTGAAGTTCTGTTATACACGGGCTGTGGCTCCTGGGAGGTCAGTGCATCACAGAACTTTGTCTTGGGAGCTTGGCTGCGGCAAAGTCCTCGGGGTCACGGCCAGGGCTTGCAGCGCCCCCCAGTGGTACAGCATAGAGCCCCGGCATAGGCGTTGGGGGACTGCATCCGTTGACCTGCATTTTGTTTTGTCTGACAGGAGCCCTCTTTGTACACAGTGAAGGCTGTCCTCATACTGGACAATGATGGGGAGAGACTCTATGCAAAGGTAATACCGTTTCAGTGAAGCACCATGTTGGGAACACAGGAAAATAGGGTCAGTTACATACCTACAGTGAGCACAGAAATCAACAGATTGTTTCCTCTTCATACTCTGATTTTGTCCCACAATCACGAGACACAGACTAATTGGTGTCTCTAAATTGCACGTATCCTGTGATTGTGTGTATGCATGTATCCTCCATGCAATGGACTGGCATCCTCTACCTGGACTACCTCAACCTTTTGCCTTATGCTGCCTGGGAAAGTCTCCAGGCCTATGATTTTGTCCAGGGGAGATGGGCGGATGGATGGTTATTTGAAGTTTATGCATAGGATGGCACTTGTTAAGTGAGGTGGGCAGTTCAAACTTGCTCAGTTTGTTCATGTTCTGCTATAACCCTGGAACCCCCATTGCTTATCAGTATTTTTCCTGCAGTATTACGATGAGACCTACCCCACGGTGAAAGAACAGAAGGCTTTTGAGAAGAACATTTTCAACAAAACCCACCGCACAGACAGTGAGCCTTTTTTTTTTTTTCTTCAGAGTAGCACATGTTGGTTTGTCAAACATTTATCCTTAATAAATTCTCTATCTATTCTCCATCTTTGTAGGTGAGATAGCTCTGCTTGAGGGACTAACAGTGGTCTACAAGAGCAATATTGATCTATACTTTTATGTAATTGGGAGCTCGCATGAGAATGAGGTAATTCTACGTGTAAATACCTTTATAGTCATCCTGTTTATTGTGCCTCAGTAAGTAATTTTAATGATCTGTCCATTTCCCCTTCTAGTTGATGCTGATGTCCGTTCTGAACTGCCTGTTTGACTCTCTCAGTCAAATGCTGCGGTAAGACATCACCCAGTATATGTCAAACATATCTTTGCATAGTTCCATTAAGTAACCATGTGTTTTTCGCCTGTCAATATTCAGGAAAAACGTGGAGAAGAGAGCTCTTCTGGAGAATATGGAAGGACTTTTCCTTGCTGTGGATGAGATCGTGGACGGAGGGTAAGTGCTTCTCGGTATGCCACTGGCACCACAGACACCAGCTTTCAGCTAAATGTTTCCTTGGCCCTGATGTGGCTGAAGACCACCCCCCCCCCCCTACAGTTTGTATTAGGAATCCAGGGCTCTGGGTCATTTGTCTTTTGCAAGTTTTACAAAACTACACTGCCCAGGATGTTTAAAGTTTTGTAGTAGCACAGAAACGCTGTTGGACAAGCTGAAAGTTAATGAGATATTGTGTGACCCTCCCAGAGTGATCCTGGAGAGTGATCCCCAACAGGTGGTACATCGTGTGGCCCTGAGGGTAAGCTCTCTTTTGCCTTGTCTCCACCAACATGGAACCAGTGCTGGTTCTTGCTTGGTGCTGTATGAGAACCTGCCTGCATTTCTACTGGTTTCAAAAAGTGAACAGAATGGAAATGTTGCGAAAGTGAGAGTGAAATAAAGGTTCATATGAGTTCCATTATTGTGGATTTATTTTGATCTGTTTTGGATTTTAAGTTTTTCTAACCTATTGAACCAAAAAAAATGAGCCGTCAAGTCTCATAGTTTTCAGAGTGTGACTCACTGCGCGCTCTCTCTTGCCTACATCCACTTTTGTCTCCTTAAAGGCTGTATGTCTCTCCAGTCTGTGTGTGTGTGTGTGAGTAAGTGAGTTTATTCTCGCTCTCTGCTGTACCACTGCCCTCTTAAGGATCGAGCAATAGTAGCCTGCTAAAAATTAAACTTTGCAGTCTGCCTCATGATCTGTTCATCACTTGAGCACCACAATATTATATCTATTTGACTTGTGACATGTTCTTAATTTATTGTTAAATCTGGCCAGCAGATCGATCTTTAATTTTCCACAAAATTAAAAAAAAAAGCAATGTAACATTACTCCGCTAATAAGCTGGCAAATTGTTTCACTGCTGGCACCGGCGATATTAAAATAAACTGTATTTATTGTGGATTGAACTTTCCGGGTTTGTGGAAGGTTTGGACGTGATAGCCCGTCCCACATTTGCTGAAAAAGCCCAGCACTGGCTCCAACACCGCGTTGGTGGAAACGAGTCATTTGTTAAATTTTTAAAAACTGGCACTGTCTCCAGTGTGCCCATGAGGGAAGGACTGGGAATTACAACTTTTTTTTCCTCCCACTAGGGTGATGATGTTCCTTTGACTGAACAGACGGTCACCCAGGTGAGTGCCCCTTAACTGACGAGAGTCATTCTGAACATTGTTTGTAATTGTATTCTGTGGTGTTTCAGGTTGCTAATATGTCTGAATGATCCATAGTATCCAGAATTTGAATGTCCTGTAGTCTACCCTTGTGCCCTATGTTTCTGGGATAGGTTTCAAGCCCACCCACAACCCTGACCAGGATGAGCAGATAGAGAATAGATGGGTTTTTTGATTTATTGATCAGGTTGATCGGGTTTTTGTGGAGCTGATATCTCTGGCTCCTGTTTTAGTTTACCGGCCGCTATGCAGATGGAGCTGCAGCTGTCTTCTGGCACTGCAGGGTTAAATACCACATAAGCACAGAGGAGGCCTATAGCAGATTTACAGTGTTTTAATAATTCATTTCTCTCTATTGGATGTGGAGCGTGATTGCTGATGGTGCAGCAGTGCCGGGTACCACATGCAGTCGGCACCGTCTGTGAGCCGCCGCACTTGATCAATTTCATGGTTTCATTTGCAAGGCATTTAACGTGCTGTAGATAATAACCTCTTTATAGCTAGTTAACTTTCACCATTCAGTCTGCGTCATGCTGTCTTAGGGCGCTTTTCCACCGCACCAGGTACCGTACTTTTGGTACTTTGATAAAGTACAGTACTTCAAGGTGTTGGTTTTCCACTGGCGTAAAAACTTGTGCCGGCACCAAATGACATCACAACTCAAGGTTGGGTATTTTGTACTGAATTCGAAAAATGACTGTAGTATCTTATAGGGCTGGACGATGTGCAATATTAATACCAACATCGCATGTTTATACACAGTTCTTACATCGTCAGCTATATTAAAATCAGGCTTTTTCTTACTTTCAGTTATAGCGTGGGGGATTAAAATCTTGGTAAAATATTTTTACTCTGTTACTCTGTCATAGAAAAAAAAAACTTGGCAAACTTTCCAATTTTTATTATTCTTGGTTTTATTGATGATCTAATATATGTTTACAAATCAGTTTCAAGTTTCTCTACTGCTTTTGCATGAGGCATGAGCGTTGTTTGCGTTCTTCAAGACAATCATGATCATTTTCGTCCTTTTTAAATCACTCATAGACAGGTTTGTGAAATTTTACATATACCCCAATATTTATTGCAACAAAATGACATCGCTATATTTACAACAAAAACACATCCCTAGGATCCTTATATATTTTGCCACAGGAACTATTAAGCAAATATTAAACAAAATACTTTTTAAATTTCTTGTCATGCCGTCCTGATCATTTTGTTGTATCTGTTTTTCTGACCGGATCGCAATTTTTATTTATTTATTTATTTATTTACTTTGTTTTCTGAGTTCCTAATTGTCTTCAAGGCGGCGTTTTTATATTGTGTTTCAGCGGCAGGCTATTTCCATAACCAATCGACAAAGAAAGCGTTTCAAGTCCCACCCCAAAGTACCCAAGTACCAAAGAAGTACCCCAGCTGGTTTAGCACTTTTGGTACTGCAAGTTTTGGTACTGGTACTCGGGCGGACGTCAATGGAAAAATGAAAGTACCAAAAGTTCGGTACTTGGTGCAGTGGAAAAGCACCCTAAGTCCACCTTTGGGTTGGGAAAAATGAGATGAGTTACTCCATCTGTGGTAACCTGTCCCGAATCGTGATAGGTTTCCTCAAAAGATATAACTCACAGTTTTCCTCTATTACATAACCAAATAGTAGGAGAGTTCTGGAGGTTTTTATCTAAACACCTTCTTTGTTTGATTGTCCTTAAATTTATTTGTAGCTGACTTCATGATTTAAATGAATGAGTATCGCTGCTGACATCTGAGATACTTGATCTCTATATGTGCTGGTTCGGTGTTCGTTTCATACTTTCCAAGTCATTTAAAAAAATTCCTCTCTGTCTTTCCAGGTGCTACAGTCGGCAAAGGAGCAGATCAAGTGGTCCCTTTTGCGATAGGGCAGCGCCTGGAAATCATAGGAAAATGTGGAAAGCGGCGGCCTTGTCCTCCGAGACCTCTCTTAATTCCATTACTACTTTTGCTGTATGTGTTGTACCTCCAATAACTGCACTGAATCATCTGATTGTTCCACCAGTCAGAATTATCAAGGGACCCTGTTTTTTTTTTTTTTCCCCCCCACCTCCTTGTATTTACACAACTCATTCCTGCTGGATTCATTCTTCATATGTTCTTTTTAGTACCAACATAAATAGAACATTTAATTGAAACTTGCATGTGAGCTACCTAGCCTTTTCCACTGACAGGTATATACAGTCCCGATTAAGAACCCCTTTTTGGTTTTTTTTTTTTTTTTTTGCAGATTTTTTTCTGAATAAGGAAAGAAATATATAATCCTTCCTGGCAGCTTGCAGGAGGTGTGCTATTATGGTCCATTCTCAAAAGAGTGAATACTGCCTTTCAGAGTAGTCCTCTGCATGTCTATATATTCGCCTCAATCTTTGCGTTATGTCAGCGATACAAATTTCTAACGGCTTTCTTTACTGTGCGACAGCTACATGCTGCCCACTGACGTTGGGTATGTGAGAACGTTTTCTGATAGATGTGCATTAAGAAGGCAGTGGCATTTAAATACTCTGGCGGCAATTAGAAATACTAGCTTTTTGATAGCGCAGTCTGTTTGTCTTGTTGGCGTTCTTGAACATTTGCTGGGACATTTTTAAACTGATATTTGACTGTAAAAGACAGTATCGGTCAGCTGATCAAGCTTCAGTGGCGTGTCATCACCTCAGCTGACTAACACATTTCATCTGAAATCTATAGGGTCTCTGGGCCTAAGTTTGAGCCCATGATCTGCATTGTTAATCGTGAGCTTTATGCTATTTTACCAGTGTAATGCAGGTCTGTTTGTGGTTACTGGAACTACACTGTACCAGCTTTAAGTGTTTAGATGTGGCCCCACAATTCACTGAACTTACAGGGTCTTTCTGTCCAAAGTTGAATTATTTGTATGATTTAATGCTATGCTCTTTGCAATGCTCTTGATGAATGCACTGGGAAGAAAATTACCTGTTGAATTTGAATTGCTGACTGGGGGATAACTTAGGGATGAAATAAAACATTCGTTCTCTGTTTCTTCTTTGTTTTTATTCCCACATTTTAAATTATCTGTCGAAGTATATGTAGTTGACTATAGTTCATATGTATGTTTTTGTATTATTTTTTTCGTTGATATCTATGTATGCTTTGTCGAGGTCTTTACGCAAGCGCGGTAGACCTGTACGTTAGGTTTAACAGGTAATGGCTCCATCTACTGGTAGACAGCGAGAATTTCTATATATTTAGCAAATTGTGAAGTATCCATGTACCTAAAATTACATTACAGACAGTGTGACTGTGATAAGGTGCCCAGGAAATACAAAAATAAATATACTCCCAATTGCCTTTGATTTATATGATAACTTTTTTTTTTTTTTAATTTCAGGAGTAATGTAAAAATATACAAACCTGCAATGTTGTTGAAAGTTTTTCCCCCTTCATGTCCTTTTCGTAATTCTAGCATTGTCTGCGTGCTTGGGCTTGCGGATTTTGCCGGAGGAGATCATATTTGTTTATCAAACCCGTTGTTAAATTTCAGGAGCAGTTTGCAAGTTGCAAGAATTCTTCTGTTTTAGCTCTTCAGCGTGTGTTAGCTTCAGGCTGCTTCGGCGTGTCAAGATGAAACCCTAACATTAAAAACGTGTATTGCTCATGTAAGTGACTCATATTCTTCCGCAGAATGCCCGACATCATTATAATTCGCTGATTACTGTGACCCACCCATTAGAAGATAATTTATATTAACTATACAATAATCGGTATAATGGTCCGGAATTCTGTGGTCTGACACGCTGTAAAAGTGTCAGCGCACGTGGGCCGGAGTGATGCAACTGGCGATTGAGTACACTGAGTGTGTGAGAGAACGTGTACGCAAGTCATAAATTACTATCATTTGAGAGTACACTCTTTACGTAACTGGGTGTTTCGTCGCGTTTTCTTTCAGTGACCTTTTCTGTCCATAATCAATAAGGGTCCCTAAGTGTGTGTGTGTGTGTGTGCGCGCGCGCCCGCGCGCGTGCATGCGATTGTGTGCATTACGTTATGTTCTTCCATGTTTGCATATTGGCAAAGGTCATAGGCCTAGCCTCTGAAGATTCATCGAGTGCAGACGTTGCGCAGTTAATCTTTTGTTACATGCAACAAATTTAGAGCTATTTCAGTTGATGTCACAGGATGAGAGAGCCAAAGAAAAGTAATAATAAAAGTCGTACAGCGGCAGTTTGCCATACGGTTGGGATTTCTATTTCATGGGAGCTGGGCAAACAAGATTGTTAACGCAGTTCTGACCCTTGTTCACTCCGGCTGGTTTTATTCCATAATTTTTAGATTTAAACCGAGAGGCGACTTTTTGGGGGACAACAGAACGGGAATGTGCGGTGACAGGGCTGGTAAGGGCACGGTTTTACGAGATGGATGTGTCGGGCCGGTCATCTGGGACACGCAGCATCTCTTAGCCGCTTGCCGTGTTTTATTGCCGTGCTCGCCCTCATTGCTGCCATTTATGGATTCTCGCAGAACAGAAAGCCATTTCAGCCCCGGCGCTTAGGCGGCCAAAAACAACACCAACACGGCTCACTTTTTCTCCCCCTGGGCAATAACTCAGGACTATCGCCAGGAGACATCAGTGCCTTTGCGTTAAATAAAAAGAAAAAATTATTGTCGTATTCAGCGCCCTCTCCCACTGGTTACTTTGGTTTGTTGGTCTCGAAATACGATGGTGCAGACGTTGCTGTAATAAGACGAAATGTAAAAAGGTATAATGCCTCATCCGTAAGAGACATAATGAAAAGAAAAGTGCCATTTTCTAGTAGTATGAAATAATGCGTCAGTGGAATCTGTTTTGAGCCAGGGTTGGAGTCAAGTCATTTATTTATTTGTAATATAATCAAAGTGTGTGTCTGTCTACACACACAAACATATATAGATATGAATTCTTTTCTCAAAATCACAGACGCCCAATTGAAGCACACTTTTCAGGGCAGTAAATAAACGCATATAATATATAAATTCGTGAGAAAGTTATAGGTGACATTACAGTGAAATCCTGAAAATGGTGGCAATGAAAAGCATCTGGAATAGTGTATTTATGTGGCTTTGTGTCTCTGGGGGTGGATGCAAAGCTCAGTAAATAAGGGTTATATTAATTACTTAAATTAATGTATTTGTGCTTTATTCACATCTATTTTCACAGCAGCTATGAGGCTTTTGTGTGACTTCGGTTTTTGTGGTCATGTTTGGTCTTGTTCGATTAATAAATTGTGTGACTATTACCTCCAAACTGCACGTTTGGCATGCTTTGACACTCAAAGAAGAAAGAACGGCACGATATTTGTTAAAATGTTTTTCATTTTGAAACCTTTCTCTCTTTCTCGCCCTGGCCCCTTCCCCCCCCCCAGCTCCCCTCACCATGGATTCCCCAGCAGTAACCCACCGCCCATTAACAGGACTGCTCCTGACAGATTTACTGCCATCGTCCCACCACTGGCCGCCAAGCTGACAGCTGTGAATTAATGCTGCTCTCCCATTGGTGGAAGTCTGACAGGCGAATTTATTGGTGCACTGTGATTCGCTGTTGCATAGCTTTGAAGTGAGTTACAGCCCCCTCGCTGATGGAACACAGAAGCGGTGTCAGGTTGCAGTCATAAAACTCCTGTTCCTGAGGGAAGGTTGGTATGCTTGGATTTGGCGTCATGAAGGGAGGAGGGAGGGGAAAGAGAGAGAGAGAGAGATTCTATGTGCATATCTGAAAGTATTTTTGAACTACATATACATTGTTTAAAATTTAATGAATCTGCTCCTAAGTCACGTCTGCTTAGAGAATGCACAAATACCTAAGCTCAGCTCACATTTGGTGGACTGTGTGCAGTTTGGCTGTTTCCTGTAGCATTTGTATTCAGATTTTTCACATAATGATTTACAGATGCCTCAGGGGAGAGCGTGCCCCGGGGGTTCCAAAAAAGGCAGCTGGATAAAATGCACATTATCACAGACCATGAAAACACTAATAACCATGGGAACATAATTCCTGATAGTAATCTGGGTTAAAGCAGGACTCTATTTGCGATTGTGCTCATTTATACAACCAGCGTATATTTTCAGTACAGAATATTTGTCTAAGTCTCCATATGATTCTTGAAAGTAATGCAAAAGCCTGATTTTCTGTGATTGTGCTACAAAACTGAAACGGCAAACAAGCTGCACAACTGTGTATGCTCTGTACTGAAAGGTGGTGGATGTTAGCTTTTGTAGCTTTGTGGAAGGTTACGTTCTTCCCCATGTATGGATTCTCCCCAGTGAGGCTCTGGTTGATGTGCGCCCTTGTGCTCAGCCTCTAGCCAATGTCTCTGTAATTCCGCAGCAAAAAGTATGACTTTTTACACATCGGTTTCAGCAACAGGACTGTGCTGCCCAGATTCGTTTTGCACGTTGGTTTTCTGGCCAGTCTCATGCTTCTTCTTACATAGGTTGCCCTTTCTGTCTGCCATGTACGCTGACCTGATGGTCACTCCCAGAGAAGGCTTCAAAAACAGCTTCATAAAAATATTCTCTCATATTGTTTTTGTACTTGAAAAATGTTTTAACTGTGTCTGGCAGCACAGGGATTTGGCAGAGACACTGTGCTTAAAATCTTTTGGGTCAGGAATATGACTTGTCCCATTGAATGGACATCCCATAATTGCTTGATGGTACTTAGACTCCTGTGCGCCGTCCCTTTGCGGATCTCCTACCATTCCGCACATCAGCGCCGCATCATTTCACCCAAGCCTTTGTTTAGTTAAATAAAGTTCACTGGCGGTACAATAAAACCCAATTTCATAACAGACGACTGGCTTATCCTGAATAAGACGTGCGTGTTGTCTAAGGCACAGAAGATTAATGGCGCGTTGCCAAGTTGAAGGTTTGTTCTGGACCAAACTTAAAAAAACAAAAAAAGACACCATGTCATCAGAACTGTCAGTGGGATTTTTTCCTCAGAACAAACCTTATAGGGGGACTCTGTTGCTTAACATTACAAGGGATGATGCCTTTATCTCCACTCAATGGGCCCCGGAAGACAAGACATGCTATAACTGCACTTCTGTTGTGCATGGGAAAAAACACAGTTTATTGTCTCCCGTGTGTCTGAGGTGTAGCTCCTTAGTACCTGAATTGGTGGATTTTCTTGGCCATTGATATTTAAAAATCAAATAAGACATGGAGCAGCTTTGAAGCATGACCGCAGCCCATTCTGCTTGTTTTAGACAATAAGGAGATGAAATTACTGAATGAGAAAAAAATAATTATCAGAGCTGCGCCACATCTGTCAAATGGTTCCTGAATCTTGGTAGATTATCTGGTTTTTCTTAAATACATACACGTAGAATCTGTTATATCTGCTTCCCCATACTGATTCCTATATGCTACAGACCATATTGGTTTGTTGCTCTGGTTACTAGCACGTCACCATGTGGATCTGGAATAATAAAAAAAAATATTTTTTGCTGTGTGTTTTTCTTCCTTGATCTGCACTGTATATTCTGGCTGCATCTTCTGTTTTCTTTTAGGCTCTGGACAAAGAGTGAAGGAAAATAAAAGGATTCAGTAACTCTCACTGAGGACAGAACAAAGAAAATTCAGTGTCCTTACATAACATCTCTAACCAGACCATTTGGGGGGAAAAAAACAGTGAGCTCTTTATTTGCCTTATTCACATATAATTTAAGCAGTTTGAGACTGCACAAGCCTAGAAACCCTATCTGCCTAAAAGTTGCAGGAATCAGTGCACAAAACATGTCTGAATTCGCTCTGCTGTAAGCCATTTTGTCTGTAAGCCAGCTGCAGCAGTCAGTGGGAGGACCCAAAATGGCTGCCCCTGCCCCACCCCTGGAGAGGCCCTTATTCTCATGTGTGAAACACTTTCTTTACTTGATAATACAGCATTAAAAAATATTGCTTTGGGAATTTTGTCTCGAGAATATGTCTAGAATTTATATGTTTTCATTAAACTAGACCTCAGAAGACTCATCACAGTGGAATTGTTATTAGTATTATCTTACAAAAAGGCTATTAATCCCAAATGAAATCAATACAAGAGGAATTACAGAATAAGAGAGTAATGGATATAATATGCTTTGATATTAAATGAAGTGATTGAAATAACTGCTTGAGTTTAATTGATATGGACCTACTAGTATTTTTCTTTTTGTCCAAAATAGCCTGTTGTTATCTGCTAAGCACATGTAGTTGGAACATTTTAATTAATCATTATCATTAATTAATAAACATCTCTGGCAGTAATTTAATTTTCAAATTATTGTATTTGTCTATATACAGATGCGCATAATTACCATTCTGGCAGAGCAGTCGGTATAGTCAGCTATATTTGTTTTCTTAATGTAACTCGCGTAATGTTAAAAAAGTTTGCCAACATCCGTACAAAAAATACATGCAGTTTTTAAATTGTGTTTGTTTCAATTAAACCTCACAAGCTTTATCTTTAACATGCGTATATCGAGCATTTTATTTACAAGCGTTTAATACAGAGAATTCTGGATATATCGTTTGAAAACTGGAACGGACAAACGATTAGAAGATGATGTATAGTGTGGATGTATCTCATCGTGTAAGCGTGTAAGATAGACGGGTAGCGGTGCTACCGAGGGTCCCTCACACATCAGGTCATACATTCCCTTTCCTAAATATCACCGTTAATTAAGGGAGCGGTGGACCCTTGACGTAGATAAAAAGGAGTATTGAACTAGAGCCTGATGGATCTCTCAATTAAACGTTGGAAAGAGCGCATCTTCTGGTTGGAGAAAAGGGCGATTTATAGGGCTTCGAAAAATCAATACCGGTGTGCGACATTTGGGTTCACCAAAAACAAGTAAAAAGACAAGTCGCGTTCAATGAATTGTAATTAAAGTTGACTGGTCTTGAATTTCTGATGTGGGGCGTTTTTATAGAGCATATGCAATCAGGTCAACCTGAAGATGTGCTTTACATTAACTTTGTGCGCGATGCTTTCATCGGAAAGCCGTACAGTAATGATCCGAACTCCACATGCACGGCAAGGTAGGGGAGGAATGTGTTCCCAGGGATTTCTCAATGTCAGTTCACAGTGTGGTATTATTGAATAAATATTCCCATACTCCATTTCTACTCTGCGGTCTGATATGATCTCTTGACGAGCCGTAAAGGATTTATCTGCGGAGTGAGGCACACGTACCGGCGCTAAATATCCAGTACGCGGCGGCCAGACCCCTCACGACACACGTGGGGCATTTGGCAGCAATAAACATCCTTTGGGGCACACGACTTCCGCGCGAATGACAGATATTATAAATTAACTTTATTTACAAGTCCGACTGAAAATTGATTGTGCGGAGAATGAATGATGCGCTTCTCAGACCGCTTTAAGACAGAGGAGCGTACGTCTGGTCCAGGAGATCGGAGAAGATAAGAGCAGATAAACTCATGGAGACTAAGCATCGGCGATGACTGTGGTGGAACATTGATTTCTCCTCCTTAGGCTTCGCAGCTTTTTCTTCTCTTAAAATGACACTTTAAGTGCACCGAACCTCTAAGGCGTAGTAAATCAGTGCAATAGCCAGGTTTAGACCCCGTGTTTCCCTGGAGGTGTAATTTAACCACTCCAGTCTGCGGGTCTGATCTCATTGCACTTCCCACCTTTGATTTCGTTACGATCAATACGGGGGTGGGGTGGGATGGGGGGCTGGACGAGTTCTTTGATTTCCCTGCTGTTATCTGCGGATTCTTGGTCCATGCGTCGACTTAGTTTTATTAAAGTACCTAAACGGTAAAACTGTCAGGCACCAGTGGCCTATACTGCGCTACTTCCTTCTTTCTTTTTCGATATACATTTAAGCCACAACTTCTTGATAATAAACTACCAATAACGTGCTTAGAGAAAAATCTATAAATTTAGAGAAAGTATGTGCGGGATCGTTGCATCGCACGGTTCGCTACTAGATCCGGGCTTACATAAGTTTATTTATAGGCATAATAGTCATGGCGGAGATTACGTTGTGCATATTCTTTATTCCAAAAACAGACTTCTATTGAGGATATGAAAATTCAGTGAACTGTGGAATTAAACAATGTACTAAATACCGTCATGCTTGTTCAGTTTTCCTATTTACCATACGTTGAAAACTAAAGATTTGCTTAGATATTTAATTTGATAAGATCATCATTTCACCATGTCCACTGTGAAGTAGGGGATGTGTTAAGAATATCAGAGTTTTCCCTGTTTTCCTGCGAATTGATTGATGGGGGATGAAACGTAGGAGATGTAGGTAATTAGTGAGTACTGTAGCGATTTCTGCTCCGGTATGCGAACAGACATAAATCATTGCACTTTTCTTGTAATCATTAAATCATTTAGTCTTGTTGATAACTCATGTTGAAACACAACTGCAGATATATCTGTAGGCTACTACATTTTTACATCTTTATTTTTTGTGTAATCTAAGTGTATATATTCTGCTACTTTATGAATAAAACACGAATGAAAATTATTAGCAAAACGTGCTACAAGATGAATGATGATTATTCCTTTATTTTAAGTGCTCCTTTCAAAATATGTTTAAGTGCTTTTAAGAAGGCTTTTTCTCTTTACTACTACACTGAAGTACTCCCTCTAGCGGAGCAAATTTTCTCATTTCTCATTTGATATAGACCAGGGCTGTCAGAATCATTTAAGTTAATAACCGGCCACTTTGGACGCAATCCAGTATGCTAGCCAGACCAGGAAAATATATGTGAAGTAGGGTAATAACACATTAGTGACACCCTTAACGGTTCTTTCTCACTCTTTTATGTAGGAAGATATATTCCGAATGCACAAATAGTTTGATCATAAATCACCTACAAATGATGTTTGTTTTACAATGTATCAATGGTTTCTCCAATACAGGCTGCCCTCACAATTGCATAACATTAATGGTGCTTATTAGAATGTAATTACTGGTGTAATTCAAGATTAACAATATCTGATGACAAACTGACACCTTTAAGTAGAAAGAACTTTACCTGCCTGCAATAACTTATGGTAAGGTAGCCCTATAATGACCATTCAGTGCAGTTTATACAGCTAACTGTGAACCATTAACCAGGTGAAAGTCTGACACAAAGTGTGCAACTTTGAGCATCCATATCATCACAAATCCACCATTCTAGTACAATTTATGGTAGCAAGACTACAATTAAAAATGTACTGCTGTTTCTTCGGTTAGCCAAGTTTTATACTATTCAGATTGGAATGCAGGTTTTTCTTCAATTCGACGTATTATTACATCATCTTGTGAAACAGATTAGTGATATTTTTCATCAATTCATGCAGACTACATGAAGAGTTTGACAGTTGTCCTGAGGAATGTAGTCCTCAGTACAAACCAGAAAAGCACTTTTACCCAACAATTCTACTAAACTGTGTTTAGTAGAAAATACTAAACACAGTATACTAAATGTCCCCCAGTATTTAATTTGGCTTTGCTCGTCCCCCAATACACAGACCTGTGTATTTAAATAAGTTGTGTGTGCTCTGATAAACTGTCTTTTATGCCCCTGACCCTGAAGAAAATACGGCTGCTTTTTTCAGATAAATTTGAGTACATGATAGACAACGAGACATTTATATGTCATTTATATTCCGTATTGTATATAATTAATCAACAAACTTTTTTGCAGTACTTACATAAAAGAAATTATAATTGTTAGTATTGTTGGTGCTACAAAAATAGCAAAAATATGGTGTAAAACTAGACAGAATGCTAACCAGAAACTGGTAGACATATAAACACCAGCAAATTAAATCAGAAAATTACCATTTTATTATGAAAACAAAGTAAGTGGTCTTTGGTGCAGGTTCTTCTCAGAGTGAACAAGAGGAACAAGGCTGTACATTGTGTTTAGTGATGAAAAATGCAAATAAAGTCTTAAAAAGTAATTAATTTTATTATAAGGGAAACTCTGTTCTTCACTCCATAAAACATAAATGTGGGTCTTAAGAGAGTACATATTATTTTGTCTGTTTTAACAATTACCATGATAACAATAAAAAAGTTTTACCCAAATCCTTCTTTACTAAATCAAAGAATTAATATCTATTTAGCAAAACTCTGCATGCAATACTATGAATAACAAAAAAAACACTACCTTTTATCTGCAGCACTATTGTATTTGCTTTCTACAATTCCTACCAAAACCCATTTGCTAAAAATGGGGAAGGACAGCAGTATGAAAACTACCATTTTCTGAGGTACTATATCCCCCCCCAACCTTTCATCCCAGCCAACAGAACTCAATTTAAATCTTAAATTACTAACACAATACTAATATCCAAGTACTGGTCACTCATTTATCATTAAAAAAAACAAAAAGATTCATTTTCTTAAGACAAAAAATACCGGTCTATAAAGAAATGAATACACCCAATATTGAACTGTTTTTATACTCCAGTGTTTAAAAATAGACTAGAAAACCAAAGTTCTTGAGGTTCGTTAACAGAATTTAGAATAACATCATTATACAAGGATACATCTACCAAGCCTTCGCCTTGCCTCTCTCCCTTGTCGTTTGCATGATCTTCAATCGGAAAACCTCTTTGCTCAATAAGCTGGGCACGATTTCCATAAGATCTGATACAAAGTAGCACGATGGGTGACCTTTAATGGTGACCTGGTAGCAGTGTCTCCACAGTGGGTCATAACTGGTGACACTAGTGTGGCATCACATACCAACACGCCTACATGTTCTCATGACAGGAGTTACACACCAAGATAACCACCAACCAGGCCAACGGCATCTCTGTACTACCGAGGAAGCGGCATCCGCCAGTAACTTAGACAACAGTACCAGTCTGCACAAGCATCCAAAAAGCCCTAACCAGACTGAGATGTGAAGACGCAAACTGGGATTGGGATATTATACATTACAGACCATGGAACTCATACCCATAATACACAATCCACTCTCAGATTTCACCATGTTCCTACTTTAAATACATAATTACAGAAATCTGAGATGTAAGCAAAAGATCTGTGAGTGATAAGAGAGCTATGTGATTCTGAAGGTCTGTCTCTTGCATACAGTGAAATAAAATGTCCCAATTCAGGTTCCTCCTACCACAACATGAGTCATTTCAGTCATGTCCAAGACTGACACACCAAAGGACTAAGAGCACTCCAGCTCTGAAGTGTTACTTTTTCACAACTTTGGGGAAATAAAAACCCAACTACAAGTTTTCAGTTACAATGGCAATGTTTGTGTTAAACAATGGACACATGTTAAAAGTGTATATAATTCTGAATGCCACAAAGCTTTGTAATTTTCCTGTTATTTAATGAACAGATATACGTGTTTAGAATAAAAAATAATAAATCACCTTCTGTATCATGGTCTGGGTCATCAGTTATGATGTATGCTGTAATTTCATGATGTTCCCATGACCAAAGATTATTTGTCATTTTTACCCGACTCATTTCTGGTTACTTTTTTAAAAGCAATGTGTTACTTTGTCAAAATATCCTTTTTAGCTCATCTTTGTAGTAGTTTAACTTTCAACAGAGCCACAATTATTAGATAGTTACCTCTTACATAATATTTTTTTTTCCAGTACCATCATAATCATTAAATTATCAGGTACTGAAAGGTTTTTAAAACAGGTATATAGAAAGATTCTGGAGACCAAATCGCAGTTCAGATCTAGACTGTCAGTGACTGATCGCGACCTGGAGCCCATAGCAACAAATCAAATTCATATCATCCTGCCAAGGGAGAGAGTTAGTTGAGCCAGGAGGTTCTGCCTGCTCCTGGTAGCTTCTCACATCTGAGAGGCACCTGTGAATTACTGGTAAGTGAAGGTGAGGCTCACTCCTCCTATCTGCATGGCACAGATGTGGAAAGGGGGCAGGGCTGGAAGGGGTACAAACAGGAAGACCGTCTATCAGCCACACTCGGCCTCTTGGTAAAAAACAAGGCGGTGTCCACTAGGGTGAAACTTACCTTTTTAAAACATAACAACTAATGTTAAAATAATAATAGTAATATTACATAGTTTCAGCCTGCACAAACACAAACTTGACTAAAGCTGCAATATCAACATGGATCAGGGAATGGCGGCCTTCTGCCTGTACGCGTTTGCTCGCTGTGTCTTCCTGGGGTGGAGGTCTGGTGGAGAGGAGGACGGTCAGATCGGCAGGCGACCAGATAGAAGATGCAGGGCGCTCCAGGCCACAGCGGGGTTTGGGGGCTCCTGGGGGTATGGCCTGGGCTCGTAGCACGGCTGGGCTGCCGCTTTGGGGGCAGCTGGGATTCCTGGGACCCCTGGGACCCCCTGGCCCCCGCAAAGCCGTCGGTGTCTCAGCAGCCGGTCCGTTCTCGAGAAGGTCTGAGAGAAGAAGCGTGAACAGGACAGTGAGAGGGGACAGGGGGACACACGTGTAGCATGTGACACGCGTGTGCTGTCGGTCTCTCACCTGCTGACAGCGCTCACACTGATAGGGCTTCTCCCCACTGTGGATTCTCTTGTGTCTCCCCAGGTGGTAGCGCTGGGTGAACCGCATGTCACAAATGTCACACGCAAACGGCTTGTCCCCTAAAAACACAGGACACTACATTTTAATATAGGTCTTTGACAGCAGAAACCTTGAATGTTCATTGTGCCACAGTTACCATGATACCTTACAGTCAGAGCTGTAATTTCATAACTTATGTAATATATGACAGTTGATATAAGGAAGCATGAACCACACCAATAATGTACATTTCTATTGACATTAATAAAATAAAAACCATTAGGTTAGCTTCAAGGTAGCTTGCCAAGTGCTATATAAATATATGTAACTCCACATGCTAACTGATGGAAAGCACAGTACACCAGTTCAAAAAACACCCGTTTATTTACTGGCAATCCTTGTTTACTAGCACATTAAAACGTTTGCAGTCCTTAAAATCCCATCAACAAAACCAATTAAATCTAAACTCACTTGTAAAACACATCTCCCTGTGGTGAATTGCCATCACTTTACACAGCAGAAAACGAAGGAGGTATCTCAGGAACACAGCTAACACAAAGCACACGCTACATAGTATACAATAAACTTGTGTATCTTAAGCTCCATAATGACTTAAGGATGTTCATTGTGCTCAGACATGAAACAAGGCACTTCAGTCTTTAAGATACTTATTTCATTATATGGGCAACACATTTTATGGTGTGAAAAGCTTATCGTACTTGATTGAAAGGTACATGTAATTACGCCTGTTTTAACAATACCAAATACATCGGCAAAAACTTAATTCAATAATTTTACTAACAGAAAGAACACGGCAAAGAATTAGCCAGATTTATGTTCATATCTGCATGTAGTACTATTAATATGAGAAAGAGCAATCTTTAACTGCAACCCTACCAAGCTGAATCCCTTTAATTAAAAAAGGAGACGGACAGCATTACAAATTCTGGGGTTTCCTGAGGCACTGTCCCCCCCCCCCCGGCCCCAATGTCGAATAAAAAAAACAAACAATAAAACCACTAAAATCATCTAAATTCTGACACAAGCAATAAACACAAACTAACTCGTTTATGGCTAACAACTGTAAAAAAGTTATTGAAAAAAACACTTTCAATTTGTTGTTGTAGTTAAAAAAATACGTAGAATAAGGTCCTTCTGCTGACTTGAATGCAAATGTAACATATAAAGTAACATAATGGATGCAGCAAGGACCCCCCACAACCAGACAGACTCTCTCCATCCTTCTCACTCCCCTCAATAAAGTGAGCTCACTGACTAAACCACAACAGTAACAAACATAATCCGGCATCAATCGGCAATTTCGTTAAGGTATGGAAACGCAACAAGGAATCTTCATCACAGTCCGTGGCTTGCTGCTGTAAGACAGTAAGCTCCTACATCACCCAGCAGCATCACATATAATCCTGCATCTCATGCAAGAAAGCCCTGCAAGTCAGCCAAACCCCACTGAGGCTTGTTTTCTATGCTCAGATAATATATCCGTGTGCTAATCATTAAATGCTTCTGGTTAGGATATGAAGAACACAAAGACTGTGAAATAACTGGAAGAAAAAAATGTTTTAAAAAAATCGATGCAGTACATTACACATAACCATTTAAGCAAAAAAAGCACATAATATATTCTACAATACAAAAATGACATATAACACAAATCAGCATAGGTAGGCAAGTAAGTGGTAGCAAAACAAGAGGGTTTCGGCCAATAAAATGCAAACAGCGGCAAAAGTGACCAATCAAAAAGGTTTCTGCAGAGCCAAATAGTAAATAAATCTAAACTATACCATCCGTTGAAAGATAAGAGCAACAAAGGTTGCAAACAAGGTAAACAGAGAATTTCCCTGGAATGTTAAGGACAGTTCTGTATTAACTTTGAAGGTGAGAGTTTTAGAAAATTCAGTTTAAAAAACCAGAGTTAAGTCTCAGAACAGACACACTATAAAGTCACACTATAATATGTATGTCTAAAGACAAGATTTGCCATTTTCTTACTTAATCCTGAGCACTAGTATCAGTCCAAAAAAGGTACTATAACAGCTAATTCCTTATGTCATGCCCTGACTAGTTAGTGAATTTTAAAAACTACAGTGTTATTATTAGGTGCACTACAGGTGTATTAAACCCCTGGCAGCCAGACGGATGCTGTTCCTCCTGAACAACAGTGTAACGGTGTTTTCTCCAAAGCAAGTGCGTGAACTTCAGCTCAAATACTGAACTTCTCACTTTAACTTTGTTCTTCTCTTTCAGCACAGTTTTCATTGGCGCCCACCAAACTTGGTTTTCTAAATGAAACTTTTCATTTGCATTTTATTTGTTTATCCAAAGCATTGTATGATCTTTGAGAGAGCAGGGCCAGCCAGGATCTATGGAGCAACTGGGGTTAACCTCGCTCAAAGGTCCAACAGTGAAATCCCTCTGCTGGCTCTGGGAATGGAACTAGCGACCTTCTGATTACAGACCCAGCATCCTAGCCCACGGAGCCACACACAACCCCCCCTGTAACACTAATTATTATTTCTCCCAAAGTAAATTATTTCTTCCAAATTTGTATATATTTTTAGATGTGCTGTGTCACTGTATTCAAAATACTCATCTTTCAATGTTACTTTCTTCTGACTCCACATAAATCCACCACAAGGTCACTACATTCACTTCATTCCTGCACCAAATAAAAGCACAAACTACAAATATAAGCTAAAACTGTTCCCTTTAAAGAGTGCATCAACTGAATAGCCATTTTCCTCATGCAAAGATGTAGAACTTTATTCCTCACCACCATTCACACCTGGACTGCACCATTCACCGGTTACATACTGCCATGACAAATCTCTTCATCGAGGAAGAGGAATCAGCTGGGATTTCACTGTTTCCATCAGCATGCAGCTTTATCTGGCTCTTCCTACAGGCCCTTAACCACTGGACACAGCAACAGGTGATTCGTAAAGTAGAAAAGATGATGGAGTAATAGAGGCCAGGAAGGAAACATCAGCTGCCCTAAAGCCTCGTAGATACAAGCTCACTGCCGGCAGCTGAGAGCACAAAACCGGAGACAAACTTTGGTGAAGGAGGATAGAAAATACTAGTCTATTCCAAAACAAAATGAAAGAAAAATAATACACTTTCTGACTGTCACTCAAGACTGAAGCTGCAGTGTGAATCTATATAAGAATGTGACACCACAGAACTTCTAAACATGCTGATGATTTTGCATGTGATGCTTTTCCAGGATTGAGATACTGAGGAGGGTTTTCAGAGCGGCAGGCGACCTGAGGGGGGGTGCAGGGTGCTCCAGGAAACAGGGGGGTTAGGAGGTGCCTGGGGGTATGGTCTTGGTTCGTAGCACGGCTGGGTCGCTGCCTTGGGGGCCACTGGAACTCCTGGGACCACTGGGACCACTGGGACTACTGGGACCACTGGGACCCCCTGGCCCCCACAAAGCCTTCGATGCCTAAGCAGCCGGTCTGTTCTTGAGAAAGTCTGAAAGGAGTGAGATAGAAGTGAGGGTGGGACAGGGGGACACGCGTGGATAGTGTCACACGCGTGTGCTGTCGGTCTCTCACCTGCTGACAGCGCTCACACTGATAGGGCTTCTCCCCACTGTGGATTCTCTTGTGTCTCCCCAGGTGGTAGCGCTGGGTGAACCGCATGTCACAAATGTCACACGCAAACGGCTTGTCCCCTAAAAACACAGGACACTACATTTTAATATAGGTCTTTGACAGCAGAAACTTACCAAACAAAACCGATTGTGCTGCATAAATGTTCTGAGACTTCACAGTCAGAGACTTGAGTCTGATTAAACGTAGAGTTCCTCCATTTCCAGTTTACAGTGTCACATACAAAATTTATATTTCACTAATTTTAATTTTAAAAAACACAGAGAGACTTAATGAATATGGCACCATTGCAACCTAATTTTGATGTTTCAGAATTGTTTTCCTGATTTCATACTGAACTCCACCTTTTTTTTTTTTCTTTAACATTTTTATAGAAGTCATATGGCAGTTAAAAAAGTAAATTACGGCTTTTAATATCGGATATATGGTATTTTTAATATACTGAAAATGGTTCTGAATAATTTAACCACCTGTTTATTTTTTCTGCTCATAGTCATAACTTACTACAGGCAAATATACATGAAAATGAATGATTGTTCATACACTATAATGCACTCCAGTGATTATACGCAAACGACCATAAGTCAACTACCAAGGCCTGTAGCAGTAACATAGAGCTTTTGTGTACCAGTCACACCTCCATGATGGTTCAAGGGTGTACATTGTATTTAGTGAAGAAACACGGGAGATGAAGTCTTCTTAAAAAGTCATTTATTTCATCATAAGGAAAGCCCTGTTCTTCACTACATTAAAAAGTAACTACGCGGATCTTTAGGATACATGTATTGTTACCATTTTTTAACAATAATCATCATGATAGCAATTGAAAAGGTTTCACCAAGTCTTTTTAATTAAACAAAAAATTAATGGGATCTATTTAGTCAAACTCTGCATGCAATACTATTAATATGGAAAACACTAAGCTTTAAATACTATCCTGAATGCTGATTTTACTATTCCTACCAAGACCTATTCAGCAAAAAGGAACAGCAGTAAAATTAGCCATTTTCTGAGGTACTATATCCACCCCCCCAAACAGCCATCCAACCCCAACAAGAAAAAAAAATCTTAAATTACTAAACAATTTAAGTTTTCAATACAATACTGATTATTATACTAGATGCTTGTTTATAAGTTTTTTAAAAAAAGACTCTTGTATTTTGGCTAAAAACTAAAACAGCTTAAAAAGAGATTACATCTAACTGTTTTAGAACTCCAGTGTTAAAAATATACTTAAAAAACACAAGGTCCTTGAGGTTCGTTAACAGAATTATCATAATGCAGTAGGGATGCACGATATCACACCGTGATTATATGGCACAATAATCAGCAGGGCTTCAGATAACAAGCAAAACATTTGTCCGAAAGCTGGCGTTTCTGTACTATACAGACATTTACTTATGCCCGCAATTTGGTAAGCAGATTAGTAATATGTCTAAAATATTAATGAGCAGCATATTTAGTCACCTGTATAAATGCGACATAACCTTATGTTTATTAAATTCGGTTAGCGGAGCCACGTGCTACTGTTTTGGTAAATCATGGAAGCGATAAGCACTGAAGTGGCGGTGAAGAACGCGATAGCTCAGCAGCGACAACATAAGTAAACATCTGTATAGCACCGAAAAGCTGGCATCTGGACAAATGTTTCACCCGTTATCTAAAGCCCTGGTGATTATTGAGTATGTGCCATATAATAACAATTGGATAACATGCAGTCCTATTATACAAGGATACAGAGAGGACCTCCCATCTACCCAGCCTTCGCCTTGCCTCTGAAATCGGAAAACCTCTTTGCTCAATAAGCTGGGCACGATTTCCATAAGATCTGATACAAAGTAGCACGATGGGTGACCTTTAATGGTGACCTGGTAGCAGTGTCTCCACAGTGGGTCATAACTGGTGACACTAGTGTGGCATCACATACCAACACGCCTACATGTTCTCATGACAGGAGTTACACACCAAGATAACCACCAACCAGGCCAACGGCATCTCTGTACTACCGAGGAAGCGGCATCCGCCAGTAACTTAGACAACAGTACCAGTCTGCACAAGCATCCAAAAAGCCCTAACCAGACTGAGATGTGAAGACGCAAACTGGGATTGGAAAAATGTAGATTACAGTGCATATAAATGATAGACAGTTCAGAGTGAAATCAATTATTTTACAAATGATAGAAACTTTCAACTAATCACAAAATCCATGAATCAATCTAAGGAAGCCATGAATACACATCTTTGCGATCCATCTCCCTGCCTTATAAAGACTCCATTACAATAGTTTAAAGCATAACAACAGTATGTCTGAGAGCCTCTGCTGAACCGTAAAGGTCCATAAGTGTGGACAATTCTGACAGTTATGGGTCGGCTAATGTCCTGAGAGCAGGGCATCCCGGTCACTTTGTATAGTAAGTCAGAGGTGTTTACGAGTATCTTCCTTCAACGTAATCATCCTCGATCTAGTGCGCATCGCTGCCCCACACAGCAGCATCTGCCTGAGGTGGAATTAAACACATGCCAGTGACAACGTCTCAAGTTCTATCCTCCAGGAATATGGAGAACTAGCTCTCCATGGTTGTACTTCCAACTGGAGGGTTTATACTAGGCAATCCCATATGAAATAAAGTCCCAGAATTTCAGCCAGTTGTAAAGACCGTGAGGTTTCGTCATTCCGGTGGTATTTATGAAGTGTGAATATTAGTCCATAAACAGACAAAACTACTAAAGCTGCCTGACTGAGGCCCATCCTGAGTGATTCATTATTGTTTCTATACTGGAGTTTCCTCCACACTAAGAACAGTAACAACAGACCAAAAACCATGCAGTTCGTCTGGACTCCTCCATTACTAGTTACTGTTATAATGACTGGCCACCAACAAATCTTTACTGTTTCAGTATATATAAACAGTTTAAACTTTCTTCTGCGAAACCATACCTTGGGTTTTTTTTCTCATTTTTTCATTTAAAAATATCCATTCTTAGTCATGTTTCTCATTTCTCCATTTGGTTATCTATTGTTTTTGATGGATGCATTTCCAAATTCCACTTTTCACTAACATGGCATTATTACACACAACTAACCGAAACCAATCAGTTTTTTCCCCATTTCCACAAAAAGCAAATCAATAAAATTAAGGGATAAGGAATAACAGACTTTTGTAAAAAAACAAACTAAATACAGAATAATCCACCATTTAACGCATGAAACTAGGTGGCCAAAAAATAAAAATAAAAAATTCTCAGTCTTTTTCACACTCATGACTGAAGCTGCAGTATCAATCTGCACCAGGGTGTGGCGCCACTGAGCTCCTAATGTGTGCCAAAGGTTTTTTTATTAGCTTTTTTTATTATTATTTTTTTTACACTTGTTGTGTTTTTCCGGGGTGGAGGTAAGGAGGATGACTGTCAGACCGGCAGGCGACCTGAGGGAGGATGCAGGGTGCTCCAGGAAACAGTGGGGTTAGGAGGTTCCTGGGGGTACGGTCTTGGCTCGTAGCACGGCTGGGTCGCCGCCTTGGCAGCCCCTGGGACCCCCTGGCCCCCACAAAGCCGTCGATGTCGGAGCAGCCGGTCCGTTCTTGAGAAGGTCTGAGAGGAGGAGGAGCGCGAACAGGACAGTGAGGGTGGGACAGGGGGACACGCGTGGATCGTGTGACACGCGTGTGCCGTCGGTCTCTCACCTGCTGACAGCGCTCACACTGATAGGGCTTCTCCCCACTGTGGATTCTCTTGTGTCTCCCCAGGTGGTAGCGCTGGGTGAACCGCATGTCACAAATGTCACACGCGAACGGCTTCTCCCCTAAAAACACAGGACACTACATTATCATCGAGTAAAACCCTCCTCCCATGACCTCACACTTGCAGGGCCATGAACGTCTGAGTCATGATTCGCTTTTTGACAACGTTAATGAGGCTAATTAGAAAATCTGCCAGATTCCCCAAATTCAGAAACAATTCTGGTCTCAGTGTGCATCCCTTTTAGGACATAATTGTTCATGGGAAATAGTACAGCAGCTCACAAAACTCTTAGTAAATCCTAATTTTAGTCAGTTTTAGCATCTCTTACTTGTT
Source organism: Mormyrops attenuatus (assembly GCA_026777985.1). Taxonomy (NCBI): domain Eukaryota; kingdom Metazoa; phylum Chordata; class Actinopteri; order Osteoglossiformes; family Mormyridae; genus Mormyrops; species Mormyrops attenuatus. Next base: position 1,606,407 of record JAODKC010000088.1, read on the forward strand.
CATAGCCCTGCTCATTTATTAATAAGCATTCATTTGTGGTGCATTAGACATAACCTGGCCATTTGACAGAAATATGGTGAACAATATACTGCCATAGTCAACTGTTCTTATAACACACAGCGGCATTCATGCACCAACGACCATAAGCGAGGCCTGTTGTGGGCCGTAACCACTCGTGTACCAGCCATATGTGAATCATGGCTCAAGGGTGTACATTGTATGTAGTGAAGAAACACGGGAGATGAAGTCTTCTTAAAAAGTCATTTATTTCATCATAAGGAAAGCCCTGCTCTTCACTACATTAAAAAGTAACTAAGCGGATCTTTAGAGTACATGTTACTTTTTTAACAATAGTCATCATAATAGCAACTGAAAATGCTTCACCCAAATCTGTTTACCTAAAAGAATTAATAAGACTTTAGTTAAACTCTGCATGCAATGCTAGTAAGAGAATGTCTACATTTCAATTGCTACTCTACATGTCGTTTACTATTCCTACCAAGACCAATTCAATAAAAATGAACAGCAGTATAAAACGATCATTTTATGAAGTATTTTACCCACCCCAACCTTGCAATTAAAAAGTTTAATTTAAAATTACTGAAAAATGCAAGGGGTTAGCACTGATTTATGCACTGAATAATCATTTTAGGGATTCTGCCTTCTTTGCTGACGACTGTAAAAAAAAAAAAAAATTAAATTAAATATTTAAAAAAAAAACCGTAAAACAAAATATCTATTAGACAGATATCATTGCTCCAGTGTTTAAAAATATCGTAGAAAAATAAGATCCTTGAGATTCATTTTGACAATGCAAAGGAATATAGAGGAACTCAACTGACTGGTCTTTCCTTGCTTCCTTATTTTCTCCAGTGTGACCATCCAGTTGAAATGGTCAGAGGGTCAAACCTCAAAACTATCCAAATGTGTGATATATGAAACACTCATGTACTATGGAATCTTATGAAATGCACAGCTGATGTTATTTGCCTGGGATGGAAGCTCAATCATAACAAATTATAATGTATCATTAAATCCTCTAGATGGCAGCATTGAGTGCAGTTTCGACCGTTAAGAAAGCTGACGGCATACAAGCCCGAACTGGCCTTGTTGCTATCAGTGGAGCAACAAGCATATTTTCCAGGTATTTACGGAGCATAAGTATGTTTGCAAAATGGCTTGATGCTGAAAAAATGACCCAAGTAATCAGGTTTTCACATTGCTATCTACTGGTGATTTCTTCACAAGTACCATAACTTTAGACCAAACAGCCAACATCAATATGACTCCTGACTCCCCCATTGCTGCCGTTTCTCTGACTGGCAACCAGAAAAAAACATGGATTTGTATATTAAGCAGCCTGACAGATCCCCTCACAGATTTTTCTTTACCAAATGTTTTGGAGAAGTCTTTTCTATTTTAATATCAAAACACCCATTAACTACAGATACTTTATCAGATTTAATTACCTACATGGGTTCTCCATTTATAAATAAAATCCCACTTCATCATTAATATTCTGATAACACATACAGTAGCCTCTAACCCACCCTACCCATTTTTGCAGCTCTAACTATTGTCAGAGTCACAGCCGATAAAATCTAACAGTAAATAAAGACAGAACATTTTAAATCAAACTGAGTGATTACAGAATAATCTCAGCCTGTCCTTCAGACCACTGTGTCTGAAGCTGCAGAATCAATCTGCACCAGGGTGAGAGACTACTGAACTTCTGACTGTAAGCTGAAGATGTTTTTTGCTTTTGATTTTGCATTTTTTCCAGGGTGGAGGTAAGGAGGAGGGTTTTCAGACTGCCAGGCGACCTGAGGGAGGATGCAGGGAGCTCCAGGCAGCAGTGGGGTTAGGAGGTTCTTGGGGGTACGATCTCTGCTCACAACAAGGCTGGTTCTCCCCCTTGGCAACCCCTGGGACCCCCTGGCCCCCGCAAAGCCGTCGATGTCGGAGCAGCCGGTCCGTTCTCGAGAAGGTCTAGGAGGAGGTGAAGGAGAAGTGTGAGCAGGACAGGCAGCGGCAGGACAGGGAGACACGCGGCACACATGTGCTCTGTTGGTCTCTCACCTGCTGACAGCGCTCGCACTGGTACGGCTTCTCCCCACTGTGAACACGCTTGTGTCTCTCCAGGTGGTAGCGCTGAATAAATCTCATGTCACACATGTCGCAAGCAAATGGCTTCTCCCCTAGAAACACATATGTTTTGTTAATGATACATTCATCATACACATATAGGGTCCCACACGTACTGTTGGCGACGACACATCTGAACATATACAAACTTCAAATAAGGGTCAGGTTAATCAGAGACCAGGCAAAGATAAGAAACAGTCCTGGGGTATGACAGTACAACTGTGATGACAGGTAAACTTCCTTATAAATACTGCGATAAAGAAAAATAAAATGACAGCCAGGGGCCACAGACAATTTCACATCAGGAATTTGCCCTAGGAATGTACACGGAAGACTGTGTCGGGTAAGACAGGTACAAAAGAATTTTCACATGCAAATTTCACAGAAGATGAGAACAGCAGTCAACTTCTGACAAAGGCAGTCAACTCTAGCATACAATAATCTCAGAGCACTATATTTTATAAGTGTATACATCATTTATAACATAACAAAGAAGGGCTGATCATCAAGTGCACTGATTTTTCTTTTGCTATCAGACACTGGTGTTTCTGACAGACTAGCGTTATTTGGGTGTAACTGCAGCCTTCTTTATTGGAATGCATGTTTTTCATAAATCAAATTTGTTGTGTTAAAAGTCTGGGTTTTGAAATTGCACTGTACTATTTATTTATAAGGAGGAAGGTGATTTAGTGGATGTTATTGGTCAACAGTAACTGTATATAGCCTTGCTGAAAAATGTACAGGCTCATTTTTAATCAATCGGCCAACTCTTGCTGTATTGGCCGATACCAATGGTTGGTAAACACAACTGGTGCATCTCTATATAAAACTAGATGGGCAAAGACAGTGAGAAGAATCCCCACAGAGAGACACGCATTCAGTGTTAATCTCGTTGAGTTTCTAATGTAGCGTATCTATTTACAATCAAAATTCATATTACCATTTAATCTTAAATCAATTTTATATAAAAGTTAGTACCAAGCCTACCCAATGTTCACCTCAACTGAAAACCAGGCACATCAAGAGCAATGCACTTCAGAAGCCTGTCAGAACCACCTACATGGGCTAGACGTCATGCCATTTATTAATAATGTTACATACCATTTCTTTCAATTTCTTTCAAATATTTTCCTTGAAAACATTTAACATTTTTAAAGCTACTACATTGTACACAAGGTACATCCCTACTACAAATATAATAAAATAAGGAAAAAAACATTTGCTTTCACCTCTGCCCAAAACATTACCAGTAAACATACAAGTTTATTGCTGCTGTGGTGTTATACACCATCCGTCCTCTAACCACCGGGTTACAGGGTGTACAGGTTTGTTTTTGGTCCAAGGGAGGAAACCAGGGTTACGAGAGGAAAACAGCGCGACAAGGAGCAAAAATTAGACAATAAATGGCAAAGACCTGGAGAACAGGTAGGAACATAACAGTTTTACCGCTCACTACTCATTCATTCCCAGATCTGTCACTGTATTCACTGGGATGCAAAAATCGCACCCAAATTCCCAACAACCACTGTTAGTGCCGCCATGTTTGTAGATATCTTTAAGTAGAAATGTTGATCGTTTGCGTTTAAAACTTTTATACTCTTCGTATCCATTTTTCATTGCCGAAAATTAACTCCCAACATAAACCACCTTCTTTATGATTTCAACAATGAAGTTATATGTCTTATATGAACGAGTTGCTATGCAACAGACACTTGTACAAATATTTGCCCACATGAACAATCCATTTTTGTATTGACCTCCTATGCGCCCATTTTCTTATTTTAAAAAGCACTTGAATTTTGATTTTTTTTTTTTTTTAGAATTTAGTAATTGTCATTGCTGACACACCACAGCACACAGTGCACAACAACGAAATGTGTTCTCTGCATTTAACCCATATGTGACAATGTGACATAGCAGGGAGCAGTTAATTCAGTGCCCGGGGAGCAGTGCTTGGGGGTGGCACCTTGCTCAGGGTAGCTCAGTGGTACCTTGCTGGTCGGGGATTCGAACTTGCAATCTTTCAATTACAAGTGCGCGTCCCTAACCATTAAGCCACCACTGCCCACCATTTGTACTGTTTAACTAGCACCATATGTAAATAATACAATTATAAAGGTTTTATGGCTTAATCAAGTTAATATTGAAGAACTACACAGCTCTTGGCTGGTGAAAAGGCCGTGTGTGGCAGACAGGGTTCACCTGTATGAATAAGGATGTGCCGCTTCAGGTGATAGCCACTCCGGAAGGCCCCATAACAGTGCTCACAGATGAAGTTCTTCTGCACTTTGGACACTGGACCTTCGCCGTTCTCATCCACTACCACCACCTGGATTGCAAATTTAGAAGAATAAGGTCCTCAGCATGCAAACAGCAGGAGAGAGACATGATCCCCCCCCCCCCCCCCAAAAAAAGACAGCAGTGCCCTTAGATCAAGCATCCCTTTTCATTTATTACACATAATCACAAAATTTTTTTAAACACATATATATAGTATTAGTGAACAGAAAACAGTGATATGGATTTTCAAGAACATGCTATAGACACCAATAAAAAGCACAAATATACTACAGATACTACAGTAACTAAACTGAAATGTCATCAAAATATTAGCCAGTGAAACAGAAGATCTGATGCTTTGAGCACTGGAGGGACTGAAGGGCGCGTAGGCAAACACATTCTGGGGTTACAAGCCCCCCACCCCCGCCCTCGTCACTTTTTGCCCTGCCCCCCCCTTACCTACCTGTTTGTCATATTTACTTGTCCACCCGAGTCCTTCACAAGAACTTCCTTTATAATAACACCATCACTGTTATTATTATTATTATTATTGTTGTTGTTGTTGTTGCCTATCAAGTGATTGTATTTTTTTTGTGTGTATATACGTCAGTGACTGGTATCCTCTCACAGTGTCCCCTGCTTCATGCCCTGTGCTGGGAAAAACTCCAGACTCAACAGGACCCTGCACTGCTTATGCGATATGGATAGAATGGATCTGTCTGTTATTACTATTACATTATTAGTATTATATAATTCCTCCCATTCTCTCCAGTCCTGCTTGCACTGCAGTCTCCCTAATGAGTCCCCATGCTGGAAGCAGCAGCAGGCAGACTCCTATAAAAGAGCGCCCTCTTTCTTTTGTTTTTGCCGCACTCTATGTTTTGATTGGTCATGTGGAGGTAACAGGATGACAGGAATGTTCCATGATGTGCGAACCTCAGTCATGCCCAAAGCTCATATCTGCCATCATATATGAATGCCATTTAGCTGGATTCCAGAATCGATGGTGAGAAAGAGTAGTAGTGCTGGTTTACCTGCTATATTACTGACTACACTCTGTATGAGAAACCAAAGTAGAATTTATTGTTTATCAGATCAAGCATTTGGGTTTAACTGATTCAAATAAGACTTATGTGGTTTCAGACAGGGATGGGAACAAGTAATTCCTGGGAGAGTCCAAGTCGAATCTTGAGTCATTTGCCCTCAAGTCGAAGTCAGTCTTTCCATCATTTTTACAGACAAGTCACAAGTCATCAAATTTGTGACTCAAGTCCAATGAGTCATAACTTGAGTCCCTACCTAGGTCATTGTTTTTACTTTAGTGATTAAAACTTGGTGCAGCAAAAACCCACCACAGTACGTTGTAGGTTAAGTCCTTCGTAGCAGAATGTCTCCACTCTATCACAGATGTCCTCACAATTTTTATGTCCGTATATGCAAGGAGTGATACATCTTTCCAACAAACTCTCAAGAGACCTTGCATTCAGTCAATTGGAACTGCAGACAGCAGAGAATTAACAACACAGAAATGATAAAATTTACTTTATGACATCCAGTGGGGGGACTACATTCTCAAGGGGTCTAAGTTGGGTCCAAGTCTGGAGTTGTAGTCCTCAAGTCCAAGTCGAGTCCAAGTCTTTCCATCAGTTTTGCTGAGTCGAGTCACAGGTCATAAAATTTGTGACTTGAGTCCAAGTCGAGTCATGAGTCACGAGTCAGTGACTCGAGTCTCCACCTCTGGTTTCAGAATGCATAATCACCATCAATCAGTTTGTCAGCTACAAAGAAAAGTTTAACTGCAACACTATGTTTGTACAAAAGACAGAATATACAGTAGATAGGGAAGTACTCAGTGTCAGAATGAGAATTTTTTTAATGCAAAATAAATAAAGTATTCAACACCTTGCATATTTTTAACAAACATGGCCCTTGTACAAATCTCACTCAACTCTACATAAAACTTGAACTTGCTGCTAGGAAACAAACCAGAGAAATTCTACAATGTCAAAAGTTTCCCATCTGAAACAGAAGAAAGACCCTGGTCGAATCAAATTAACTGTCAACATCATATGCAGTGTTACTGTAGCATATGACTTGCTAAGAGAAGCATAGATTTAGATCAGAGGTAGGTTTTTTTGTCAAATTTTGAAGCTTCAAAGGATGTAATCTTCCCATAAGAAAAAGAGCAAAGCTATGCAGATTCTATAACATATAAACAATGCTTAATTCTGTCCCATAAAACTATTTTGACTGACAGATCAAAAAGACTGAAGTATGAAGTATGAACTGTAAATATGTAAATTTTCTGGGTTCCTGGTGAATCTTCAGTTCTTTTAAACAATCTTTATTTTGCTATGTACTAGTGATCAGATCATCATAAGTGCTTGTTACTAAATTAGAAGTGAATGTAGTTAACAATGGGGGGCGGGGTCTGAATGACAGGATCTGAAGATCGTAAATAAAATGATGAAAAGATCAGCTGACTCGATGAAAAGGCACAAGCATGTGAAGACAGGCACTCAACGTCATCCCAAAAAGATCAGCTGATGGGTGAACGGGCACGAACATATGAAGACGGGCACTCAGAGTGATCCCAAAAAGATCAGCCGACGGGTGAACAGGCAGGAACATATGAAGACGGGCACTCAGAGTCATCTCAAAAAGATCAGCTGACTCTGTGAGCATATACGAGCGTATGTAGACAAGGACTCAGAGTCACCCCAAAAAGATCAGCTGACCCTGTGAACAGGCACATGTGAATACAGGAACTCAGAGGCACACTGGCTCCCAGAGGGGTGCTCCAGAACAGCTCAGCTCCACCCACAGAGATTATGGCACTCTCATTATGAAGTGAGTTTGAGTTTTTCTGTCTTGAGATGAGGCTCAATTGCCCATAAATGCACAGAAGTCGTTTCACTGACCTTCATGACTTCCCCAATATTCTCAAAGTAGCATTAACTTCCCCCGGGTTATTCATACCGGAGGGAAATGAAAAATATAATTGTATCAGGTGGAATGCTGACATTTCATTTGGGGACAGTAAAATTTTGTGTGTTTTTTAGCAAAAACCATGCTTGGTCAGACCGCAGGATAATCGCACGGGGCAGAGGCAGAGATGAAATATTACTAGAGATTCAGCTTGGATTGGTATGCACAACAACTGGCACTGGGGGGCACTCAGGATAAGAAGCATATACCAGAGCTCAGGAAGGAAGGAAACCCATTGCCGATGTCCATTAGCAAATATCTAAAAATATCTAAAATATTACATTTGTGAGCAATAATGTCCAGATATGAGCACACAACATGCAGAATTATACAGTTTTTTATTTATTATTTTTGAAAAAGAAAAAAGCAGGTTTTGTGTAAATTGAAAGTAATCCACAGCATGTCATTCTAGGCATCCTCAGTCAGAAGTTTGCCCAGTCATGGCATTGTCCTGCATATAGGAGCATAGCCTTTAAGGAAAAATTGTAATTAAATAAATGTTACGTAAGAATAAGTGGACAGTGGCTGACTCATATAGAGTCCCATTCGTACCAAAAGAGACACAAGGTAGGTGTCACCTGGCTGCCCCCAAATGGCATGCCTGTGACTGTTAAGATATCACAACAGGCAAGTAGGTGGATGTCAGGAAAAAAAAAATCTCATGCTGGTGCAAGCAGAAAAGTCACATTCTGATTGGTAAGAAAGATTTCATTCTGTCATGAGAAGCAACACAAAATGTCATTGGAGGAGAGTTGGCCCATCACATATCAGATGGTAAAGAGCAAGTCATGGAGTTCGTGCGCAGAAAATTCACCTCAGTAGGACACTATGGCTTCATCTAAGAGGACCTGGCTGTGACTGGCGGGCTACTATCACACAGGTATCCCTTTTGGCAGGGTGTCCACATGAGGCACAACAACAGGCACTTCCCACTTCGTCCCCAGGAATCCACTGACATTTTGTGCACATGCAAATGTGATCACCTGCAATCTCTGGAAGAGACACAGAGATGGCTAACTCCCACCTCCACTTCCAATCATCTGGCCTGGAGGACAGGGTGTGGAATATTCGTCTCAGAAAATGCTGCAAGAAGGAGGATGGATGAAGATCCAGCATTGCACAGGGTGAAAGAGCAGATACCTGAGAGGTGTAGGTGCAGTATGGGAAAAGGAAATGAATGTCCAAGATAGTCCGGTGTTGCGGGGGTGGGATGAGTGTTGACATCCCTCAGCAAGCAGTCCTGGAATAGCTGCATCTGCATGGTGCAGAGTCTCAGGTGAAGGCTCTGGGCAGGAGCTATTACTGGTGACCTAAACTCAACAAAGAGGAACAAGCCTGTCTAAAGTGTCAGGGATATCAGAACACTCCAGCCATGCTGCAGCCTTGGGAGCTGCCACACGGACTCTGGGAGGGACACACTGACAATGCAGGCGCGTCTACACACCACCTGCTCCAAGGGGCTCCCTTACGTCTAGATGTGATTGAAGCTCTTTCCTAGCAGAGGAGTGTGTGCTCTGTTGTATCAGCTACTAGCAGCAGTTAACTTCTGACACTATGCAGGAAAGTTTCACCAGCAAAAGCTGCCTGTCCCAGAAATTGACTCCTTGGTGTGTTCAGAACAGGATCTGTGCATGTGACCTTTGCACTGTTCTACAGCTCCTCAAAGGACTTGGTAGAAAAGGATGTTAAATATTTGAAGACCACAGTGACGAGAGCTGAAAAAAGGAGCGTATCCAGAGAAGTGTCACGGGGTATTATTCAGGCACTGGAGAACACCACACTCCACATTGGCTCTCTCTCAGCAGCAGTAACATCTTTGGGAAGGAAATTGCTCTCACCCCAGGGGCCCGGTGCATTTTAACATGAGGAGAAAAGTGGAACCTAAACAGTACAAACAATAGGGCCCTGTCTCAGACCAGGAGTGACATCCAGGTTTGTAGAACCCTACAGCTAAGTGGGGGGCGGAGAACCATAAATCAAGCGGAACAAGATTTTGGGGAAAGTTATTAGATACTGCAGACTATATTAAGTAATTTATTAGGTAAACTCGGCAGTCTTGTTCTGCAAAAAATGCTGCCCTTTCTTCCTAGTACAGCCACTAAATTTTGTAAATTGCACAGAGGTTCTCTTGCAAGAACAAAATCAGCCATAGCTTAGGGAATAATAAAAAGCAGCTGGAGTCTCTAAAGAATCACGTTCTGAATCAATAGAACATTAACAGTGCCAATATCTTTCTCTTTGAAGACACAAAAATTAAGTAGCTTGTTTCATCCATCCATCCATTCATCTTCCAGGCTCTTATCCATGACTGCTACCTTGATCAATAATAGTTTGTGAGCCCTCTGGAAATATCTGGATTTCTGCATGAATAGCTCCTAAAAAGTGATCTAATCTTCGTCAAAGTCAAAATAATAAAAATATTCTGAATTGACAAACAACAGTATTTTACCTTGCCATCTATATGAGGTCATTGTGCCATAAACAGTCAGAAGATGGATGGATATATATGTTTATTGAACAAATGGTTTAATCAGCCAAGGTCATTAAATGAAAAAGCATGTAAGCTTAGGATAGTGGCCTTTTGAAAAGAGGGTAATTGGAGTTGGATGTTCCAGACAGTATTGGTGTGGGTCTGACCTGTCCTGTCATATAGAAAACCACCCAGGTTTGGTCACCTTCTCTTCACAACATAATCCTGTTCAAGTGCAATATGGCCTGATTAACAGAGACTCAGAGTACCTAACTAACTTTTTCTCGCTACTGTCCCTTGTTGAATCGGGCTTGAAATAAACATAATTAGCACCAAAAGTATGCCCAGCTCATCCCAGCAGGACGCATCTATTTAATTACATTGTACAGAGAGCAGAAGAACCACTGGATTTGCTGCCTATCATTAGATTATAGTAAAGCCAGCAATTCATCAGAAAGGTAAAGGTAGCATGCAGACTGCTGCTCTGCCATTCTGGCATATTCTACCTCATTGGCTAACATCTGTAAGTACAGCAGATATCAAGGTTGCTTCAAAAAAAGCAATCTTGGGGTACCAAAGTGCAAGTAGCTACAACTGCAGGCTAAGGCACTTCTCTCAGAAGCTTGCAGTAGTTAAGCTCATTTCAGAATAATACAGCTTTCATGTAGGTTTCCTCATTACATCAAAGGTACAATACCCAGCTTCATGGTGAACATGGTATTTCTCTGTCGTACCGCATTTATTTCCGAAGGCTGTCAGAACTGCCCCAGCTTTGATTTCATTGTAGGCCTAATTATGACGGTACTATGGAATCCATGTTAATGGCTAACATACAGCATGTAAGTCATTAAGCCATTTAGAGCTTTCACATCAACAAAGGATGTGATATTTGCTGCCCTGTATCTGACAATAGATAAGTTCAGCATTTCATCGAAGGATACAGGTGAACATACATGGCCAAGCCCTGCCCTTGTGAAAAATGCAGTCCCACATTAGAACACAGTTAATATAGCAGAAAATTTGGTGTGATTGTACACTCTATATTCCTCTGTTCTCTTCCTTTGGAACCCTAGGAGAATCTTATTCAGAATTCAAATTTATGTGCTAAGAAAACAGCCATATTCTTCAATATGTGTGTGCAGCTCAGGTTAATCAATACTGCCCTCTATGACTCATAAATTTGTGTCCATTGAACGCTTTCTGGAGATGTACTAGGTATTTAATGCAATACGAGTTGAATAAGACCCTCCAATGTGGGGTTAAATTCTGGAGTGTGAACAAATGCTCCCCTTAATCTACCCAGCTGTGAAAGTCACATACAAAATCCATCCATCTATCTTCCAACTGCTTATCCTGCTCAGGATTGTGGGGGGCGGGGGGCCTGGAGCCTATCCCAGACAATATAGGGCATATGGCTGGGGTGCAACCTGGACAGGATGCCAGTCCATTGCAGAGTACTCGCACAGATACACACAACACAAGCTCACACAGTTTATACAACACAGAATGATTCCGAAATAGCAATTATGTGTAGCTAATATATTATGTGAAAATATATTGCAATAGCCTATCTATTATAATGCAATAACATTCACATATTATACAGTATTTGATAAAGTAACTTTCAGTTTTATGTTTAAGCAGCTTGACTCACAAGCAGTGCATTTTTTAAATTTGAAAGAATTTTATCTTAAGACATATTAGCCGACTACATGTTATTTTCAGTTGATCTGTGTATTGAACACCAAAATGTTTGTACAGGTTTTTAGGTCCTCAAACAGGAGTAAAATCCATCCTTATCCATACAACTACGCTGCTATGGCTGTCATTTGTTGATGCAACATTTCCGTCAGGATTTACATGGCAGACCTTGCCAGCATGATGCTAACACGATTTCATCCCAAACCACTAATGCGTTCCTGACTAACAGCCAGCACGGTACCTCCGATGCAAGTAATGCCCCAGGGCTGGCTTTTATCTAAAGCATTTTATCTTACAATTATACCCATTTTAGGGATGGTTATTTTTTATTTTTTTTTCGCTGAAGTAATTCAGGTTAAGTCTCTTGCACAAAGCTACACCAGAACCTCTCCTAAGACTTGATCTGGAACCTTTGAGGTACGACTCAACATCCTTAGTCACTGTTACCTGCCGTGACTGCATTAACGTATAGCTGGGATGAACAGAAGCAACAGATGAGAATAAATCTAAGTTAGGAAGCAGCTGTACTGGATTTCAGCTTTAAGAAGCAGTGCCTACAGTCTGAGGAACATAAAACACCAAAAATCTGCCTATAACAGTTTTCTTTAATGAACATGTTAGTATAATTTAAAAAACACATAAGTAGGACTGAGGTACTCAGTGGTTAGTATTGCTGCGTCACATCTCTAGAGTCAAGGGTTCAAGCCATCCAGGATGCAGCCCAGCCTTGTACCCTGTACTGCCTGAGATACAGTCTAACCCCCCTACCCCACCCTGACCAGGATGAGTGATTAGAAGATGGATGGGTAATTAGGAATGCATTCAGAGTATCCATGGTCTCTGTGATGACATCTGTCTCTCCTGCCTTCTAACAGCAAGACTTTTCTAAACCCTTCTGGGACCTGTATATTTCCAGATGGTGAACCTTCCCCAGCATTTCCAGAATCGAAGGTGTTTTTTTTTTGTGGTCTATTTGTGATTCTGTATAGACCACACGCAGGCCCCTTAAAATGAGAATGCATTTTACACGAGGTGCAATAAACCAAATGGATCTCGTCAGTTCCTGGAAGCCCTGTGGTTATTTGTCTTCTCCTGACTAATTATTCATTACAGCGCAGTGTAAGAGAAACAGGAACACGGTTGGATAGTGCAGTGATTCTGTGACGTTACTTATATTAGGTGTAATATGGCTTGCTTATGAGGAGGCTCAGTGGGTATCACTGTGGTCTCACTCATCTCTGCTTGTGGGTTGAATTCCCAGCCTCATCTCCATGTGTGGGGTGTTTCCAATGTCTCCAAAACATGAGGCTAGGTAAATTGCAGGCTCTAAAACAGCCGTGCCCCGGAATTGGCTGGCGTCCTGTCCAGCATGCCCCCTGCCTCCTGGGCTGAGTTTCCTGGGATAGGCTCCAGGCTCACAGTGACCCTGGACTGCATTAATAAGTATGGATGGATGGCTGAGTCATTATTAACCATTTATCCCCGTTTTTACATTTTACATTCTGTGTATTTACTATAATAATTGAATAATCTTAGCACTGGGAATAGCTGTCATATCAAAAAGCAATGCATCTCAGATTAGGCTGTCCTGTCACTGTTACCAATTTCCTTTGTCCCCATGAGTGGTTTGTTCTAACTTTTCTACTACTTCCAGTCGGTGCCCAGCAGATGGTGCTCCTGTCACATATTACTACTCTCCTCCTTCATTACTACCTTTCAGTGTTTCCCAGTCTCCTGATGCTCATACGGCAAACACAGGATCACAATGGCACAGAGTTACCTGGGTTGTCAGATGGACAAACAGAAAATATGAGCTATGAGTTAAGTTTATGACATAACCTCAGATGCTGACAAAGCAATGTATTGATATGCACATGAATTTGGAGCAGAAAGATGCAGAAGAACCTGGAGTCCCTTTGCAGGCCTCACCCTCCATGCCAATGACATCATTGCATGTTTGAAGGGCAGGTGCCCTGGCACTGGACATGAGTCAGCAGCCCCTTTTCAGCCCCGCCTATCGTTCCCATGGTCTTGGGGGCAATCAACAGAAACAGGTGGCACTGGAACTGATCAGAAAAGCAAAAGCATATTGGAATTTCCAGAATACAGGGGGGCCTGGCGAGGGAAGGAGAGAACGTGGCAGCCCACAGTGTAAACCTTTGGCTCAATGTATTACCCAGTAAAGGATAATTCTGCCTCATATCAAAATAAATGTTTCATCTAGTTTTGGTTGTGATTTGTCATGTATCTGTACATTCATCTTGTGATTTGTCATGTATCTGTACATTCATCTTGTGATTTGTCATGTATCTGTACATTCATCTTGTGATTTTGTTCACTGTATGTATTCCCACTGTCATTGATATTCATGGTGGTTCTTGCTGTGATTTTATGTATCCTGTACATTCCTGCTGTGATTTTAATTATTGTGTACATTCCTGCTGCAAGCTTAATTATTGTGAACATTCCTGCTGTGACTTTATATTGACGTAGGTTCCTGCTGTGATTTTAATTATTGTGTATATCGAACTGTGATTTTATATTGACGTAGGTTCCTGCTGTGATTTTAATTATTGTGTATATCGAACTGTGATTTTATATTCACGTAGGTTC
>JAODKC010000088.1:1626645-1646706 GCA_026777985.1 Mormyrops attenuatus
CCACCCCCACAACCCGTCTCTCACTTTGCAGGGCGTTCCTGATTTCCTGTTCTTCTTTTTCAGCTGTGAGTCCTCACTCTCCCGCATTTCCTTGTCGTCCAGGAGTCGGGCTGAGTGGAAGTCTCCTTCCTTACGGATAAGCTACACGTTGGGGAAGAGATAGTAGTGAGAGAAAGGACCACCTTAAAGTTCAGAAACCAGTACGAGACCATAATAAACTACAGTCTGAAAAATGGCAAACACAGATGAATGCACGCATTACATGATGCAGAGGGAGAATTTTTCAAATAACTAAGCCAACTTCCTCTAAATATAATTACTGTTTACATGAATTGTAAGACAGGACGGGTGTTTTTGCATTTATTTTCAAGCTTACCACTTTAACAGTTTAATAACTAATAGTTTAAGTTTTCTGAAGTATTAAGTCATTCAATATTTTGCAGAACAAGAAAGTCATTGTAATTATTTCTTACTGTCAAAGTAATAACAGTAATAGAAACATTTAAAATTTTTACTACCAGGATGGCAATTTTTAAAGCCATCATTAATAAAATTAAATTAAAGAAGGCATATTTGTATTTACATGGAAAGTAATTGGATAGACAAGCCATCAAAACCGAGATAGGGTGGGTTTATCATGCGATGCTAACTAAGACTGACTTAGACTGGTGATATTACTGGCTAAACTAGGAGGTTACAGTATACATCCACACAGGGTCTGGAAAGCTCGCGTCTCCCATTACTGGAAGCTCCCAAACGCTCACCAGGGGTGGGCAGCTCATTCCAGACGGCAGGATCATGTGACTCTGTGGAGCACGCTCAGGACTTTCTCTCTGTCCATGGCCCAATGGGGACATCATCTTCTTCTGCCCGGCCATGGAGCTGGCCTGCATCAAAGCCATGCTCGAGAGGACAGCCTCACAGCCCAGCAGTCCTGCCTGTGAAGAACATTTCCACATGACATGTAAGATTCATAATAACAAAACAAAAAAAGAACCAGCATTGGTTTAACTATGTGAAAATACCCATTTCATGTGGTCGCGGACTGAGCTGCTGGGCAGGTGGGTCATCGCCGTGGTTACTGTGTATCAGGGCGGGGGAGGGGACAAGGCAATGGGGTAGAGGTCACACTACGGCTGTCTGTTAGGAGATTTTACCAAACCCGGTCATCTGGCACTTCACCCTGCAAAGAAGATAAGAAAAATATATTAAGCATAAATAAATGATTTTTTTTTTTTTAAACCTACCTAATTTTAAATGTACTACCTTATAACACAGCTTATTTAATCACTGCTTAAGACAGAATAGAAAATGAAACCCCGGAAATACGCAATGCTTAGAAGAAATTATCCGTCAAACCCCCATCAGTTTCAATGACCTGTAATCTGGTAATGCACAAATTCAAAAAAACATACTGGAACTCAGTCTGACACCAACACATTTTAAAATCCCCAATGGTGGAAAACTGTTTTCAGCAGTAAACAGCTGTCATTACACCACCGTATGCTACAATATCTGCTGTGCAAGTCATGAAGCGAACCGCTTTCTCCCACAAAAAAACAATCCCACAATGACGATAACTCACGTTTTAACTACTTTACAAAACGCATTTGATCAAACTGCTAGTCATTCAAATTCTTTTCCACATTTATCCACACAAAAGGCACCAAGTCACTCTGTTAAAAAAGAAACCAATCTTTTAAAAGAAATCCCAGTGATACAACAGTCCCCAGTTTGATCATGCATGTTGATCACACTTAAATAAAACCCACACTGCCAAGCACTGTCCAGTTGTTGCTCGATTGAATATGTTCTTTTCCATAGGCTAGATGCGATGTCAAGATCAACTTAACACAAACCATCCCTAAAACCGGGCCCGATAGCCGACTACAAAGCAGAATGAATTCAATTTGCAACCACTCTACAAAACAAGTACTTGCAGAACTACTGTGAAAACTGATTCAATACTTGATCAAATAATGAGTGTACCATCTTTAGTTACTTGTAGCAATCCAATTGATAAAAATGTACCATTTACATTTATAATGATTCCCCATTCTGGGTTTTCATTCAAATGAGATTCATTACTCTTTCTGAGAATAAAAAAAACACTACATGAGTAACAGGCAACTGCATGAGAAAGTAATGCATTTTTCTGGAGACTACCATAATTTCATGCATTTATTAGGAGCTTGACTTACAGGCCTAACCATGCTTAAGAACTTTAGAATCAAGACTGTTTTTTTAATGATGATCCTGCAGAGTAAACAGTCTTACCTCAGGCTCTCAGAAACCACAAAGACAAAAATGATATGTGAGACTCCCTACTCAGGCCCAACCTGTCGCTGACCTTAAGGACCTGATGAGTTTACCGATTCTCCCAGCATCCTCCATGTAATATGCACATGACTGAACTGTCTGAAGTGCATGCAGGGCGTGAATACACCAAAAAGGAAGACTCCACACAGCGGTTTCTAGGTATTCAATGCTGGCTATTACAAGCACGAAAACCATGCATCTATACAAGCAGTATAGATTTTCACACTACTTCATACTGTGCTGCTGTTTTACTTTAGACCCCATCACAGAATGTACATTTTGCATGCTTTTTCCAACAGAACATTGGTCAACACTATGAATGTGAATCTTCAGCTATAAAGAAATGAAATACATATTGTAATATGAGTGTTTGGATACAATCACAACATAAATTTTTGCAGAAAGCTACCATTTTACAATATCCATTCAATGAACCAGGTAGGGCCACTTAAATAATGTATTGTGGGAAAAGACTTTTTGTTAAATTCACTTAATCTGTTTGCTCCTGTTCATAAGGCAGTGGTCATGTTAAAAATTCATTCTTCGCCAGGTGGAATCAAGGCTTTAAAGTAATGAACACCATCTAAGTGAACTCAAATTTCACTGCTGCCAAACATGACCCTGTTTGCATTGAGCCAAGTCTTTTCATCAAAGTCAGTTATGAAATAACTAACTGCAACATGCTGGCGTCATACGCTAAAATTTCTGGACTAAATGAACAAAAATCAACTTAATTCAACATTATACAAGAAGTCAATCTGCCCCCACTTCTAATGGGTTTACATTAAAAATTTCAAACCAGGTTTAGCAGTACATATGGAATAAGTTATATTTTATGCATATTGCCATTTACTATAGCTACTAACACTATAAATAAATTAGCTTCATAACCCATATTTTAAAAGTTTTTACATTCTTTTTTTGCAAGATTTCATAACATTTCTTCTAATTTAATTTAATAGCTGCCTGAGCATATATTACACGGAAGTAACAATTTAAAGTGTTAGTCTTCCATACACTTGCCATACAAAGCTGTTAAGTGTACTTCTGGGTTTCCTTTATAATCATATCAGCACTCTAAAACCTAGGCCTTGCCCATGGCCAACTGAGCCAATTTCTCCAAAGCTTAAAGCCTTGGACAAGCCCTGAAATCAAGAGTGAACAAAAGCTAAAATGTCATAAGTTCAAGTTCAGCACCATTTTTGGCTATGATTGAAACAAAAGTAAAGACATACAATTCCTGAAGAAACAGCATCCTTTATATATATATATATATAGTGTGATAAACATTTCTGACCATCAAACACGGGCACAACACCGAGGAGAAGGTAAACGGCATGGGTGTGGCACAAGGCAATACACCTTTCTCGAGGCAGCAACTTCACTGTAATCTCTAGCAGAAAAATAATATAGCGTAGATCTGCGGTGATGAAGGATATCCCAGAACTGTCACATATTCACAAATATTTAAAATTTCTAGCGCATTTTCTTAAATGTTAAGTTCAATATAAATATAAATTCGTCGTTTGTTATTTAGGAAAAATGATATCACTAAGCCCGACTCCCCAGCAAGCCATAAGGGATCTTAAGCAGAGTTATTAGCAATGAAACACTGAAACGTTACTGCACGTCTGTACCTTTTAAAACATTAATGGGGTTTAGCAACGTATACCTAATTATGATCAAAATCCTCAATGAGACCACATTTAAAACAGGTATTCGAGATAAGTCGTTTAAAAAAACTTATTGCTATTATTTAACGCGGGAAGATAACAAATAAGTTAGTCTGAATAAGCGGGTACTTGACACTTAAGGTACTGAACGCAGAAACCTCGGTATCATGGCTAGGTTTCAGCCATCGTTTGGCCACAACCACTGAACCCACCTGCAAACTGCGCTCAAAAGAGAACCTGGCAGACGTTTCATTAATATAAAGATTAAAGGCGGTTTCTATAAAATCTGCTATTGATATTAAAATGGATCGTTTAGTTGACTAATTAAACGTTAATCTCCCTTAAACTGGCTACCAGCAAGCCACAGGCAAAAGGTAGTAGTTAAAAAGAAAAAGGGGGGAAATTACGATTATTTTGTCATGCCGTTTAGTCATGCACACACAGCCAAAGAACAATGCACCCTAGCCCCCCCAACCCCCCTCCCGACTGGTTAGCATGCTAGCCTGCTAGCTGGTTATCGGAACCAGGCGCAGGGGCTAGCGCCTTAGCTACGCTGCCTATCCGCTAAAGTTCATCGAAGCCCGGCACGGGGAGCGGAGGCCCGGGGCGCAGCCGGCGAGCGGCTCAAACGGGGCTCCTCTCTCTCAATCCGGGGGGAGGGGGTTTGTGTGATGCTCCCGTCGCCCGTCGCGTACTCCCCCGTTTCGCAACTAGTCGTGTGGGTCGCGTCTCTTTCATTACAACCGCGTAACCCCCGTCTACGTTTATATATTCGAGCCTAACCGCCAATATCCCACTGTACTTTATGGTCGAAGCCGGCGAGAGTCGGATACAGCTGTTTTACCTTACTGGTTTCCTCGTGTTTCGAAAATTATTATTAATATATATTTTTTTCAGTCTGTCCCTCGAGTTCCAGTTTTTCCCTCAGTTTACAAACACAGGAAACGCTACCGGAAGTGCTCCCCGGGGAGAGGGTTGGCACGTGACCGCGTTGGGGGGGTGGGTTGGGGGGAGTTGGAGGTGGAGCGAGGAAGGGGGTGCCTGCCATGTCTGTTGAGCGTGTAATTGGATCTCAGGGCCCCTCCATTTTGGTTTGGGCCAGCAGTGCTGCGACGCGTCCATTTACTGGACTCATCAATTGAATAACGCTGACCATGTTTTACAGGACGCCGTGTCTCGTATATCTATTTTACAACACAAGTTTCAGAGCTAAAGTAATCTTTAGCTTACGGTAATAAAACAATGCGCTATTTCCTGAAGGAAATTGTCGTATCAGAATTAAGTTATACTTAGAGTACCTAGGGTATAGCATGTAAGTATTACTGTTTACAGTTACAATTTGATACGATGAATACGATGATGAATCCAGGAATCATGATTTTGCAATGAAGCATAACAACAAATTTTGACACTAAATGAAGACTATAAATATTAGCCATTATCAGTATCTTATCAACTTGGTTGCCTTTGGGGTTCCAAAGGACTATTGTTGTATTTTTTCTGAAATGTGTATCTATACAAATCATTAAGAAAATGTTTAGTAATTAAACTCCAGGCCCAACCCCCCAAGCCATATCCGAATAAGCAGCTGGAAGATAGATGAATGAACATGTTTAGTAATGTTACAATTATCCTCATACATCAGGATGGAATATTTACATGACAAACATTTCTGATTTATGATGCACTCTGCCTCTAGTTATACATATACATAATTGAATTTTAAAATCAATCTAATGTGGTGTTTTATAGAGAAACGTATGTCTGAGTGCAACCTGGGAAAGTCATTGAATAAAAGTGGGTAACTACTTGACGGGGCACAAAAACTTAGTAATAACTCAGTTACTACTTAAGTACAAATCATGAACAAATACAGTTGTTAGTTGAGATAGATGTGTCATGATTCATTAATGTTGAACAAACATGAGATCAGTATTTAACTTGTGTTATTCATTACTTGTTCCCTCAGTAGTTCCTTAGTAGTTCACAAGGGTTTACAGAATAAACAGATATAGTAACAAATATAGTAACTGTTTGAGATGAAACATGTCTCATGAATCATTAATGATGTATTAACATAAAATCAGTATGTAACTAAGACTTAGTTTGTGGCTAATTAATACATAAGTAGTGGCATGATGCTATATTATTTGTGCCCCATCAAGTTGTTGCCTAAATATGTTATTAGGAATTAAAGAGTAAATGAGGCTCCTGTGAAGAAAGACAAAGCAACAGGGCAGTAACTAAAGGTTCTTCTGGTTCGTCAAAAATCAGGAGCGGACAGCGAATCTCTGAATGACATTTTGCAATGGAGAGTAGTTCTCGTTTATTGAAGAAATCAAATGAAGAAAAAGTTTTTACAAGCAAAATCAGCTTTCCTGGGCTTTTTAAAGCCTTTTCCCTTTGTAACACACCTTGAATATACAGATATCCAAAAAACTGCTAACATTTGGGTAGACATGAGTACCTACAGAGTTCCTACAAAATAAACTTAAATTCTGTAATGTATGAACTATTATTAATTACAGCTTTCTTAGTAGACACAATTCCAGTTTTGGCAACATGGAATTAATTTTGACATTTAGGTAAAGTACTTATTTTAAAAGGTTAAATAGAAGAGCACCTCCTTGAAGCCAAACCAACAAACTTTGGGCTGTACATTAAGAATGAGCAGCCATAGCCCAGTTTTTCTCAACCTAGTCCTCTGGGACCTCCAGATGGTCCATGTTTTTGGTCCCTTCCAGCTCCGTGCCGGACAGTCCACACTGTTGCTGTCAGAGCTGGGAGAGAGCAAAAATGTAGACTGTCTGAGGGGTCACCAATGACTGGTTTCAGAAACACTGCCATAGCCCATCTATTACAAGTCTACTCCCAGCCGCTCAATTTCATTCAGAAAGAAGTCCATGTCTTGCAAGGAAATCTCAGGGGAGAGAACCACCATGCGGAAAAAGTTGACCCGTCTGCTCTGGGGTTGATAGCCTACCATCATACTTCCCTCACGAATCATCCGCTCCTTTATGACTGGTGCCACCTAAAGGAAGAAAGAGGTACTACTGGAATATTTGCTAAAGCGAATAAGAATACTTCTCCAGCTACATTGACCACAAAACTAAGACACTACAGAACAATGGTCCTGCCTTGGGTAAGAAGATAGGACATTCTACTCTTAATTGATACAGCTATCAAAAATGAATTTTCTAACATCTACACTTCTGGAGCACTTCTTAAACCCCAACCTTGGACAGTCTTTCCTGGTAGTCCTTGATGTTCTGTTTTCCCCTGAGACTTGGCGGTATGAACCAGAAGCACACATTCACAAACTCTGGCTGTTTATGACAACAAAAGAGAATTAATGTTATAAAAATACTGTACAGCGTCAGTATTTTATTCACCATAAAATCATGTGACTTTTGTCCTTAAATTCTACAGTAAGCTTGCAGTTTAATTGCAATCTAATAATTGTACTGCTGTACAAATAATTATATTGCTCACTTCATTCAGAAGTTGAAATCCTTCCCTCTTTTTCATCTTGTCCACAAGGTAGCTGAATTTGATGGATTGGGAACATAAGGTGAAACAGAAATGTAAAACTACAAGTAAAATTAAGGTTTGAAGGCTCAAGGGTGAAGTAGCACATGCAAGCTAAGCCTGGTCTGGGAAGATATAGCCTTTGCATAGCCATCAGCATCTTACCTGGTGTTCTCGAAGGCTCGGTCCACACGCTCCTCCAGACCCCGCGTGCCCACCGCCTTCCACATCAGCCACAGTTTGAGGCAGTCCACCTTGCGGCCACACTGAATGGATTTGTCCCCCGTGTCCAGACTCACGTCATAGAACTTGTCTTGCTGGAAGAGGTAGGTGGCGTTCGCACAGTGGCAGTGCTTCAGAAGATTCTGGATGGTGGGGGGAAGGCCATTTTTAATAACTCACAGGAAGCAGTAGGGATTCCTGCAGGGTGTGCTGCATGTTACCGTGGTGTCTTTGAGCAGGAAAGCAGAGCACTGCAGGCCTGTGAGGAGCATCTTGTGCGGGTTCCACGTCACTGAATCTGCCCTGAGTACAAACAATTCAACTGCACTGAGGACAGAATTCACTGCAACCACTGGACGCATTTCAGGCTAAAGTAACTGCAACTGACACTCCAAATATGTGTAAATTTGATATATATGTAAATATATACAGACGCTCCTCTACTTACGAACTGCGCGCCAATTCCGCCTAGTGCGACTTCTGGCCGCTACTCCCGCCGCGCAGCAGCGTAGTGTGTGTACTCCCGGCATCCTAGTTCTTTGCACTTGCATATACCCTTAAAATGATGTTGAATAATGACTTACGAACATTTCAAGTTACGAACGGCCGTTCAGAACATAACTCGTTCGTACATAGAGGAGCGTCTGTACAATATTATCATGACCCTGACCAGGATAAACGGTTTGAAGATGGATGGATAATCCTATAACTTTATGATCATACTTTTTCTTAGGCCAAGCAGGTTCTCACCTTTCAATTCCTTTCATCAGGTGTCTGTGTTTCTTGGAGAACAGCACACTTCCTCCCCATGCCGCCTACAAGTGTTTACACAGAATTATCTTAACCAGGCAGTCTGTCCGATGCTAATGTCCATTAAAAAAAGAGACAGACCTCAAATACATGTGCTCCCGGTAGCGTCGGAAGGAGTTTGATTTTTGGGGGCACCGAATTTGCCCCGGCATCATGAGGGGTAGCTGGGGGGGAGGGGGTGCCATGCAATAGTCACACTGTGAAACTATGCAATGTAAAAAAGATTTGAAAATAATTTTAAAACAATAAAGATTGCATAATTTAAAATAAGACTAACACTGTTTAGGGTGCTGTTTCACAACTAAACATAATAAACTAAACTAAAAAAAAAAAAAAACAACAGATCCATATAACAAAATGATGTGTGACATAGAACTACAATCTTACAGATACATGTTTCATCCTTGTGCTCAGAATGTGCAGTGAACTGGCCTCAGTAAGACATGGATTCACAATGAAAGATAAGGAATGTGCTCTTACTGTGTCTTATCTTTTGCATCTGTTAGCAGTTCTTAATAGCAGTTATGAACGCATTAAAACGCATTCAAGTGCAGTTATCGCAAAACCCAAAAATATCTGTTCATGTTCATTTTTTCTAGCTGGGGGGGAAGGGGAAGCTGCCAATATGGGGGGGGTTGCACCTCTCCCACTCCCCCTCTTTCCGACGCCCCTGCATGCTCTTTTTATCAAAGTTAGGATTTGCTTTGTCTCAAACAATGTGTTAAACTTTTATTAAAACATTTTAAAATGCCAGCCATTGCTTTTGGTACAGAAATTTCCTTCCACATCCCACACAAATCAACAGCTGTGTTTTGCCCCATTCAAAATGTACCACACCATCACCCCCTCAGAGATCCATAAATGTCCACCTGTGCAGGATGTAATGACGACTCACATCTACATGCATCCAAAGGCCATTCTTTTCACACACGTCCGCTATGAGGTCCAGCGGGTCAAAGGCGCCCTGCACGGTAGTACCAGAGGTAGCGCTCACTAACAAAGGCACAGCCCCCTATAGATGAAAGAAAGCACCAGGCCAGAGTTAGGTAGGTGGCATCTTTTTCATGTGAACCCCCATTAATGCACTTTTCCCTAAACAAG
This sequence comes from Mormyrops attenuatus, assembly GCA_026777985.1. Taxonomy (NCBI): domain Eukaryota; kingdom Metazoa; phylum Chordata; class Actinopteri; order Osteoglossiformes; family Mormyridae; genus Mormyrops; species Mormyrops attenuatus. The sequence continues at coordinate 1,636,299 of JAODKC010000088.1, forward strand.
ACAAAGTGGCATATTATAATATGCATAAATTATTTTTTTAATGCCAGCTTGCATGAAAAGCTACCAAATAAACACTTTCTTAGTCCCCCCCGACCCTTTACAGTCTCCATTTTGCTATATTATGACTTAATCATTTACATTCCTATAGAGCTTCATATAACTATATATTTGCTGACATCACTAAGGTTAACCATGAAACAACAACAAGGGCCCAGAATGACAACCTTTTAAACCCGCCACTGCCTGCTGCCCCCATGTACGAAACAGATTATAAAACAGGCCATCCAAGGGCAGGGTGAAATTAATTATCCAATGACATATAAAACTGATTTCAGTTTTGTGTTTTAGCCCCAGAAAATGCACCCAGACCATGGGTGTCTCTCGATTACAAGATTGCGAAGATTATACTTGTGGTGTTGCCAAGACCAGTCCTGTTAATTTGCCTCCTGAGAACGAACATGGGGCTCAGTGAATCATGGGATTTGGTGAGGATGCAACTCATGTATCTTTGACTTTGGGGGCAGGGCAAGAACGACATCTGGGGATCTTTACAGTCCAACTGGACTTCAGCAATAGAAGACAACGTAAAACAGGTACACAACAACACAAGTACGGTCAAGTACGCATACCAAAAAACACCCCAAGATCCTGATGCCACATCCTGCGGTAGCTGTTTCCAGGATCCCACGCCTATTCCATTTTCCTGTTTGATTAAATAAATTCCTCCCTCCCAACCCTGTATTATATGGTTCTGTCCAACACTCATCCTGAAGCTCTCACAGAAATTCCACCCCACGATCCAGAGGTCAGGGGCAGCTGAGACGTAAAACTTGCCTGTGCCTTAGCGAGCTCGATTTTCTCAACTAGGTCCTCCAGAACCATCTGACCCCTGTGTGATACCATGAGAGAGGAAAGTTTCAAAACAAAGGTCTAATTTCTGGATGTAAAAAGACCCACAGTAATCAACTGCAAATAACACATAATTAAAATAATTAAAAGGTAGGGAGACAGTAATGCAGTGTAAATCACACATTGATGTGTGTAAGAGAAGATGATTTTATGTCATAGTAGTGCGAACCATTGGGTGTAAAAATACAGAGACTGTTGCAAACTTTTAGTATGTGTATTAACAGCAGCTAAGAAACAAACAGAGGGCATTTTTGTGTGTTTAAGGGAATGTACCTTTGGTTTACTTTCACAAGAAATACACTTTCCAGTCCGATGCCCAGGAGTGATGCAGCCTTACCCACAGAGTAGTGGCTCTGTAGGTAAACAGACATGCTTAGCATTCTACTATACCATATTTACAGCCTACACCAGCTGTACTCTACAGCCAGTATTTGAAATCCTCATTGTCCTCAGAACCACAACACTTGGGGTACAAGGCAGTGATGGCCCAAGTCAAATGAAAGGTTGGAAATGGGCCGATCCAGACATTTTTTAAATGATCGTATCTGCTACCACAGCCCGATCCAAAGTCCAATCTATTTAATATCTGACGTCTGGCCAATCTGCATCTTATAGATTGTAAGGTTCTGTCACACACTGCAGTAAGTCTGAGGCACTCGGCTTGAAATAGTGCTGGCCGCTATAATCAAAAATTCGTAGAACGGTATTTTTTTAAAAACTGAAGATGTTATGGGACAACACGGTATTTTTTATTTTTGCATGACTGGACCTTTATATTGGTTTGTAGTGGCTTATTTTACTGTCGGGACATAGAATATAAAAACATTAAAATTTTCAATATGTATATAATGAAGGCTTTGATAACTATAGGGTTTGCTTGTGAAATTTCTTCCGCCATGTAAATTCTTTCCTCCTGTCACATGTCGATTAGCTGTTTGGCCTATGACGCAATTGTGATGATGGAATCGTGAGTTTCAAGTTTCAGGTTCACTCTTACCATGGCAGCGAGCATCAATAAAATATGTTTATGAATGTTACAAAAAACAATGATGTACTAGCTTGTTACTAAAAACTATCGACTATGTCAACTGTGTGGAAATTCTTTAAACTGGAAACTCAAAGTAAACATCATACTGCAAAATGGCGAGGCTTACGCAGACGAAAAATGTACCGACGCCTACAGTATGTGCATGTATATTTTAATATTTATTAAAAGCTTAGATTGTAATCAGCTTATGTAAATGCTGAATGGGTCAGATCAGGGTACCAAAAAAGTGGATTGGGACATCCCCAGTCCAAGTTTTACTGTGTGGAAAAGTTTTCTATTACAGTGGATCCACATGGCATGTCTCACCTCCTGGGATGTGAAGACAGCCAGCTGGGGGATGCTCCACATCCCCTTCAGCTTGACCTGTGGGAAGGCCCGGTAGCGCGCCACGTTCATGCCGTACATGTTGGATGCAGAGCCACCCGGACAGAAAAGGCCATCTCCATCCCTCCACCCAACCAGCAAGCGCAGCTGGGACAGCACAACGTCTTCCATGAGCACAAACACTGGGGCCACCTCATAGGTATACCTCCAGGAAGAGGGGAAGGAGAAAACTTCACCACATCACCCAGCCAAAAACTCCAGCTCCTCAGATAGACACCTTATGAAACTGTTTCTGTTTTATATCAGTAATCTCAGCTTGTGATAAAAAATTTACCAAACTAAATGTCAAATTCTAGTTCCAAAAGCCCTTGCATCTCAGTGGCTGATGACAGGTGGTGAGAGGGAGGGGGTTACTCTTGAAATGTCATAGGATACAGATTACTAGTTACCCTGTTAAAAACGTAACTAGTACAAATAATGTAACATCACTTTGAAGTAACGAAAATTATAACTTATTTCATTCGATTACATTTCTTACAAATGTTTTAAACTGGACAATAAAGCTGAAAATCTGTCCTAATTGTTTTGCTGACCCGCTGGAAATATGCCAAAAAATGCATTTCTGCAAGGTAAAAAGATGCACACATACTGTTAACCGAAAAGAATATATTAGAATGTAACCCCTTTATAATCACCAACATTTTGATTTGTAACTGTAATTTATGAAATATTTTTTCCTCAGTAACTGTAACGAATTACAATGACATTTATTTTGTAATTTAATTACATAACGCTGTTACAAGTAAGTAGTTACTGCCCAACACTAGGTCTCACAAACTCACTGGCTAGTGTTGAGTGCCTCTGTTAGGAACCGTCCGGCCAAAGCATGGTAGTCCACCCCTGCAAACAGCTGATTGAAGAACCGGGGATGACCTGAAATCAGGACACAGTGATACTTTCAGCAGAGTGGCAAGCCCGCCTATTTCAGATTTGGACAAAAGTGCTCCTGAACCAGAAAAGACTGCTGCTCTACGAGAACCATGCGACTTACTAGTCTTCACACTGTACACAGCCACATCTCTGACACGCTGCATCAGCTGCTGCTGCGTCTCCCCATCCTCCCGTAGCTCGAGATCCAGAAGCAGCCGCAACTCAGCCGGATCTCGCCATTCGCAAACCTGCGAGGAATGTTCAGCGCTTGAGGACCGTGGAGCCATTGGAGAAATGCAACATGTTACATGTGAACATCTAACATTTAAATGTTCCAACATCCAGCCAAGAAACAGCTTAAAATATAAAACAGAATCCAAATTAGAGTATAAGTGAGCAAAAGAATAAATAACGACAAAGCATAACCTTCTCGTTCACGTCTGTGCCCTTGGTAAGCACTTCTTCCAGGATGACTTTGAACGCTTCAGTCAAAAAGCACTGACCCTCAGTGTGGTCCTGCAGCAACCCATTCATCCATCTGTCCTGGGGATCCTTTAAGATTGGTACCTGTTCCTCTGAAGGTCACATAAGTTTGAAAGGAGGCAAGACACTGAGTTCTTACTGACTGAACCACAAGACATAATAAAAAGTATTGAACTATAGGGAAAAAATCAACCCTGGTTTAAACCATCACAGTTTTTATTAATCATTTTAATCATAAATCAAAATAAATATTGCTATAGATATGTATTATGATTAATTAAGACATTAAACAATATTAAGTGAACACTGCTTGAGTGAAGTACAACGAAACTGTAAGAAACGAGGACATCTGCTGGCCAACTCATACAATGAGAAATAACTACACATTTACAGTATTTTAATACACCTTATCAACAAATCCAGGCAGCCGTTTTTGATCCACAACCCTATTTATTTTATTGTGTACTAATAAATTCTAGTAATTTTATATACTATGTGAAGCAGAAACATGTTTCTGTATGTGCCCGAGACGTCTATTCAAATTAAATGTTCAAATGTGATTGCTATACAATCCATTTTTACTTAGGCAATAATGTTTCTTATAGTTGTTTAATCATTTGTATGGCAAAGTCCCAAAAAAATACATTACAGTGTAGCGTCTGACAGGCCAAAGCATCAGTGGCTGCAGTAAAACATGACAAGGCTTGCGTGCAGGAGAAAACAACGCCGTATTATTAATCCCTTACAAGTACGAACAACCATAACACAACTACAGAAGCACAATTGGGAAAAGCAGGGAGATTGGAAGCCGGACAATAAGGCCATACACATGGTGGGTAATTTACACAACCGCTAAAGACAGGCGAGGGTCGGACGGGGTTCACATATAACACGGGGAAAGGCACACGCGACAGTAGGAAATATAACAGAAGTACTGTATTTACAATAACACACAAGCGCTATTTACTAAATTCCCAGCATACTATGGTACTACAATATTTAAACATAAGCAAGCAAGAAGGTATTTAATCACAGATTTTTCATGTCCAGTACACAGACCGCGATGCACCCGGTCAATTTTGCGATTCAAACCCGTTCAGTATGTGTTTAATCTTGTTAATAGCCATGATAATAGCCTATAACAAGATATTGGTTCAGCATTTTCGTTTCCAGATTTCTTTATGGGCGAGTTTAAATTTATTTTTGAATGTTTGCATGACCACTTCGCATTCACCTACAGTCAGGTGCCCGAAGTGTCCATTCATAGCACAAAGCACGGGACTCTAACATGAAACTTCAAGATGGTGGCGCGTATGGATGCAGTGGCTGCTCCGGGACTGTTCTGCCGCTACATTCCTGCTGCTATATCGTGTACACTCAATTCATGTATATACTGTGTCTCTGCCCCCCTATCGTGTCATGTGCACCATGTGTTAATCTGTACTTTACCCCTGTCATTGTGTGCATACAGCCCCCCTCCAGCCCCCACGTGTCTTATGTTGCACCATGGTCCCGGGGGGAACAATGTCTCCTACAACTGTATGGCACGACAATAAATTCCTACCTGACTTGGAAAAAAACAGTGACATCTTGTAAATTGTGCTTTTAACAGTTTACTGTGGTGGCCAATGCACACCCCATTGGATTTTCAGATTATGTATTTCCACATATAGGGCCTTAGCTTGTACGCGCAGCATAAAACATTTTTTCGGGGCTATGCGTGGTTTAGATCTGAATTTCTGATGTTAAATTCCAGCAATGGTGACTCATCTAAATCTTTACATCAGTTACAGAAATAATAATCGCAGCGGAGTACAACCAGGCCGTCTTCGAAATGCAGGTTTCGACACGTTTATTTTTGTATAACAAAAAACATAGACTGCGGACGTGGGCTATAACACCCATACGTAGGTAGTTTTCTTTTAAGTATAGCTATCATGTCTTTCAAATCTCATTTGCTACAACCCATAACAACAAATAAACATTCTGTTGAATTTGCAATATCTAGATCATGTTTCCTTTCAGATTATGAAAAGGAGACGTGGTCGTTGCTGCCGTCAGACAGAAACGTGTTTTAGGACACGGGGCTGTAATTTGAAGCTGGCTGCTTCAAGTGCTAATGAGGTGTAACAGACTTCAGCAAAGTACTTAACATCCAAGTGTAACTGGATGTCAAGGATCATAGCATGAATGGGACAGATAAGTATTACATGACCCACTTGTACGTCGCTTTGGGGAAAAACGCGTCGGCCAAATAAATAAATATATGTGAATTTGCTTCACGATTTCTACACCACTAATCCTCAGCAGACAGACAGAACCTTCACCATGTCCAACTTAAACAGTTATGCTTGAAAGTGCTTAAGACACGTGCGGGGGTTTGACCCAGACTAATTGCAGACGGTGTGGTGTTAACACGTTGAAATGTTTCACAATTACCACTGCAGGCTGTAAAATTGCATTTCACGGCCGTCATGAGATAGAAGTATCGGATCGGGCGGAGACGTTCTTGGATGACAAACGCAATCTCATTGATTCGGCGAATAATACAATTTTATATTATACATTATCGCTTATAGAAAATCATACATAGCGGCTACAATCATGCAATTTTGCGGTAGGTAAATTTTAGTTTGCTGGTACAATACAAGCTGCCTACGTCACACTGGGTTTGGCCAAAATCTAGTTACGTAATCGTCAGATCTTTTATGCTCAGTTTATTTAAATAAACATGCTTCTGACAACTTGTCTTAAGAAAACAGCCAAAAAAACAGTTATTTTTGTTAATTCGGTTATAAGAATAAAGTTTTTTTTGCATAATAGTATAAAAAATGTCGACATTCTTGTGGGATAAACATCGATAAAACTAGCAGTTAAAGTGCTATGTGTGGTATACTGACATTTGCAAGAAGTACTAAATTTTGGTGAAAGTATCAAACTGAGTAAAATACGATGCATAAGTCTGCACAATTTTTTTTGCTTGCCAATAATTTATATTTTATATATGCTTGCCAGATAATAGTTCGAAATGAGAAAATCACGATTAATAATGTACATTGTATTTTATAAGTTTTAAGTGCAAATTAAGATGTTGGGCTTTTAAAACCACTTTATGTAGTAACAGTATATTCAATTGAAATACCTGCATCAATTACGAGTCTTCTGTAAAGTTATATGCAATTTACCTGGGCAGCCTTCACATTTCTCTTCACTTCTGTTTGATCTCGCCGCTGATTGATTCATCGTTCATTGCAATCGGATGAGTCACAGTTTCATAAGACACCAATAATTCCAAGCCCTTTCCTATGAATCGAGGCAACGACGTCCGACCTCCATCATCGCCGAAGTGCTCACAGGCACAAACTTGGCTCTAACAAAAGGGAGGGTTGAAATTTTAACCATTTTTTTCTCGGAGAGAGCAAAGATGACTTCCCCCGTCACTTCATAATATTACCCAGTGCTTGAAGTGACTTCTCATAATCCACCAGTAGTGAATAACAAGGTGAGTACCGGCTTGTTTTTTCATACTCCAAGCACTGATTCTACCGAACATAAGCCCGTTAGACATGATTTGCACCCCCCCCAAAAAAACCATATCTGAAAAATGGGAATTCACGGAAATTTGGATATATTGATTTGCGATGGTATTCAGAATGTTTGATAATGTCTGGAACAACAATAATTAAGCCAGGCTCGTAGCCAAGGGGGTGGAGTGCAGGCTGCTCCTTCGTAGACTGGGGGTGGTTAAACGCATAATTTTTTATTACGTGGTTACGTGCCTGAATGTAACCATAGTTGTATTGTAATCAGGGAATAGCAGCATCAATAACCCAGGGCCTTCATAGCTGTAAAACATGATGGTGTTACAGGAAAGAGGTGAGGGGTTTGGAAGGGAATATTAAGGCAAGAAAACAAAATGAGTCACACTTTCTCCTTAGCTGATTCTTGTGCAGGGTGAAAGCATGTAAGTCACTTCCAGTGTGGTGTGAAAACATGGTAATGAAAACTAAAATTAATACTAAAACTAAATGTAAAACTAAAACTAGAAATGTTCATAAAATAAAAAAAGAGTATTTGCACATTCTTCAATGAAACTTAAAACTGAAAAACAAAATGGAAAACTAAATAAAAATAAAAATTAATGCAAATTTGAAAACTATAATAACCCTGGTTTTCACACTATGTGGTGTAATTACTCCCCCCCCCACAAAAAAAGGCAAACTGGGGTTTGTCCTGTCAATGATAGATAAAAATCAAATGTTCATGCTATCATTGTTTGTCAAATTGGAAATTCAAGTAGGAAGGTAACAGCAGTATGGAGTACATGCAGTCTAGATGGGACACTAGAAACGTCTCAGGACATTTTATTATCTCCCGACATTTTCATGTGTTTCTTCGGTTCAAAGATGGTTCAGGTGAAAGGTAAACTGCCTTTGTGTGTGACAAAACCTTTGTTTGAATGCCCTGCAATGGGCTGGTCTTTTTTGTATAAGCAGTTAATGAAAACAGACAAGCAAAAAATCCTCGTCAACATCCTGTCTCTGATGCCCTTTGCTGTGGCCTGTGCCACCAAGCCAAACCATCCAGTCATACTCTACAAAGGATGCCGGGTCACAGATGGTTGTACTGGTACACAGGAGCCAGGCCTTACTTGACCCCGAATAGACACTAGTTACAGTGCAGATCCAGTGCGGTTCCAGCTCACTTTCGGTTTCCACTGCATAAGGGTTGGCCCGGTAAAGGCGTTGCTGAGTCTCGAGAGCGACAGTTACGTAAAACCGAAGAGACGCTTATTTACTGTTCACACAAGTTGAAAGTTGGAGATTTCCAAGTTGCGAGTTATTGTGAATGCATCAATACATCACGATGTGTGATACTACTAATAGTGAGCAATATATAGCAAGTGCCCCATTTTCCTTCAACTAATCCATGCCTATCCACACAAAATATCTCCCTGCATTTAGACCAACATGATGGTGGCGATGCAAAAAGTTTGGTTCAGTCACGTTTTCGGTCCTGCTAGTAAGCAGGGTAATGTCGGTGCGGGTTTGGATCGGGTATGGCTATGGCAAGCTGTTTTAACATTTAAACACACCCCTTTCCTATCTGTAGTTGTATTTAAAATATACAGAATTGTATTTTTACTAGTCTTAATGAAAATTAGAGACATCCAAACTGTATTCTTACTAGCAAAAACTGTTTGACTACTGACTAGACTCCTACTCACATTTCTGTTTAAGATATCTTCATATCTTTAACAGATTGAAGTGGCTGTTTTAACATTAAAAAGCAATTCTAGCTATCTATATTGTATTTCTTGCTACAGTAGTACAAACTGGCATTTCAGATATCTCAGATATCTCTAATTCAATTACTAGCACAAATGAGCATTTGAGTATGGTAAGCCAAATTGTCTTTTAACAGTATAAGGCTTAGTCGTCATAACTAGATTTTTACTAGTTAAAATAACATTCTAACTAGTCATTTTTTTATTTTAGAGAATTGATTTTTGTGAACAGGCACCTTTACACAGCACTAATATGCAAGTAGTGTCAACAATTTAGCAGTTCAAAGCTTTATTTCCTAATGTGTTGTAACTCACTAGGACCTACCTGTGTCCAGTGTCAAGATCACACAAATGATATTCAATGACCAAGCTCTGTCCATGACTCATGGTTTTATAGAGAATGTACATTATACGACAAATTTGCACAGGGAACGTAACTTTTCTGTTTTCTATTCATCCTGCTGGACCACACATTGAGCCAGAGGAAGAACAGCTTGCAGACCTCAGAGATGGTGGAGTTCTCAGGGACAAATAACGGTTTTTCTTAGTAATTGTCACGTTTCAGGAAGGAGGGAGGCAAAGGCAGAAAAGGTCAGCCAAACTCTGTTAGAGAATAATAAGCAAGTACATGCGGCTACTAACATGCGAGATACTCATGCATAAAGGTATATCTTGGCAATCCTCTGTCATTTCACGGGCAAGGACGGAGGGGAGGGCAGGCATGGGGAAAACCAAAGGGGGCTTTATTAAATGGAATTACAGGCAGGGCAAACGGAAACGGGCCATGAGGGGTCAAAACGGGGTTGGAAGGCTCAGGCAAGAGCACAGGACACAAGGCACACTAGGGAGCACAGGCAAGAAGCAACAACAATGACTGGACTGGGGAGGTCAAGACAGAGAGGCACTGTGTACATCTCTGATGAGGGAGCAGACGAGAGGCCCCTGGGGTGGTCCACACGAGGGCTGTAACGAGAGGTAAGATTAAACAAGTAAATAGGTCAGAACGAGGGGAAAGGAATGCGGGATGTGACATCCTCCTGTGTGTCCCCTCACCGAATAACCGGATATGGCTCCTCATGTTCTTCCTGTAAGAAGTGCTTTAATTTATGTAATGCATTCAGCACTATCAGGCACAATCTGAGAAATACACAATCACATATAAAAACATGAGGCTCTATTGTGGCAGGAGGATCCGCTAGACCAATAATGCCGTCGCTCACTGGGAAGAGACCATCGAGTACATATAAAAGTCAGTGTCGATTATGCGAAAAGTACTGGGGGACAAACATCTCCTGGCCGGGGGGGGGGGGCCCCCCCCCCCCCCCCCCCCCCCACCAAAAAAAAAAAAAAAAAAAAAAAAACACAAAAAAAAAAAAAAAAAAAAAAAAAAAAAAAACCAAGTGTAATGAAAAAAAAAAAAATTGGTG
>JAODKC010000088.1:1646806-1667843 GCA_026777985.1 Mormyrops attenuatus
CATCTCAGAATTGCATCACCACGTAAAGCAGCAATTGCTTTACATTATGCAATCTCAAGAGTTTCTATAGCTCACGATTGAGAGAAAGAAACCAAATTACAATCAAGTCTAAAGGCATTACTCATTAATAGCATGTTTGTAATTCAGTTACCCACACAGATCATTGGAGAAACTGAACTTTTAATCAGGTGGCCTATTGCTTAGGGAAGCACACTTGTAATTTAAAGATTGCTGGTTTGAATCCCCAACGAGCAAAGTACCACTGAAGTACCCTGAGCAAGGTACTGCCCCCAAACACTGCTACCTGGGTGCTGAATTAGCTGCCCCCTGCTACTAGATACAAGATACTTTATTTGTCACATACATGGTCAAACAAGTACAACATGTAGTGAAATGTACCCTGAACGACCCTTAGACTGTGCAAATCAAATCAAAAATAGAATTAAGAATAAGTCAAAAGTAAAAAATCTTACAATAAACTGAAAGTTACAATAACTAAAAATGTATACATAGGAGGAATACAGAAGTACTAAAATAGGAAATAAATTTATGGTGAAAAAAACTGTACATGTGCATGTGATGACAGTTTTATATTTAAAGTGCAGGTGACGTAAGTATATGTTTCACTGCTGTGTGCTGTGGTGTGGCAACTAATCACTTTTTCACTTCAAGTTTTCAACGGGGGGGGGGGGGGGTGGGTAAGGAGCAAGTGGTGCTGCACCATGTATTTGAAAAGTGTAGAAAAAATTACAACATTGCTAGGGCTGGGGGGGTAATTGTTACAATATATCAATATATTTTTAAAACGAGATACAGGATGCCACAATACTGTTTATATCTGTTTATGCAGAAAGTCTGGCATTAGAAAGTCGCTTCCGCTCAGCGAAGCCTTCTACCAGCAGAACAAGAATTAAATCAGGATTTAAAAATGCAGATTTGTTTAAAAATATAGTGATCTCTTCATTTTATTCCAAGGCTGTATGTGCCACTGGTAGACTGGCATTCCATTCAGCAATGTCCTCTCTTATGCCCTGTGATGGACTGATATGCTCTTAAGGAAACATCCTCCTTTTTCCAAGGGATAGACTGCAGGTTTACCTGTATTCTGCGGAGTGATGCTGCAGTCCTGTATTCTTTGGGGTGTTAACATAGCATTTTTGCCACGCTTTGAATTTACAGCATATGAAAACGGTGGCATCCATTACGTATCTTTTCTGAAGCTTAACAAATCAAATAAGAAATCAGCACAAAGCAAATGTCTTTTCTAGCTTATAGTTTCATGAATCAAAGATAGTTAACAGCACCATGGTGAGGAAAAATGAATGCAACAAAAAGGTTATTGTAGATGTGATTTTTATTATGTCGGAAGAAGACAGAACCTAACCACTAACTTTTATTGAGCTACACATTGCTGCACAATGCAACAGAACAGTAATATGCTACTTTAAGCCATTTCAAAGAGAAGCAGCTAGCATGCTATCAGGTACTCTTTGTCAATATCTAAATTCTTCAATAGTCATTTATTTACTCTTTGTACACACTGCACCGTGTGGAAGCTAGACGCCATTTGATTTTCTGCCAGGCAGAAGTGAGGTGAATGGGCTCATGGTGCAGGGCAGAGCTTGGATTCCATGTGCTTTTTCATTAAAGGATGTGATGATATGCGTGTAATTACAATAATCGTGAATGCATTTCTGTTTTATTTTACATCCTCAGATCTTGAGCTACACTTTTCTTCAGCTCACAATATATTGATTTTACATGTCTCCAGTAGCTGTTCTCCCACTGTTTCCACAGACGCAGCTGTTACAAACAGAAGACTAGGGCAATCTGTGGTTCAGTGGGTAGCTGGTGTTAGTAAATATCTCTAAACTTATGCTGTGATTGTGTGTGAGGGCGCATAGAGAACTAGATACTTCCTGGCATGAGATCAATTGTTTTTCTTTAAAAGCTTTCAGCCTGGCTGCTATACTGGGGGCCTGCATCATGAAACAGGATTTTCTGCTCAGCCAAATAACTTCCTGAATTTAAGGTACACTCAGAAAAAAGGGTAAAAATCTGTACCTTATTTTGTACTGGGGCTGTACCTGTCCTGTTCGAAGCAGGCACAGAGCAGGGAAGCAGGCAAAGGGGATCTTGGAATAGGGTAAACACAGGATTTATTCAGGGGTAACACACTCAGAAAACACACAGCAATGTCAGTGACTGGACTGGGGAAACATACTCTAACACGGACTTAAATACACAGGACTAGTTAGACACAACTAAAAACAGCTGATATCACAGGGATTTCACACGAGGTAGCGAGGGGGGCGTGGCACACGGGAGGATCGGCAGGAGCAGGGCATGACAGTACCCTTGTAATTGTACCTTTTAAGGTACAGAAATGGACTCGAGGAACATCCCAAGGGTATACACAGCATTAATATACAATCAATGGTACAGAAATGTTCACCAGAGTACATTTCTGTACCTTAAAACGTACAATTACCTACAACTAAGGGTACAATTCGCAGACCCATAAGAGTACAGCCGCAGTGACAAGCAAAGGTACAAATTTTTACCCTTTTCTTGAGAGTGTATTTGGAGCTAAATGTAAGTGAATGAAGATCAAGTCCATTTAAACTGGGGTACCTTAAATCCAACCGGTTAACAAGAAATCTGACGCTGTGATCCAGGCCCCGGGCAGCACAGCAGGCTGAAAGATGGCATTCAGCAGGTCAAAATTTGGCATGAATCCCAATAGGCTAAACCCTACAGATAGGCTTGGGGAATAATGCAATAAAAGTAACTGTGTTACGTAATCTGGATACAAAAAATAAGCAACCGTACTCTGTTACAGTTTCTGAGAAAAAGAAAAATAATCAGGTTATAGTTACTTTTGTGGTAAATCAGGATTACTTATATAGTTCATTACAATAAATCTGAAAAGAAAAAATTGACTTCTGATGTGTTTATGAAGAATGCAAAACTGACCTCACCCCATTTTCTGCATAAACAGCACCTCACAGGATGAGTTGATGTTCCTCTCCTACCTACAGCGTATGTCCCTCCCACTTCTGGCATAAGTCCCTCCTACTTGACATAAGTCCCTCCTCCCTGAGGCTGGCTCCAGGCTTCAAATGTACCTTCTTGATTGCTCCGCTTTTTTCCTAATTATTATTTTCCTTACCACAATCCATTTGACAAGAGCTATGCTATTGTCAAAAGATCTGTTTAGTTCGTGGAAATTTCACAGTTGTGTTGTTTTTAAGGAGGAGAGGGGAAATATCACGGTGCGTCTTATATCACCCAGCTGTGAAAATATTGGCAACATCAAAGAGCTCGACGTTAAATTTAAAAAAACATTTAGAAGTAAGACCAACCACTAAAATTAGCTATAGAAATCCAGGTATTGATACCCAGAGTTAGTTAGTAAAGCCATCCATCCATTATCGTAATTGCTTAATCCCCACTGGGGTTGCAGGGGGCCCGGAGGCTATTCTGGAAGTAATTGGCACAGGCGGGAACCAACCCTGGGTGGGTGCCAACACACCACAGGGCGCACACACTCACAGGGCCAATCTAGACATGCCAATCAGCCTACCCTGCACACCTTTGGACTGTGGGAGGAAACCGGAGCCCCCAGTGAAAACCCACACGAACACGGGGAGAGCGTGCAAACTCCACACAGAAAGGATTTTACCCAGGACCTTCTTGCTGTGAAGCAGCAGTGCTAACCGCTGTGTTACCGTGCCACCCCAGTTAGTAAAACATTACACGCTTCACACAAAGCTGCACAGGCACATAGTCTACCAGCATTTCAATACTACTTCTACAAATTGGCACAATACTGTACCATACCTTTAATTTGTCTAGCCCAAATCACATGAATTGAGTTTTATTTGTAGATCCCCAAATCACATGGACAACACATATGATACTATCTGTTCTTAAACCCTCATATAGGATAGGATAATTTCCTTAGTTCTATGATTGTTATTCGGCCAAAACGATTCCATTGTGCGAGTAGTGTTACTCGTTCTTTACTGTGTCTAAAAATGCCATATAGACACATATTTTTTCTCACGATTTTTACAGCGACGGCGTTTAAATATAATGTATATATATTATTATTTTAACACATGTTCGGTTGCCTAATAAAAAAGTTATCTTTTTGACATTTCTTTACTCTTGTCTTTAGCTGGTTTTGATAGGAACCAAAAGTAACTAAACATAATTAGTGACAATACTTATTTACGTTACTGATTACATTTTTCTACAGGTAGCAAGTAACTGTAACAGATGATACTTTTTAAGTAGCTTAACCAATCCTGCCTACAGAAACTCACTGGAGGAAGAAGTGCTACCTTCTGGGGGCCTGAAGCAGTGGAATATAATTTCAACTAGGACCCTAATACTGAGTGAAAACTGGATTGTGAAAGAATTCCATGAATGACTTCCAGCATAACTTCAGAATGATAGACTCCGCATTCTAATCTGTGCTGAACAGCAAGTTATATAACTGCAGTCAAAACTCCGGATTTAACTGCACATTGTCTTCTTGCCAGTAACACACTCAAATCTGCATCTTCTGCTTCTCCCCTATGATTGCAACAAGTAAATACTATAACACCAGTGAAAGAAATATTCATAATTATTAAAATCAATTCTTCTTCCTTGCTTTATGGGACTGAAGTCCTGTTTCTAGGACTCTGATGCAAACTGTCCTAGCATCGCACTTCACACCTGCACTTAAGGTTTCCCATTCTGTTTGAAGGTCACTTGATGTCATCCTCCGATTCATGAGAGACTGTCAGATAAGTTAACAGTCATCTCTGGCATTAGAGTCGCTTCTGACGTTTACCTGGCTGGTTTCTGGTCATTCCCAGGAACCATAAAAGCACTTACTATAACACCAGTGAAAGAAATATTCATAATTATTAAAATCAATTATTTTAAATTTGTGTGTCATGATTAGTCATAGGGAGTCATACAGTACATTTCACATCTCAGAATTGCATCACCACGTAAAGCAGCAATTGCTTTACATTATGCAATCTCAAGAGTTTCTATAGCTCACGACTGAGAGAAAGAAACCGAATTACAATCAAGTCTAAAGGCATTACTCATTAACAGCATGTTTGTAATTCAGTTACCCACACAGATCATTGGAGAAACAGAACTTTTAAAGGGTGGCCTATTGTTTAGGGAAGCACACTTGTAATGGAAAGATTGCTGGTTTGTTCCTATATGGGGTGGTCATGGGTTTGAGATGCATACCTGTGGACCTCTGTTTGCCCTGTCCGGAATTATAGGAGGTGGAGTACAACTGACAACAGAAAAGCGTCGTGCCCTATCTTTTGCTTCCCTCCTAGCCTGGCGGGCTATCCTGTTGAAATGGAAAGATGTTGCCCCGCCCACTCATGCGCAACGGCTTAAAACTAGAGAAAATCAGATACTCACTCCAACACTCCAGTGCAATTATTTTAAAATATGGGCCCCCTTTCTGAATAAATTCCAGAGCTTATGAAGATGTGGCTGTTATATTCTGTTTATGTATGTTACCTATAAATGTGATGCAGGTTATGGAGATGATGGATAGATTGCCCTGTGTATGATCTACTGGCAATGATTATGCAGGGGATTGGGTGTTGTTCTTTCTTTTTTTTTCCTTATTCTTTTTCTTTTCTTTTTTCTTTTTTTTATTTCCGATTTTGTATATAAGGCATTACAAGAGACTTACCCAATGATAACTCATACTTTACCTCTGTCTACCCTTCTAATTTTCTGTATGCCGTGCTTATAAAACTTCATTAAAAAGATTTCGATTAAAAGAAGATTGCTGGTTTGAATCCCCAATGAGCAAAGTACCACTGAGGTACCCTGAGCGAGGTACCTCCCCCAAGCACTGCTACCTGGGTGCTGAATTAGCTGCCCCCTCCTATGTCACAATGTCACGTATGGGTTAAATGTAGAGGACATGTTTCATTGCTGTGTGCTGTGGTGTGGCGACTAATCACTTTTTCACTTCAAGTTTTCAACTGTGGGGGGGCAGCCCAGTAGGGGATTCTCAGCAAGGAGCAAGGGATGCTGCACCGTGTATTTTAAAAGTGTAGAAAAAATTACAATATATCAATATATTTTAAAAACGAGATACAGGATCCCACAATACTGTTTATATCAATATACTTTTACTGTGTTAAAATTAGGGTTTTGTTAAGGATTTTTAATAGAGACCAATAACGATTATTTCTCAATATATGTACTTGACCATACTTGTGTTCCCGCATTCCAGTTTTACGTCATCTTCCATTGCCAAAGACCAGTTCCAATACTAAAAACAGGACTACAGAGGGCAGTAAAAATCCTCAGATATCATTCTTGCCCTGCAATATCAAGGATACATTGGTTGCATTTTCACAAAATTATAGTAATAATAATCCCATGATGCACTGCACCCCAAGTTCCTTCTTGGGAGGCAAGTTAGCAAGACTGGTCCTGCCAAGAACACAAGTACGTTCTTTACATACTTGGTATTAAGAAACACCCAGTATTCCTTCCTGGCTGTAAACAGAGTGAGAACATCAGTCGTGCTGTTATACAGAATCCCAGAATTCACAGCAAAAAAATCAAGCCATTTAGTTAGCATTTGAGGGGGGAGTTGATAAGGGGACAGGCGAAGAATCATTGCTACTTGATTCGTTTCATTAAAAAAAATTGTTATAAATATCATCATTTGCTATATTTCTTTTATTTTGTGGAAGACTGTCCTGGGGGGCCGGAGCCCTGAGTAGCTTAGTTCTTTCCCTGTTCCACCACAAATGATTCAGCTCAAGAGCTGTGTTGTAATTAGCACAAGGAGTTGAATCAGGTGTGTTAAACGAGGGTAAACCAAAAACTGTGCAGGGCTTCGGCCCTCCAGGACTGGAGTTTGACACCCCTGCCTTAAAATGAAGGTTTTTTTTTCAGTTAAGTGCACTTTTAATGATTGCCAGGCTTCAGATTTTAGAGCCATTGTAACACAGCCTCACCAAAACAGGGGATCCAGACAGGAGATCATTATGCCAAGTAAAGGACCTAGTCAAAAACACTAGCAGGGCTCAAATAGCCAAATGGTCTTTTCCAGGCATGGTGGGGGAAGGCAGGCACATGGGCAGACAGGAAAAAAGCTACACACACACTCATCCAAGAGAGGGAGTGAGATACATACTTACAGGGTCAGGATTGACCAAATAACTTGTCAGATTTAAGATAGTTAAAACCAAAGTGAACGAAGACAATGTCAATTTAAACTGGGCTACCTTATATCTGACAAGTTATCCGGCTAAGAAAGAAAACCTGCTTTGATACAGGTCTCAGATTCTCCCTGGTTAAAATCTCATACTATTGTTACACCTGTGCTGCATTGTAATCAAATAAGGTCTGTGTGTGCTTGCTCTGATCCAGAGGTATGTGAGCATTGCTTGGGGCTCAGTTGTCGTTGCTTTTTGAGCGTAAGTTTCAGAGCTTGGTTTGGTTCAGTGTCTAACTTCTGGGGCCTGTATCATAAAGCTGTAATTTTGGGTTAGCAAGATAAATTGTTGGATTTAAGGTAGTTTTGGCTAAATGTGAGTGAATGAAAATAAAGTCCATGTAAAATGGGATACCTTAAATGCAACAAGTTATTTATAAAACCAACAAATCTCGCTTTATGATACAGACCACTGGAATTAGGAGGCTGTGTTTAGTCTGTTTCTTTTTCTGGGTTTTGATCAGGGCTGCGCACACAGGCATTATCTTTGTTGATCTGTGTCCTAGCATCTTGTTTAAAGATCACTGAATAGCTGGAATTTTGCAGCTGCCCCACCTGACAACAGATGCCTTGTTTTTACCTTTGTAATGTTCGGTGTTTCTACTGCTAACATTTCTCTGTGCCAGCCTGCCATGCCATAGTCATTGCCAAGAAAAACATTTTTTTGCCAAAAATTTACCCAACCAACCAATCATCTAATCCAATGCCTTGATGACCGGCTTGGGAGGCCTGATTCCTGCCCCCAACCCCCGTATCACGCTCGAACTGGGGAAGCAGCACGGAAGCTATGGGCTTGAGTAAACAAGGGATTTATCTGGAGAATATAATCAGGAACACAGAGCAACACACAGGACTGACGTCAATCACCGGACTGGGGAATGAAACATACTCGGACTTAAATACACAAGACTAATTAGACACAACTAGAAACAGCTGATGAATATATACTGCCTTGCAACAGATTTACCGCATATCGCACATCTGTAAATCTGTTGCAAGGCGGTATATATTCAAAGTTCTATTTAAAAACTAGTTGCACAGTTAAAAGAGTGGTTCAGGATACATTTCATTGCATGTTATACCTGTATGACTATGTATGTTACAATGAAAGAATCTTGAATCTTGATAACATGAGGATTCCACACAAAGTAGATGAGGGGGGTGTGGCACACTGGAGGATCGGCACGAGCAGGGCATAATACCTGTGCACTAGTGATGCGTGCATCGACTCTGACATCATCCAAATCCACACGTACGATTAAATCAGCCACCCACTACTCACCCAAAAGAATTATTTTGTCCAATTTAGCAACTCACACACGATCACACCAGTATTTCTCAGTGGGATATATGTATGTATGTATAATGATATGGTAACACATTACAACGCACTGCATCAGCGCATGCTCCCCAACCTGATCTGACCTGACCTTAGTATTGGGGTGTAACAGAACACAAAATTCACGGTTCAATATAAACCTCTGTTTTGAGTTCACACTTCGGTGTACTTTCGATACAGCAGGGAAAGCAGAATTTGTTATAAGATTATTATTTAAACTGCAAACAGGAAAGTTGTAAATCAAAAGCAATGCATCCCTCTTCATGCCTGAATGACAAGAGATGCTTATTAGCACATTGTAAAAAAATAAAAAATTACACAATTTACAAATTGAAAAGATTTCTATTGCCAAGGATGTGAGTGGTAGCCAACCTGCACCTGTGCTGACACAGGCCTGCTAGTAGCAGGCCTATACTGGTTACGTCATCACCACCTGATTGGTCAAAATACATAAAGATACCAGTGATCTGTATCAATATGAATGGATTATCTGAAGCAAAAAAGGGCAATTTCTAAACATTACTCGTTATTAGTAGTATTGCACATTGCAAAGTTTTGATGCATTCCCAATAACTTGGAACTTGAAAATTTCCAACCTCCTTCTTAAAAAAGTAGTATAGAACAGCTGAACAGCACAGATTCGTAATGTAAATTTACACAAGCAAATGCTAATACTGCTACCAATTGATGCTAACCTAACACAGTCATTCTAACAGACGTGCTATCAGAATCTACCATATAGTAAATCATGACGTGAATAGTACCAGAGCATCTCTTCTTTAGGTTTCATGTGCAGCCTGCACGTGGCAGCCGTTCTTGTTCCTGTGTTGTTCCCTGCCTTTGTTTTTGTCATTTACCTGTTTTGATCCCTTGTGGTTCCTTTTGCTTCTAGTTTTTTTGAGTAAAATAATCTCCCTTGTTTGTTGGAGCCACAATGTGGATCGCCTCTTCCTTCACCATGCCAGTCCGCAACAATATGTGTGTGTATGTCTCAAAGGAGAGCAATATGAGATGCAAAAAGAAGCTGGATCATTCAATTTTAATTGATCAAATTTCCTAAATATTTTTGGCATCACTATTTTTGATTTCGATTAAATTTGGCTTGTGAATTACACATGCCTTTCAGAGCTCAGAATTTTTTTGTTTATTAATAAAAAATTCCCTTTGAGATATAGTGCCTTTCTACACCATGGGTAGAAAAAACTACAGTTCACTGTGTTTTCTTATGAGCTGTAACTATCACAACGACATGTATGAAATATTATTTAGCACTGTATAAAGATGTAACCTACAGAACATATCGTAACTTTGTAACCTTTAGACAATGTTGACCAATTACTGCTGCATGATGTAACCGAAATAAGTATGTATCCACACCTTGTTAACTTCAAAGTTTCTGTATCTGTTTCTTATTTTAGCCCTGGTTGTATTAATATCCACTTTAGTTAGCTATGGAGCTTATTACTATGTTGAAGTCCATGAAATACAATGAGCTCCATGGCTACGTTGCCAGCTGACACCACCAAGAGAATGCTGAGAATGCTATTTTTATGAATGAAACCTGGTAACAGGTTTGCTTTCCCACCATAGTGTCCTTAGCAAGGTCTGGGCATCTTGCCATTATTATACATTAAAAAAATTATAAGCGGACCATCTTGCTTCAGTTGTGCATTGCAGAAGGTTCAACCAATAAGAAATGATAGGCAGCCCTATCATACAGAGGTGGGGAAGTAATTGGACCCCAAAAGAGGGAATAATGGTGGATGATGCTTGATACACCCACTGTCACAAATATCTTTATAAGAGATATGAAAAATGTCTAAAAGTGTAACCCATGGGACACACTTAGGTGGAGTATCCAGCTCAAAAAGAGTAGTTTTTCATGGTATGGTTTATCCCGCAAGCTACTTTTTTGACTAATTTTTGTTATTAAAATAGTGAAGGGCTTGAGTCGTAAATCATTTTTTAATATCTGAAAACATGTGCAGGGGCACAGTTACAAATTCTGGGGCCTTTTACAATGTCATTTTGGGTACCCCCACTGTAGAAATTGCAGCATCCTCTGACCCCTTGTTGGCGGCATCTCAATCAGAAGAGGATGGAGAAAGGAGGGGTAAAGTGATAACAGCCACCTCTGCAATATCAAGGTCCAATCCAATACGCGGCTATAATAAAAGCTATATAAAAACTAAATCTTTGTCTACATTTGTACTTTTTTGGATCTAAAGTGACCTCAGTCTGCCTGTGGCAGTTCACAGCACTTAACTTTAACTTATGCAATGAGTCTATGGTTGGGCAACACCCCTTACGAAAATTAACCATGGTTTACCGTGGTTTGCCGTTTTTCATGGTTTTTTGGGTAACTATGGAAACCATGACTGTGGTTTTATCATGGTTTCGCTACAGTTAACCCCTAGTATAATCTTGGTCATAAACCATGTTTTTTGTTTTACCATGGTCTTTACCATGGTACCACAGCTACCATGAAGTGCTATGGATAAACCATGGTAGTACTATGGGTAGTTCCAAAGTACCATGAGGTACCATAGTAAAACTATGGTTACTGCATAAAAGCCATAAGAAACCATAGTGAATTTTCATAAGGGACAGTATGGCAAAATATTTTATGATAATTTTTTCATATCAAAAGACATCAATAATAACTATAGCATTCGCGTCATTACTTCATTAATAAAGTGCACGAAAAAGGAAACAAATTAAACGAACTGCAAACTGAATTTAATTTTAATGAATCATCCAAAAATATACTTTTTTGTTTGTTAATATGTTTCTATCCGGCCCTGTCCGTGTATCATTTACCTGTTTGGCCAGCGTGTTGGGCAACATTCAAAAATTAGTATGAAACAAAAGAGGACAGGCTAACAAGAGAACAGTTGAGGACGTAATGCACATTTCATTAAAGGATTCGCCCAGGTTCAGCCGGATTCACGATATTTCCGGTATGGAATCATCTACGCTCATACATACGGCTTCGCTCCCCTAAATTTATGCTGTGGAACGGCATAGTCAAGTGAAAGTGAATCAAGAACAAAGTTATGCGACTGTGAGCACGAGTGGGTTGTTGGGGGATATTTTTGTTTTTGAAACATAGTTTTCAGCTACTTTTACCTTGTTTTAGCTTTAAAAAATAATTACGGAACGGATCGCTGTTGCTATGATAACCAGTGACCAGTTTCCATAACAGAAGCATGTGACGTCACCGGCACCCTGGAGTGTGCTGTTGTAGCACAAATCAGATACAAGGCTTGCTAAGTCTTTAAACAAAATGGTGACTCCACAGCTAATTTTAGCTTTGTCTGACGTGATGCGCGACAGGATAGACGCACAACTAACTAGAATATGACATGGAGCCATACATGATAGTACACAGGACTTGTGCTTCTCCAGGAAATGTAATCTGTATCCCTTACGACAAGCCAAATGGTCTTTTATTAGTATAAGGCTTACTAATGATATTCTTGCTAGTAAAAATAACATTTTTACCAGTAACACAAAAATGCAGCATAAAATGCTATTTAAGATTAAGAACATATTCAAGACATCTACAATGCCATTCTTGCTAGTAATTGTATTTTTACTAATCAAAATGCATTAGCTTTATAATTCAGTTTTTACTAGTCATATACATATATTCCCATTGTCTTCCATTGTATTTTTGCCTCACATATCCTAAATTCAATTTTTTCTAGTAAAAATTCATATTGTACAGATCTATAATTCAGTTTTTACTAGTAAAAACTCCTATTGCAGATATCTGTAATTACATTTTGACTAGTAAGAATTCCAGGTCCACATATCCAGAATTGTGTGTTCACTATAGGAAAAATGTAATTACATTACATTATAGAGATCAGAAATTCACATTCTGGATATGGAGGGCAATGAAGGAAGCGGGATGAAGACAAGGGAGCCCCAAGGGGAGCTCAGGGCTGAAATAGGAGGGCAACACGGGACCTGGGTCTGGGCAGCTGGCCAGACTGGTGTGTCCCCGTCTCCCTCTTTGGGAAATGCAGAACTGGCCTATCCGTTTTATGGACCCCTATACTTACTCTGTTGTCCAATCTGGAACAGGGGCATAAACCAAATCATGGGTATGGGCAGGAGCTTACAGGATGGGGCTCAGGGCCAGGTCCACGGTGTCCCACTCCAAGTCCTCAGAAGTATCCTCTGGGTCTTCCCCCCTCTAGGCTCAGGGCAACAACTGGAGACAATGAGGTGGGCACCTCGGCGAAGACAGGAGACGGCGAGGTAGGCGCCTGGGTGACAACAGCCTCAGGGGGTGCTGCAGAGGCAACGACGGCCTCAGGGGGTGCTGAGGAGGCATCGATGACCTCAGGGGGTGCTGCAGAGGCAACGACGGCCTCAGGGGGTGCTGCAGAGGCAACGACAGCCTCAGGGGGGGCTGCAGACACGACAACAGAATGAGCAGGCCCCTGTGGGCCGAACTCTGAAGGCTAGGATGGGGAATGAGAGAGAGACCCCAGCGGGATGGGTGCAGGAGGCTTGAAGCGAGTGGCAACCCCTTGTGGGCCGGGTTGGGGAAGCTTGGGCAGAGCAGGAGTGGGATCCTGTGGGCCGTGTTGGGGAAGCTTGGCCGGAACAGGAGTGGGATCCTGTGGGGCGTGTTGGGAAGCTTGGGCGGAGCAGGAGTGGGATCCTGTGGGGCATGTTGGGAAGCTTGGGCGGAGCAGGAGTGGGATCCTGTGGGGCGTGTTGGGAAGCTTAAGCGAAGGGCAGAGATCTGGTGGCTCAGGAGACAAAAGCACTTTGGCCCAGTCAATCAGCTGCTTGCAGAATGTCTTCAGTCCATCCTCCTCCTCAACAAGAACTCCTATTGTAAATATCTGCAAATACATTTTGACTAGTAAGAATTCCAGGCCCACACATCCACAATTGACTTTTTCTAGTAATAATTTAGTTACAGATCTCTACAATTACGATCTAGATATCTGAAATAACACATATCCAGATTATGAATTTCAGATCTCTACAATGTAACTGTAGAGATCTGTAATTAAATTTTTACTAGTAAAAACCCAATTATGGATATATGGGCCTGGAATTCTTACTAGTCAAAATATATTTACAGACATCTGCTATAGGAGTTCTTACTAGTGAGAATTGAATTTTAGAGCTCTACAGTCTGACTCTCTACTAGTGAAAATTGAATTTAGGGTAAGTGCAGCAAAAATACAATGTACATCAATAGGGATATATGCCTAGTAAAAATATAGATTATAGAGTTCTATAATATTATTGTTATTATTAGTAAAAATGATCATTCTTACTAGTAAGAATTGCATTGCAGATATCTTGCATTTTTACTACTAAAAGTTTTACTACTTTGCATTTTTACTAGTAAGAATGTTATGACAAGTAAGGCTTATGCTAATTAAAGCCATTTTTGCTTGTCATAGTCAAAATATAAAAATGTATTCTACAATGAGAGTTCTTACCAGTAGAAACTGAATTATAGACCTCTATAATGTGACTCTTTACTAGTAAAAATTTAATTTAGGATATGTGAGGCAAAAAAATCTATGGAAGTCAATGTGAATATGACTAGTAAAAATTGAATCATAGATATCTGGAACTCATATTTTTATATATATTTTTTTTACATTTTAATAGTACAATTTGTAATTTTTACTAGTAAAATTTAAGTTATGTTTAGTGGGACTTATCCTATTCGCCATCAGATCGTGTTCCCCTTTTGGGGTGAAGCGCTGTTTTTGGGTCTATCCTCCAGCTATTTCTCAAGTGGCCTACACGGTCACGGTGAGTCTGGTGTTTGTCCCCGAAAGGCAGGGTAAAAACACAGGAAGCCATGCATCACGATGTTTTAATAGAAGTGAATTATGTTTGAATGGGTGCAGAGACATCGTTGTCAGAAGTAGTTGATAAATGTAGGGAGTAAGTTGCGTACAATTAAGTTATAGTTAGAATAAACAATATCACATCGATCGGCACGCATACTTTAGGTGAAGTTCTACAAGAAATACTACCGTTTTCTGTATTTTACCAGCAATCATCTCATAACCAGCGATTTAAATCACTTAACTTATCTTTAAAAAATAAACAAATATCGATCCGATGTTTTTACATAAATGGTTTAATCAGCGCGTTCGCAGAAAAATATTAAAACGACAACGAAACCGCCTAACTACAAAGTAGTGGGTGGCAACATGATCCAAATCAGCGCACGACAAGGAGCACAGGAGAAAATTGAATTTCGTGAAACACGGTGTCATTTAAGTTTGGGGGCTGTCATGTTTTGTGGGAGGACTCGTCGTTATACTGCGTCACTGCCGATTTGCCCCACCGACAAATATAAGTGGCCTGGCTTACGGCTGCTCACGCAGCTTAGCGTTTATGTTTCCTGAACGCCTCTGATCGAAGATCTAGACGTTAGTTTATTTAAAGATGCAGTACCTGGCAGTTGTGAGTATTGAAAAAGTTTTGTCTGTACTGCCTTTGCCTCTTGCTGATCCGAGGAAAGCTAGCACATAGGCTACCATAGAAATTACCATTTTGTGACTTGGACTTTGAGACACCGTTGACTATTTTTTTTTTGGTCGCCGCAATTGCAAACTTTCTTAGAATTATATAGTAAACCGTTCAAGACCAAAACACTCTTTCCATTTCTAGAGGCCGATTCGTACAGACTTCTTGCAAATGTAAGAATTTAGGGACAGCGTTTCGCGTTAAAACTTCATGGAAATCAGGCATGTTTCGGGAGGAAAGTGAGCAGCTGTGAAGCCTGGGATACACTGGATGTGTGGTATGTGAGTCGTGGCTGGAGAAAGTATTGATTTTCATTTCGGTGACCGTATTAACAGATTAGATCAGCCACGCCTCACGCCTTGCCGCAGCGGCGCCTCATTATGGAGTCGGAGTGGTGTCTATTTCTCACGCGTGGGGTAAGCAGTTCTTATTAGAAATAGTCAGTTGTAAGATTCGTTGATAGTCATGCTGATATACCAAAAAAGTTACACAACTGAAACCTTTCACTATAGTTCCAATGTTTAGGCATTTTAGCAATTGCATGTTATTAAAGTAGTGTAGGCTGTAATTATATTATGTCGATAAGTTAACAGAACATTAGGTGAAGCACAGTAGTTTTCAGATGCTTTGACCGCTTGCTAGTTAAAGCTGGTCAACTTTACGGTCTTCCCTACCTTTTCTAAATCAAACGTTCTGTTATTGATGGCCATTTTCAAAGGAAAACTCAGAGTAGAAAGATGCGGCCGCAGCATCCACGCGCATCCAGCGTGTTCCAGGCGAGATTCTTATCGCAAGTAAATGCGGTCGCTAGGCATCATACATCACGACTGAATCTGTTTCACTACAGGTCTGCTTGATTGCGCTTTTTGGCGCGCCCAGTGTCCACTCGGTATGCCAGCGGACTGAGTACATCACTAGGGATGGTGACTGCTGCCGGTACCCTAATCCAGGTATAGCGCACCTCTCACTGTGCAATATCTCACGACTAATAGTGGTATCACTAACCAGTAAGCAAATCTATTATACCTATACAACAGTATAAATAATGTATACGTTTCCAAAGTGGCGTTGATAGTGCTAATGAAGCAGTTTCAGCTTTATATACATTTCGGAAGGCTGTACTGTGTATTTTATCCGAAGCATTTTCTATATTGCAGGACAATTCGTTTTACAGAACTGTACAAAAGCCGAAGGCATACGTACAAAAAACTGCACGATCTGCCCAAGTAGGTTTACTATTATTGCTTAAGTATTTGGTTTTAACTAAAGATATTTGTATATGTATTAAAATGGTTCTCTTTTTCCGACAGACCTCAGAATTGTTGCAAACTGCACCCACTTCTCAGACACACAGTGTGAAGCCAACTGTGAGTAATGAGGGATTGTTGACCTACAACTTTTACAGGGAAAGCGTAACACTAAAGATGATGTATGTAAAGTTGTTCTCACCTTGGCTTGTTTGGCCCCGGTTTTCACAGATCTTTTAATCTTACAGCTGTGTATGTTGAATGTTTGGACACAGATCATTTTCTCTTCCCCCCCCATAGTTACAACACCTGCCACACCACCAACCACACCAAGTCCACCAAGTACACCCTTCTAGTAAGAATAGCTCTTTAATCACTTGCAGTTTACAAGTTCATCAAGCTATATTCTCATCCTGGCTGCTGTCTATCATTAATATACACCCTGCAACTAATTGGTTCAGTTGCAGTGTATTCAAAATATAGCAGTGTTTGGTTTTTCAGTTATTTATTTTTGTCCCTTGAACATTATTCTGTCATTTGGTCATTATTTTATCATTCACATACAATTAAAAGCCATGACAAGAATGTTAATGAAAACTGCAGAATCCGTTCCCTGTGACTGTGCAAAAATGCTTCCTTCTCTTCTCTTCCCAGCTTGGCTGTCATGGTCTCTTCCGTGGTTATTGGAGTGATTTTCTCTACTGCATTAATATATTGGCTCTGCATTCAGTCAAATTCTAGGTAAGCAGATGAAATGGTCGCTGTCAAATTTGATTTAATTTGATGAGCAGTACAGTAATGCAAGCACATTTTATTTTAACACGGTACAGTAGAACTTCATATTAAGCAGTTTGGTACCATTTTACGATAAGGCTCCTTTTGCCACTTATAAATGGTATTACCTCTAATAAAAAAAACTGTGATATATATAACATATATATGGTATGATAACTTGTCAGTTAATGATTTACACAGTGTTATGAGCTAATTGATAACTTGATTATAAACCATTCATAATGCCTTTATAAGGGAAGTCTTATTATAAAGTGGTACTAGCAAAGTATTACTTCATCAAGTAAAAGTTTTCTGTTGTTTTTGTCAGGAGGAGTCCTTGGATACCTTATCTTCCACATTGTTTATCAATATATTTGAGATACCAGAAAGCAGATAAGAATTCTGAAGTCACCGTGTAACCGACATTTTTTTTTAAGTGACAGAGAGGTGCATGGAAACACAAAAAAATACTGGTGAAGGTTTTTGGAATATATGTGCAAGGATTCAAAGATGCATTTGTTTCTGGCTTTTTTTGACACTTTTATCTTTACTTTGTACACATTTAAATGGACTACCCTGATAATGTACATGCCATTGGATCATATGTTGTTTTTTTTTTTTTTTTTTTTTTTTAATTTGATGTTTGTCCTGAAAAACATCAGTGGTGCAGTATGGAAAGAAAAATACAGCGCAATTTAGACCAAATAAGGGTATAAATGTTTTTTTAAAGTACAAGCCAACTAGCTCAGACATGCATTATTACTATCATGTTTATTTTGACCACAGTTCTGACGGTGCAATCAGATGCTGGCAGATATAAGTTCTGGAGTTAACTGATAGACAAAAGGACTGTTTTTCCTGTGCAAAGTTCCAAATTTTAGCTGCTGCATTTAGCTGCCCTGTTTTATTGCGGTTAATTTGTTAATTTACAAGTTAAATTTACCGTATCTCAATGAGAGAAATTGTTGATTCTGAGAAGAAAGGTTGGATTGAATCAGTAGGCGTTTTTACTTATTTTTAGGAAATTAATTTTTTATCTTTTTATAGATCAAATGGAATTTCTTTACTTGTGAAGGTATTTGCTGGATGTATTGTTTTTAGAAACAGTTTATATTTTGCACAGTCTGACTTCAGCTGTCAGCAGTGAAGGACTTTTTGCCTTCAGATTTTTAAAGGAAATTCAATTCATAGAATTGTTATCAAAGTAGTGTTATATTGACAAAAAGCTAAGGGGAAATTTAGAGACAGCAGTTTTAAGCTGGATTTGTAGTTGTATGTGAGAACCTAAATAATTTCAGACAGAATACACCTCAAAATTGGTGTGAAAATGTGACTCCAAGGAGTCTTACAAAGCTACTTTGTAACTTCGTGGGCAGAGCCTGGTAGATCTGACTTAAAGTATTGGTCATAGTTCACAGGCGGTAAAGCACTAGTGTTCCTTAGTGCAGCAGTCTTGTTCCAGATAGGAAAGGAGATGGTTTTCCATGTGGCAAAAGGGCAGTGTCATGTGCTGAAAACTTCCTGATTAAATGTCCAAAGTAGGTAGGTGTTAATTCGGCTCTGAGTTTAAGTTGGCAATTTATACTAAGCCAAGCATGTACTGGTTTTACATACAGGGCCAAATGAAATAAATTAAAACCAAACAAATGTGAATCATTCAAACTATGCATTTAACAGAAGGCGTATTCCAAACTAAATGCAGTCTCAGACCTACTTATTACAACTTTGTGTGTCTACACGTGTTTTAAACCAAACCGATATATTTATTTCTATGATTCCAATATACAGCTTTGGGGAAAAAATTAAGAGATCACTCTGATTTTTAAGAATCTGCATTCTTAAATCCTGGTGTAATGCCTGGTTCTGCTGGCAGAAAGCCTGCCATATTGTGTAGCAGCTTCCAGGCTCAAAACTTGTAAGACGGCAGTTCACAAGAACAAAGTGAAGCAGGAGACACTGGGAACGACCACTAATCAGCCAGGTAGAAGACAGAAGCTACTTTCTAATGGCAGACGTATTCAACAGTGTCTCATAAATTGGAGGATGACCTTAAGTGACCTTCAAAAAGAACGGGAAACGTTAAGTGGTGTGAAGTGCACTGCTAGGACTCCGAGATGGCCTTAAAGACAAATGAGGCAAAGAAGAAGCCCTTTATTAATGAGAAGCAGGGAAGAACCAGGCAGGAATTTGCACAAATAAAATGTAGATTTTACAGAGACACATTCCCATAAACTGAGAAATAAGTGAAACTAAAAGTGTTGCTGTGGTCTCTTAATTTTTTCCAGAGCTGTATGATAAACTTGTTATCTTGGTGGAGTATTGTTAAAGCATTTCTGTTAAATGTTGGGTAGCACTTAGACCTGTTGTAGTACATTTCAGGATAATGTACTGCCAGATTTTTTGTACCTAATTTTACTGGGCAGAAAAACTTTTCTTAAAGCCATTACTTCAATACTACTTAGCCATTACTAAGATCATAATCTGGGATAATTTTTTCTATCTGAAGTTGTGTTGAATAAATTGTTTATCAAATGAACTTTCCTTTGTCTCATTCTTTTTCCTTCCATAGCAAATGTTTTACTTTTATCCCAGTCTTGCATCACTTGCAGTTTGAAACTTGTGTTCATTTATGCACAGCTGGGGTTGTGTAAATGATTGCTGAGCCATGATCAGACTGTGATCTTAGGAAGCATATTGTACTACAACTAAGTGTTTTCCAGATTTTGCGGCTTTAGAGTTTACAGTCATGAGTCATTGAATACAGATTCGTATTTACTATACACAAAGTATTGGAAACATTCAAAATAAAGAAAATACACACTCTGATTCAAAATGTAGCACAGTGTAAAGTTTGCAAAATGAACCACATTAGTTGAGCGACCTCTGTCTGGCCTTTTTTTTTCCCCCAAGTATGTCAATGTTTTTGGAGAAAAAAGATTCTTAAAACTTCAGAATGAAACTCTTAAGGTGGTTGTGTGAAGGTAGAACGACTTGCACTGCACCCAGCATAAAGATTTCTATGGTTATGGGTTTAATTCTTCCCATGCCGTGTATAAAAACAGGCCTGTACTTTGAGACCTCTGATCCCCACTTGAGTCACCCCCCCCCCCCCGCTGTGCTCGCCTGTGCCTCTGCTCTGACTTGCTGGATCAGACACTTATCTGAACTCCATAGATAGGTAAGATTGCCATTAATGAGGGATACTACTTTTGTTTTATTGCTGAAACTGAAGATCTAAAATGTACTTTACTACATGGTACATTGTATGGTGTGGACAGCTGTCTAAAAGGGCATTATAAAATTATTTGGTGATACTTTACTTGAATGGGGCACATATACTTAGTAATAACTCAGTACTACTGAAGTACAAATTATGAACAAATCATGAACAAATATAGTTGGTACTTGAGATGAAAGATGTTACAATTCGTTAATAATGAGCAAACATGAGATCAGTATTTTACTTGTATTACTCATTACTTGTTCCTTGTTGAAGTTCATAAAGGTTTACAGGAATAACAGATATAGTAACAAATATAGTAACTGCTTGAGATAAAACATGCTTCATGATTCATTAATGATGAATTAACATGAGATCAATATTTAACCAAGACTTAATTTAATACAACAGTAATGGTACTATACCTTAACCTAAGCTCTGCATTTGACACTGTTAACCATAAAATCCTTCTCTCACTGATATTGGTATTACTGGTGCTGCTCTTGGTTTACATCGTACCTCAGTGGCCGACAGTACAGTATTTTGTTTCCATCAAGTCACACAAATCTGATACTGCTCCTTTCACACAGGGTGTCCCCCAGGGATCAGTTCTAGGCCCAACACTTTTCACCATCTATATGCTTCCCTTAGGTCAAATT
>JAODKC010000088.1:1675401-1689541 GCA_026777985.1 Mormyrops attenuatus
ACCTACAGCTAAGGGTACAATTGGCAGACCCTTGAGGGTACAGCCCCAGTGACAAGCAAAGGTACAAATTTGTACCCGTTTTTCTGAGAGTGTATGGATAGCTCCTGAGATGCACGTCACATGGACTATTTCAGACTGTTCACGAATGTTATGGCAACTCTCATCTCATTCTCCTCTGTCACAGACATGTGAGGACATCCAGATTCCAGTGCATTAACAACTGAACCATTTCATGAAATTTATCTCTGATACTATAAACTGTCAGATGTATTGGTGGAGGACCGTCAAATGCCTCCCTCCTTCGCACACTAGCTAGGCATTTTCAGTCTTCCAATACTGCTTCAGGGTCCACGCTCTTTGTTTTCCTCAGATTCCCTGCCATCGTTCTTAATACCTGTAAAAACATCCTCATTTTCCATTGAGGATACAGAGCTATGTTGTCAACACATTTCTACAGCGTTGGATTGGGCGAAGTGGCAGCATTGACTGGCCACCACGTTAACACGACCTGAAACCCATGGATTTTTTGAGGTGTAGTAAAGGAGGTTTTTGAGAAGTCCCAGACAATGGATGAATTGAAGGAATTCATCTTGCAAGCATTTGTGGGCATTGATGCTAACTGATATTTGTGTGCTAAAGTGTCTCACAGTGTCAGGGACAGGCTCCAGGAATGTATTAATGTTGACGGAGGACATTCTGAACACCTAAGAGACTACTTATGACCCAAAACTGCATACCTACTTTGGCCCACCCTATATGTCCAACAACTGTTCAGTTCAACTTTTCCTAACAATTTAGTTATTTGTCATTTTTTGCTAATTTAAAGGGTCAATATATGTGGTGTAACTGTCCAACTATGACTACTATTTGAAAATTATTGCTAAAAAGAACTGTAAATGTTCTTGGACTTTCACTCTGTCATATTTGGCATTATTTCATCAAAGTTAACGGTATCTTGGTGAAAGTGAAAAGTGTAATTTACATTCTTAATTTCACCGTAATAAATAAATAAATGTTGCCCAAAGATGTTCATTTTATGAAGAATATTTTGGTGCAACTATTAAGAAGAGCCCATTTTATGGAATGAAATTTTGAAAAACCTTCAAAACCAGAAATGACATCACAAAGCAAGATGTAGAAGGTCAAGTTCAATCACGTCTCAATTGCTGCTACATAATGACCTCAAATTGACAATGAAAATTAAAATCCGTTTAAAAATGAATGATTTGTTTATAAATGTGATCATGATCTTTTGAGGGAAAAATGCTTGCTTCATTGAGGTGGCCAATCCAGGGCGGGTAAATTTTAACTAAAGTTTAAATAATCATTTAGTGTAACCATATATCACCTGCTACAACCACTAGAGAGCATTACTGATGGATAAATATCCTACATTACATTTTTCTGAACATTCATATCCAATTTATATTTTTTCTTTATTTTCTCACTCAGACAAAAGAGTATCAAATGAGTCCATTGCTTTCGTCCTTGTACCTATACACTGATCTGTTGTCTGTGGCATATTAATATTTGACCGTTGCTCTCTGTTGAGTTTATTTATGTGAACTGGGCTGGTTGTCAAACTGAATTGACCTTCTGGGATAAATAAAGTTATCTGATTAATGAATACTGAATGCTATTTTAAATACCAAATAAGAAAATAGGGTGTGACATGGTGGTGCAGCGGTTAGCGCTGTCGTCTCATACCTCTGGGACCAGCGTTCAAGCCTCTACCAGAGATCCACGTATGGAGTTTGCATGTTCTCTGTGTGTCATTGTGGGGTTTCCTCTGGATACTACAGTTTCATCTGACAGTCCAAATACATGTTGAGGCTGATTGCAGTTATCAAATTGCCTGTAGATGTGAGTGAATGGCTTGTGAGTATGTACATTAGTAACCTCTCTCAGCCCGTCATGTCTCCACAGCTTCCTACAATCGTGCATGGTGGTTTATGGAACTGCCAATCCTGCATCAAGAAGGCTGATTTCATCTCTGGTTTGGCATCTCTCAAGACCTTCCACTTCTTGGCCCTCACCGAAACCTGGATCACACCTGAGGACACAGCTACTCTAGCTGCCCTCTCCTTTGCCTTTTCCAACTCTCCTCGCACTACAGGCAGAGGAGGGGGTACAGGTTTACTTCTGTCTCGTAAATGGCGTTTTTCACCCGCTACACTCCCCCACCTCAACATCTCCTCTTTTGAATCGCACTCTGTCACTATCACATATCCAACTACACTTCACATTGTTGCTCTTTATCGGCCTCCGGGTCCACTAGGAACCTTCATTGATGAGCTGGATTTTCTTCTGAGCTCCTTTCCAGATGATGGCTCCCCACTCATTCTCCTTGGTGACTTCAACCTTCCAAGAGACGGGATACACACCAGCGGTCTCGTGACACTTCTGTCATCTCTTGGCGAATCTCCTCCGACTCACAAAGCAGGCAACTCTCTCAACTTGGTATCATTCAGATCACTTTCCATGTTCAACATACTGTCTACTCCTTCACATGACTCTGATCATCATCTTCTGTCCTTCAGTTTTCCACTTCTGACCTCTGCTCAACCTCCTGTACCCCCCAACTCGACCCGCAGAAACCTCAGTTCTCTTTCTCCATCTTCCCTTTCCTCTGCTATCCTGTCTTCCTTATCTTTCCCTAACTGTGCCAATTCATGTCCACTGACTGTTAAATCCGTTACCAATGACTTTCTCTCCTCTCTCCACAACTCTATTAATCTACTCTGTCCTCTGTCTTCCAAGCCTAAACATGCTTCCCCCTTGACCCCATGGCTATCTGAAGCCCTACGAAGCAATTGGAGAGAACAAAGAACAGCAGAAAGAAGATGGAGGAAAATGCATCTCAACACTGACCTCCATTCTTATCATTCTCTTCTATCTAAGTTTGCCACTGATTTATCTTTTGCCAAATCTTCCTTCTACAGAACCAAGTTTGAAGTATCTGCTTCTAATCCTCACAAACTTTTTGCCACATTTTCTTCACTACTCAAATCCCCATCCCCTTCTGCTTCCCCAACTCTCACATCCGAAGACCTTGCTGCGTTCTTTGAGGAGAAGATCGCTACGATCAGAAGCTTATTCCCTCCGACTGACAAGCTGCCCGCCTGCTCACAACCTGCCTGCGCTACCCAGTTTCTTGACTTCACTCCACTTTTCCATGAGGATGTGTCTCAGATCCTGACAACCAGCAACCCCAACACTTGTTCACTCGACCCGAACCCTTCTGGCACGTTGCAGCTTATTTCTCAGGATCTTCTCCCACACATCACACACATAGTCAATGGCTCCTTAATGACTGGCCATGTTCCGACTGCCTTCAAGTCAGCAGTTGTCACCCCCATTCTAAAGAAACCTTCTTTGGACTGCTCAGACGTTAACCACTACAGACCAGTGTCCCTGCTCTCCTTTCTTTCTAAAGTATTAGAACGAGCAGTTTACAACCAACTTAACGCCTTTCTCTCTGAAAATGCACTTCATGACCCTTACCAGTCTGGATTCAAAGCGGCACATTCCACTGACACTGCACTTCTCGCTCGACTCTGAAAAACTTCATGCAGTCAAATCCTCCAACCTGTCCTTGGTTCTGATTCTCTTGGACCTGTCTGCAGCCTTTGACACAGTCAACCATCAGATCCTCCTGGATACTCTCTCCAGCCTTGGGATCTCAGGTACAGTCTGGCAATGGTTTGCATCTTACCTCGATAACCAGTCATTCCAGGTGGCATGGCAAGGCTCCCAATCAGCCCCAAGAAGGCTGGCCACTGGTGTTCCTCAGGGCTCAGTCCTAGGACCCCTTCTCTTCTCCTTATACATGGGTTCTCTTGGGAAGGTCATATCTGCACATGGGCTCTCCTACCACTGTTACGCAGATGACACTCAACTCTTTCTTTCCTTTCCACCGGATGACCATCAGGTCTCAACTCGACTCTCAGACTGCCTGACTGATATCTCCTCTTGGATGACATCCCACCACCTCAAGCTAAACCCCAGTAAGACTGAACTGCTGTACATCAAAGGCAATTCATCACCGGCTCTTGACCTTACCATTTCCTTGGAAAACTCTCTTATCATCCCCTCAAAAACAGTAAGAAGTCTCAGTGTCATTCTGGATGACGAATTATCATTCTCGTCACACATTAACAACCTGTCAGGGTCCTGCAGATACCTGCTCTACAACATTAGAAGGATTCATCCCTTTCTCATGACAGACGCTACTCAGCTACTCGTCCAATCCTTGGTCATCTCCAAGTTGGACTATTGCAACTCTCTATGGCCAGTCTTTCATTGAAGGCAATAAGGTCACTTCAGCTGATCCAGAATGCAGCTGCAAGACTCATCTTGCAGATCTCCCACATCACACCTCTTCTATGGAACCTGCACTGGCTCCCTATGGACTGGCTCAAGCGCTGCTCATCTCGAACCGCCAACATTTAAAAGAGGACGACGTGCATCAAGACTTTTTGCAATATTGGCGCCTCAGTGGTGGAACGACCTTCCTCTTGCTGTAAGAACGGCCGAGTCCCTTCCTGTCTTCAAGCCTGGCATTAACTGGTTTATTTAGTTTAAAAAAATTGCCAGATGGAGGCATACATAGGGAAAATATATTACTTTATTGAAGGTGTACACCTTAAAATCTTAAGATCTTTCATGTTACATGAACTTTCAATGGTTGTCAATGGAGCTGTCATGATTACACGATTAAAGATGATTATTTGATGGTGTAAAAAGCATCAATTAATAATTTCCTTCCGGATTTCTTGGCAACATGGTGAAAGGAAGACGGCACCTAGGAGACAAGGTCCAAATAAAGAGCGAATGCATCAGTTGTGTGGAAGCACTTCACATTAAAAGTGAATACAAATGCAGTTGTATGTCAGGATTGCAGTGCAGAACTTAAACATCACGCCTGCACAACTGCAATGCAAATACATCTTAAAAGCAGTGCTGTCAATTGATTAAAAAAATTAGTCCAGTTAATCACACTTATAGGCTGTGATTAATCATGATTATTGGTAGTAGGCTATTTGTTTGTACTTTTTAGAAGATAAAAACAAATACATGTGTGGCCATGGAACAAAGAAATGCATGATAAACTGGTAAGAGGAATCACATGTTCCTTGATTGGAACTCAGCCTTTGCACAATCTCTCACAATACCCTCCCAGACAGGTTCGTCCCCATTGGCACCATCCTCCTACCTGATGTAAATTATATGTCTCTGGTTGCACTCAATTTGTTCAATTAAAAAATGTTAGATCACAATCTTCTCCTGTAATTAGCGGAGTTCCCTATGGCTCTGTCTTCGGCCCCCGTCTAATTTATTATTTATCAACTGCCTCTTGGTCACATTATCAGGAAATTCGGTATACAGTTCCACTGTTATGCTGATGACACCCAGCTCTACCTGTCCACCAAGCCTAATTACACTCTCTCACTCTCTTTCCTCTCTGACTATCTACATGAAATTAAACTGCTTTTAACTTTTCCAAGCTTAATAGTGATAAAACAGAGGTTCTCCTCATTGGCACTAAAGCTACTCTGGCAAAACTTGACAGTTTTTGTATTACAACGCCATATGCCATCTCTCCTCCCAGGTTAAAAGTTTGGGTGTTATCCTACTCTTTGAAGCACACATAAATTATGACTCTCGGTTTGTTTACTTTCATTTACCTAATATCAATCATTTATGTGAGTCACTTACAGCCCCTAGCACTTCTATTCTTGTACACGCCTTTCTTACCTCACACATTGATCACTGTAATAATATCCTCTGTGGTTAATTCGTTGATTTTTTTAGTTGATTCACAACCATAATTAAATTATAAATAAACAGTTCAATGAATCATCAGATTGATCGGTAAATTGATCAATTATTGATATCATCGATAGTCTTGACTTTTGAATTTTTCAAAAAGAAAAGTTACATTGAAATAAAGTATTTGTTTTGTGTAGAGTGATTGATATTCCCTAAACTTTTAGGTGTATTAAAATTATGTTATTTTTTGCTGATTTTATGATTTTTTAAAAACCATTTTCCCCAAACAGGTAGCCAAAAATATAAAACTATATAAAATGTTTTAAAATATTTTAACTTCATTGCATGCAACCCACAATAACCTTGTATCATTAGAGAATTTTGTTCTATTAGTTTTGTCATATTTTTCAATCTTTGTAACTCTTGCCCTGTATTTGATGATATACTTATGTTTATTACTACCCCAGAGACAAAATCGACAGTTTAAACAATTTAGTTGTACAATTTCAGTCTGCCTTGAAACTAATTTTTTAAATTGATGTTATGGTAATGAGTTGGTGAGACTGACCCATATACTCCCCTTAATTCTACTTTAAATTAGGTAATACATTTGTAAATATTTATGATTGATAAATTGATTGTTGTTTAATCGATTCACAGCCCTACTATATATTAAAAACTCGGTGTTAATTACATGTGATGTCACCTATTTACAAACAGAGATGGGACACGGAGCGCCAGTGTAAGAAATGATAAAAGCAAACAAAGTGACATTTAACCTCACTGACATTTTTGTCCCGCCCTTTGTGAAGCCGGGGGTACGGACTTTTTGCATCGGGATACGTGTGCATTTTAAACTGGGGTAAAAGCAAACGTCTCAGTCCTTGCGAGTATCCCGAATCTGCCAGCTGGTGGAAGAGCTGACCTCTTCGTTAACCATTAACAGACATTATTAATTCTCATGACCGGGTAAAGTGGGGCCAAGAGCAGCTGGCGTTGGGATATCTTCATCTGTGAAATGTAAGTCCTGACGGCGATCACTTACCAGGGTTTTCCTCAAACTACTAGACTTTCATAAACGCACCTTTATTTATGGCAACACCACGATGGAGTTGAAATGAATGATTTTGTGTTCGTATCTTTCTTTGGATGTCTTTACTTGCAGCATGTCAGTCAGGTGTGCGAATCTCCAGTGAAGCTGTTCCTTTAAGCTGACTCACTATGCAATTTAAACGCGAGGTTAAAGTCAATCATCCATACCAACTTTAAAACTGAGTGCGTTTTTTTATCGAGAATGCGTGCACGCTAAGTCGCAGCTGTCCAATAAAATGAAACATAAGTGTCTTATAATTTTAACATTGTACACAAGCCACCGTTTTGGTTTACTGTGGTGTATCTGGTTTAAAGAACGGTTCTTATTCTCTTGAACGTAAGGTGGACGTGTTGCACTTTTCCCACAGTTAACACTACGGCTGTTAAATGCTAGAAGCCGTGGACGTGCTTGGAATTTGCGTGCGGGCGACACGCGCGGAATACAGACGCTCGGGTTTGTGCGCTAAGCCGCAGCGTGCGGCGGACTGGGCGCCGCTGGAAAGCCGCGCTGTGCTCATTTGCCTGCGTTATTCAGGCCTCGGCTTTCCCAGAGTATCCACTCGCACACCATCTCCTCCTCAACACGCACAGGTGGTGTTACTCCTCAGTCCTCACATTATTTATGTTACGAATTTCATGCTTTTACATGTCCTCACTTAGTCGGTTTCCATTGCTTGTCTGCTTTAGTCGTCCTTTGAACGTGGTTTTAATTGGTACGTTTTTTATGGAATGGTATCAATTGTGACAAACGGGTCTGTCTGGTCAGTGAAGCTCCTGGAAAACTATATTGTTAGGAGTTCTTGTCTAATCTTGCAAGACACGGATATTATGCAATGTTTGGGATTAGAAACCAAAATAAATGGTTACGCATCGTCCATCCTGGTCAGGGTTGTGGGGCGATGGTCATAATGCAGTTTTATATTTCCCCTTTTATACTCGGAACTAACTACTGAGTTAAAATATTTCACCGGTTCACACGAGGTTACTGGCACGCAAGAGGTCTGTGTGGTTTCTCTTTACAGTATGTGCTTTTGGCTGAAAAGCAAACCAAGAATAGTTGCTATTTAATTTTCTGGGAGTATTTTACAAAGTATTGTGACTAAGAAAATAAGATTCAATGGTCCGCTACACTGGTGTGTGCGTGCGTGCGTGTGTGTGTGTGTGGTGGGGGGTGGGGCAAACCAGGAACTGAAAGTCGCTACTTACAGGGAGAGGACAAAATGGCAATAGACTAACTCTGAAGTAACTACATCACAGTTGCAAATGCAGCTGCAAATATGAGCTGCAAGTCTTATTTATCATGCACTCCATATGTTGAAATTCTTGTTGCTGTGCTGGGAACTCCTTCCTGAAGATACAGCAAATACAAATGAGGGTTAATGGGGTAGGGATAAAGTTAGTACAGAACTGAATCGACGTTTGTGGCCCAGTCTCAATGATTGGGAACTAATATCGTCCTCTGTGTCATTTTGCACACCTTTATCTGGAAGGGTTTATGTTTGAAGAGAACCAGAGAATACAGAACGCCCGAAGCCTTCTTAACGCTACGTTGTTCGTAAGTTCTGTTTTAAAAGATAGAAGTAACGAACGACGTAGCGTTAAGTAGTCTTTGAGAAACTCACCCCTGGTTTATCACTCTGTATGATTATGTAACAGCCAGGGTATATTAGACCATTTTACAGGACCATCTTCCATGTTCCCCCAGTCATCAGATATAAACATGACTGAACCTTTATGGGATGCTCTGGAATGCAGAATGCATATTAGGTTTACACCATCTGCATCCCTCAAATAACTGGGAAATGATCTAATATCCCACTGCACTCACTTGTATGACAGCATTCCAGTATGGACTGAAACTGTTCTAAAGTTAAAGGGTGGTCCAAGTCTTTAAGTCTTCAACATTAGTATATTGGTAATGTTTTTTTTTCCATCCCATACAATTTTTTAAACCCCCCCCCATTTTTGTGTGTACCAATCATATTTACTTTGGTGGGGAAATGATTAACTTTATACTGATTGGTGAATTCTTTTAATCTTCCTGCCACCTGGGTATGAGAAATTAGCCAAATCAACCAACAGGAAAGTCTCTGTTTTTATCTTGCATGCAAAGAAGTGGAGCCCATTTTCCGAAAGCACAGACGTTTCAGTGTCCCAACTTGCACAATGGAGCTGAAGTCTGCTGGCGAGCAGCTATGTGATCATCTCAGGGATCTTGCTGTCTGTTTAGCCGTGACCGTCTCCAGCAGAATAAAAGCACCTTTCACTCCCATACTTTGCCAGTGACTCATCCCTTTGCTGCAGCATAGGCACAATGCCTGCCTGTGTGTGTGTCCGTACACGTGCCCAGATGAAGGTAACAAACAAATGCTAATCACTAAAGCCAAACCTTGGACAAATTAAAAGGACACATTTACGCTTGTTAAAACATAATTGATATGACGTGTGATTTTCCTATTTTTGCATGTAGTGCAGTTTTAATTTTTTATTAAATTTAGATTTAAAATCTAATTTTTTTTTAAAGAAGAGCTGAGTTAACTTTGTGAAATGGTGTAAACGGTGTACATCTTCTGATGTTTAGTCTCTTACAACTGAGTTATTTTTGTGTCTGCTTTGGGACTATTGGGTTGAGCAGATTTAAATTCATGGCCTTAATTATCCTTACCAAAAGGATTAAAGATAAATGAGCTGTTCAGTTAGAGAAGCCATTCTCTACACTACTGTTGTACTGAGCTGTTATTATTGGGGTAGTAATTGGCCACAGAAATATTATTTATTTTTCTGCAGACCCTAGATCCTGGAGTGCGTGAAAGAGGCTGGGTGTTTCTGAGATGCTAGAATCGCCTTGTTTGGCACCGATGATTATACTGTTTTCAAACTCGCTTATATCAGGTATCTTAATTCTAATGCTTAATCGAACAGTAAATGAACGTCCTGACCCCATCTATGCATTGTATACATTCAGTTGCAGCCAAATAATTCATTCTTGGGCGGGTCAAGATATTTGCATTAGTCAGCGGGTGTACCTAATAAACTAGCCACTCATTGTACTTAATGAAGGTGTTGGCGCATTTTTTAAATATTTATGAGTGAATTCAATCTCCCTATAACAACTAGCGTAGTTTAGCAAGGGAGCATTTGGTACTTTTTTATGTCCGATGCTCTACTTGTTTTGCAGTAGTCGATTTTAATATTTTAAAAGTGAGATATAACTAGGTATTTACCAAGATGACCTCTGAAATCCTATTGGCTCCCTGGGGGGCCCTCCCCTTCGCCTTTTTTTTTTTTTTTTTTTTCTCTTTGCTCTGTGAGATATCAATTATGACGAACAAGACATTATAGCCGTAATCACTGTGTGAAAATGATCTGGACCTGCACTTGATAGGGAGCTATCTGCGCTAATTTATGTGTTTGTAAGGTTTGACCATTGGTTGTAACACTTGTGACCTGAGTACTAGTTATTTTTCATTGTTTTTGTGCCGTTTGTTGCATTTATGTTGATCTAGCCACATATGTCACTCTGCATAATGGAGATTAATTTGGAGCGATGAAGTGGCTGTAATTTTCCCAGCACCAGATAATAAATAATGCCATGATGGTCCTAAATTTATGGGAAAAATCACGGAAAACATTTTAAGTAGCATCTAAGCTTGATTATCTATGATGCAAAAGATGAGCTTTTATACAAGATCCCCCTAGAACAAGTGGGAATTTCTTGGTTTGGTGGGCAGATTTAAGGGTTAAATCACTTGTCCATCATTCTTTCGTGGGTCCTTTAAAGTATTTGATACATAATAAATATATTATTAATATTGTAAAATAACTGTATACCTTCCTATGTGGGATGGAAAAACAAGCAGGTTTAGTTTGAGCATTGTTTCACTATGATAGGTTAGACTTTCAGGTCCCTCTGTACTGTTTTAAGCAAGCTCACAGCGTGCATTAATGCGGTTTAATTTGCTGCAGTACCACAAAGTCAAGCATAGCCCCTGGGGAGGTCTCCCTTTCTACAGGTCTAGTTTCACTCTGCACAGAGAAACTTGAGATTCTTCCAGTGCTCCAGTTGATTCTGTTATCAGTCCTCCCCAGCTGTCCCTTTTGTCACCTGTACGTTTTCCACACTGTCCTTTTAAAAAGAGTCAAGTATACTGTAGTCACAGCATCTAATTATTGCTCTCTGTTGTCTTCTGGGCATTTTTTTTTCTTCTTTTTGTCAGTTTGTGTGCTTTTATCTGTTAAATTCAAGCTCTTGTAAGCATGCCTAACTGGACTTCTACCTGCAATTATGTGGCCGTTTCTCTCTTTATTCAACTTCCATTACACGTGCATGCCTCCAGTACAAAAAGAAAAAAACAGTAGGAGGGAGGTGAATCCTACCTGGCAGGTGAAGCGTGTTACTCTTGAGGAAGTCACCTGATCCCTTCTTTTTCTTTCCTCCACCTCCTTTTTTCCTCAGAATGCCCACACCTGCATACTCGCGCACCAGTATTGCGGAGTTTACAGCAGCTGCATGAAGCCGTGAAGCAAAAGGGGAACGAGGGGACATTGAAGCAGAAAGCTGCCGTTTTGTTGATTTTTGTACTATCAGGAAGTACCCAGCTGTAAAGGGTGAGTTGGAGGAGAAGGTAGTGTTTCTTACACTCTCTACAGATGGTATGGTGCAAACTCGAATGAAAGAGAAATGTTTTCACATCATGTAAGCAGTCGCTGGTTTAAAGCGAG
Organism: Mormyrops attenuatus; assembly: GCA_026777985.1. Taxonomy (NCBI): domain Eukaryota; kingdom Metazoa; phylum Chordata; class Actinopteri; order Osteoglossiformes; family Mormyridae; genus Mormyrops; species Mormyrops attenuatus. The sequence goes on from JAODKC010000088.1 coordinate 1,686,988, forward strand.
GAAGGTAGCATTCCTAGCATTCCCAGCATTCCCAATTCTGTTTCAGTACAAAATAAGTAAATACAGGTGGTTGCTTGGCGACACATGGCCGGGTGTAGGGCTGGTTCAAATTTTGTGAACTTGTACTGTCAACAAGGGATAAATAAAACTGTGTATCGACATTTTCTCTCCCTTGTTCTCGTATAATTTTTGTGTTTTTATTTTATTTTCTTTTAACCTCAGTGTCTCACCTTGAATACTAAATTTAAAACTGGGTATGGTCATTATTTTTTTGTTGCACCAAGGGTAAGTGTATGGTGTTTGTGTGGTTTTGTCTGTTTTCCCTTTCCCTTTTGTGAAATGAAACTGATGTGGGAGACTGATGTTACTGATATTACTCCGAAAGATCTTCTGGAGTGATCTGTGGATGTTGTATATTTGGTCCTCAGTCAAGTATATTTGATATAAATATAAAAGTTAGCACTTAAAGGTCAAGCCCACCAAAATTTGGTTAATTTTATGTGGGAAGTTTTGCTTTAGTGAGTAGTATCATGAAGCTTTTAACTTTCTGGTTGGGTAGTACAATGTCCAGTGAACATTTTCCCGTGTTCTAGCACATGTTTGAAACACATTGGAAAAATATAAGAAAATAATATTTTGTACAATAGTGTAGGAACCGGAAAAATTGAATATCTCTGTCAAATCAAAGAAATGTTAATGACGTGCTGATATTTGCATTCTGACCTAGAATACAAATCTAAAGGTATCTCTCTTCTAACAAACTTTTTTGTTCTTTGAAAACACAGATGTTTCCTGTTAACTTCTGAACACATTCTTTTGGGGGTGTTTGTGATGTTTCTGGTGATATCCAAAACTGAAGTAACTCTTGGTGGAATCCCACCTCAAGAGCCAGCGGCAGACTTTTGTTTTATTGAGGGCTTCTGTGTGATGCAGCTGCCCCACAAATGAAACTGGGAGAGCTGGGTAACCGTACAATCCCCAGAGAACAGTGGGACTACCAGAGGAAATCCTAAACCATCTTATTGCAAAAGTATTGGGGAGCTCTGTAAACTAAATAATGGGATTCTGGTCTTGGTGTGTTTTCAAAGTGAGTGTTTATGGGAAAAATCTAAATTCTAGAGAAAGAATGCTTTATTTACATTTCTTGACACCCTCACCTTTTGTTATTTTAAGGAGATCTGAATCAGGTCTTGCCAATCTGATTGTACTGAGCTTGTGCATGTTTCATAGCTTTTGTCTCTTGGAGCTGGCTTAAGTTTTTCTGAATTGCTGGTTTCAAACCACTGGGGCGGCGGGCCTGTCCGTTTTGCAGACGTGGCCGTGCACCAGGAGACAGCGGGTCAGTTTCCCGCGCCCAGCTGTGGCGGCTCTTGTTTTCATTGGATTGTGCTTTTCCTTAAAATGCAAAGAAATAAATTCCATTTGGCCTGGAGGAGCGCCTGGCATTCCGTCTGACGTTCCAGGAGAGGCTCAGCCTGCTCTCTCATTTTCAAGAAAACTGAATCTTTGGCACCATCCTGGAGATGCTCATGATTTTAGGGCCAGTATGGTGCCGCTGGAAACTGTAGGTGCACTTTGCTTTTCTTTGCCTTTGGTACTCATTTTCTTAAAATACATACATGCAGCGATGACACACAGCCTGTAACAAAACGGGTTTGGTCTGTGGACATGCAAAAAGGCCGCCCTACGTGTTAAGGTGACGTTACAGGTTTATCATGTCACCTGTCGTTTTTTGTTTTGATAAATCGTGTTCTTTTGTTCCCTGAGAGAGAGATGTCTTTTCCTTGCTAAAATGCATTTTTCTTTCTCCACTGAGTGGAAAGACATTATTTAGTTACGGTGACTGGACCGACCTTGCAGTATTTACACCTGGCTACTGGATGTAACACTGGAGGGCTATACATTCTAAAAATTCATGCAACCCTCAAATCCCTCCCCCCCCCCCCCCCAAGCCTTGCATCATGTTTCACTTGCAGATGTCCTATGCAAACAAGCAAGGGTGGTTCTGCAGTGTGGAGTATCTGGCCATTTAATGAGTTAAACACGGGCATTTAATTGCGCAAGCAAGGGCATTACTTTGGGTTGAGCATCCCCCCTTGTCTGTGGCACTCCCATAACTAGGTGGGGGGGTGTTTGCACGGTCAAAGTTTGCTGTGTTGGCTCTGTTGCAGTGATTTATTTATTTATTTTTGCTTAAAGTAATGTCTGGGTCCCATCTACTTGCAGTCTGACCCTTTGTTTTGTATGGAGCGGTGAGTCACCCCGTGGGTGAACATCCCTCTCCTTTGCCTTTTCAGCACCGCTGTCCCTCCACGTCTGGCCCTGGGTCTCGTCGGCATTGGCCCTTTAATTCACTGCAGTTTGGTGAGTTGCTGAACTGTCTTATTCTCCTGTCAGCACTTCAGGAAAGTGGGAAGGATCTTGCTCCTTATTGTTAATCAACAAGTCCAAAAAAGAGAAGATGTAATGCAACCCCCCGTAGAAAGTCTAAAAATAAAAAATGCCAAACTTATTTTAATGTTTAACGTTTATCATAAAAACATGTATATAAGAA
>JAODKC010000088.1:1696995-1745748 GCA_026777985.1 Mormyrops attenuatus
CCCCCCCCCCCCCCCCCCCCCCCCCCCCCCCCGCATTATGGCAAAGGGGAGGCCATTAAAGACTGCAGTGCTCTCTCCTCATTTGCACCCATCGCACAGCCGAGCACAGAGGCTGTGAGGAGAAGCAGCAGGAGTAACAGCAGCACCTCCGAGGACATGGAGCGGCTGGGAGCGGGACCGCGTAGCCCGGTGCGGAAACTGCCGAAAGCAGAGGAACATTCTGGTAAAGATCCGCCTGGCCCCTGGAAGCTGCTGGGGAATCCTTTCTGCTTCGCTGTAGCCCAATCACTGTGTCCCTCACGGCTCGCAGGGGTCCAGGGCGCGTCTGTGTCCTCAGACAGGGACAGCATGACCAAGCCCCAGGCGGCAACAGCCCAGCGGGAACCAGTCACCCCTACGAGCAGTGTGAGTGTCCATCTGTGCCTGGCCTGGCCTGGCTTTGAGGAACTGGAACGCGTTCGGTGGGTCTGCAAGGTCAACATCTTAATGCAGTTTAGAAGCTTTCAGTCTGGTAATTGTCTTCAGAATCAGAATTTGCCTCACTGGCCAGGTCCACTTACACCTACTGGCAGTTTATCTTGGTGGTATTTGGTATGTATATTCCAAGGCCGCACAGAATGTGTAAAAAAATAACAAAATGGAATATTTAAAATATAAGCAATGTTGCAAATGAGTACGGATTAGTCTATTTATAGAAATGTATAGTGAGTGTGCACGTTTGTCTGCATGCGAGTGTAACCTTCTGACCCCTTAACTCCCTCGCAGAGCCCATCCTCTGAGCTCATTTCTCGAGAGGACCCCCCAGTCCACAATGGTGAGTCATACACGTGCAACCCTTCCACTGTCTGTAAATCTGCATGGCATCACTAGCTGAGTCACCAGGAGAAAATGGGCAACCCCAGACATTTATGTGGGCTGTGGGTGGCGTGTGGGTGAGCAGGTCATAACGCTGCTGTGGGGAAGCTCCAGGAACTCTGACACCTCATTTCTCGTAATGCTGCATTTCTGACACCTGCATTTCTTGTAAAGATTTGTGAATTTTACCTTTTATATTCATGGTTTTGGCCATAATTATTAATATAATTTTAATAACAGTATTTAAAATAACTAATTTCGAATTTTAAGGTACAGAAATGAACTCCTGAAAACCTATTTTTATTTTTTTAAACTGTTGGGGTACATTTAATGTTGTTTATACCTTGGGGAACAAAAATGTACCAAGGCTGTACCCTTTCTTCTGACTGTGTACGCTGTACATCTGTCTCGGCAACCAGCCTCACTCGCGTATTAGCTGTCCTTGTGACCGCGGTTTCTCACTGTAACTTTTAAATTCTTCAATGCCATTAATTTAGAAATTTTTTAAATGAGTCCAAAACATAGTGATCCCAGTGCCTACAGTAGTAACTTTGTACTTATGGGGGCGTAATTTGATGTGCAAACTAATACAGTACTGTTTGTTTAGAAATTGGTAATAAATAGGCGTTCTGTGTCATCTGGCAGACTTATGGGTTGAGGTTAGGGGTACCCAAGTATTATTTGTGAATTTTCACATTGATGGGGATCCTCCATCCCCAATGCTGGTAAATGTGAAGGGGTTACTGTGCACACTTTGGACAAAATCATGTATTAAGTAAATTAAATGTAGTATTTAAGCACCATTATCCTGCAAACTAAACAGCAGCATTAAGCAAGATCTGGGATTACACTGTATGTGCCCTCTCCTGTTGAAGGAAACCACTTCCATCTTCAACACCCTGAACAAAACACGACAAGGAGATGGTTTCAGTTAATCGCTTGGATGTGGACTTTTCCTTAGCAGTATCTGTGCTGGCTTGTTTCAGGGGTTGGTCTGATTTTTCTTAGAAAAACAAGAAAAAAAAAAAAACCTCCTCGGGTCATAAGAAATAGTAGAACATGATCCTGTTTCTGTTTGGTTGTCTGGGGGATCACACTCTGTTTTCTATGTCATAGGCGTGGAAACGGAATCCCAGTCCAAGGCAGTCCGGGTGAGTTCCTTACCAAAAGCAGTCACTGTAATCCTTCATTTGTTTTGTGTTGGAACAGACGCAACAATGCAAGCAGGTTTTACTTGACACAGGATATTTTCAATCAAAACTCCATAACTCCATACACTGGAAGGCCAATCTAAGAATAGCTCATTTCATATATGCTTTTCACAGAACCTTTTGTTTAGGAAAGCAGGTTTAATGTGCTAGGAGTCCTGTAGCCATTCCATTGGTTGTCAGCTGGAGTGTTGTAGCAACCCCAAGAACATGCAACATTTAAAGTACAAATGTGTGCCTGTTTCGCCATGTGTTACACCTCTTTAGAAGTTCCGTTTGCCTGTACGGGAGACTTGTGTGGCATGTTTGAAGACTGTGTACCCCCTGGAATGCCTGGTGGCCAATCAGCAGATCTTCCATAAAACCTGCTTTTGTTGCACATACTGCAGCACCAAGCTGAGGTGAGAAAAACAAGCCACATCTAAAGGCTAACCTTTTCAGCATGAGGTAGGAAGGACCCTTAACTTACTTGTGTGCATTTGTCACCCTCTGCTGGTCAGTTTGGCGAACTATGCTTCCTTGCACGGCAATATCTACTGCAAGCCGCACTTCAACCAGCTGTTCAAGGCCAAGGGGAATTACGACGAGGGATTTGGCCACCGTCCGCACAAGGAGCTGTGGGAGGGCCACCCTGAGGATGAGGCTGAAGGCAGTGGGGAGCAGGCGAAGGAGCAGGGACTAGAACATGGCAGAGACGCTCAAGTCAACCAGCAGCAGAACCCACTAGTAGAAGACGCACCACTGGCTAAGGTCAATGTCCTGGCAGCCACACTGGAAACAAAAACACATCCCACTGTGCAGGGGGAGAAGCCAACCTTCGAGAAACCTGCAGAGACCAGAAGGCTCAAGATCGCCTGGCCACCACCATCGGAGGAGGACCAGGGCTCCGGGAGCCCAAACTCCTTGTTAGAGGGTGGAATGGCAAGGCCTTTCCGTGCCAAGTGGCCACCAGAGGGCGATGCTGCTCCTATCACTCAGACCCCCGAACTGCTTGAACTCAAGAGTCTGCGTCGGAGCACCTCCCTCAAAGAGCGCAGCCGTCCATTCTCTGTGGCGGTCTGCACAACCTCGCCTCCAGCTGCAGCTCCAGCTCCCAGGGAGCCAAGGCGTGTGTCAAGGAGCCTCCTAGAGAGGAGCGCCTCGCTGAGGCAAGACAGCACCTCCACGAGGCTCCAAGTCTGGCAGCCGAAGACGGAGAAGCCCAAGGAGGAACAGGACCATGTCAATGGAGGAGGCTGCTTGGAGGAAGAGAAGAGAGGAGCAGAGCAGAAGGGAAAACGCATCCCCCAGGCGTTGGATGGAGAGCCCCAGAAACGGGAACCGCAGAAGAAGGAGCTAGAGAAGAAGGCTCCTGAGGAGCAGTTGAATTACAAGAAGAACTCTGATGTCCAGGAGTGTCCGTCTCCCCCCTCAGAGAGCCAGCGCAGTCACACCTCCCAGGACATTGGCTTCTGGGATGGAGAGGAGGCAGAGGAGAACACAGAGGTGTCTGTGGAGGAACATATCAAGAGGAACCGTCACTACGATGATGATGATGATGAAGATGAAGAAAATCTGGTCTGAAGATGCGGTGAGGGGATAAGATTCCAGTATTCAAGTAGAATGACCGCTAAATAATTTTCAGTGAAATCATTCTCTTTTTAATTTGCGCTGTTTGTTCAGATTTCTTGTGGGTGATTGAAGAGGCAAATTGTGGCTCCTACACAACTGGGACCAGCTGACACCTTGTATTTGTGTTGCTACCTTTTTCATGTCTCTTTTGAAGAGACTTGGCTGGTTTATTTAGTTTGAATGAATTGCGCGGTTGCAGCCCTTTAAAAATAATAAATAGCTGACCTTTTAAAAAATAAAAAAATAAAAATCAGGTTAAAATGTTTATGATTTCTCACATTTAAGAAGCAATTTACAAGTAAATTATTTTAATTTCTTTGTTGGTTTGGCTGTTTTGTGTATCTTAAATGAAGCACAGATTTGAACTGTGGGTTTTATACAATCAAGCTGATGAAACCCTTTATAATACAGGGACCTGAACTGGAAACTATGCATTTTTGATAGACGTTTTGTTTGCACAAGTTTGAGCTTTAGCTTGTAACAGCTTCACCCTCCCGGTAAATGTCTATATAATATATACACAGATGGAAGATGCTGGAAAGTTTTGTATTTTCTTTTGAGAAATTCATATTTCATCTTTTTAGCAGAAATAAAGGGTATATCGGTTATACGTTAATCTCCAGTTTTAATCTGTCATTAAAGTGCTGAAATCTCAAGGTAAACTTGCCAATTTGATGATTACATTTCATTAGAAGAGCAATCATATATGAAATACAGGAAGAATTCTCACTGTTCGGTGTATGTGTGAAGTCAGACAACTAGGCCAGCCTTAGATGCCTTGGTACACCTTGGCTTACTGGTGTCATGTGACTGTCCCTAGAGTTGGTGTAGCACATCCACCCCCTAATCATTTATCCTGGTCAGGATCAAAGGGGGGCCTGGAAACGACCACGACGGCACAGAGCACGAGGCTGACGTACCCCCAGGATGGGATGGAAATGAACCACAGGGTTCACTCGGGCACAATCGTACTCTGTGTGACTGAGCCTAACTGCAAGTCCTCTGGGCTGCAGGAGGGAACCGCGCCGGCACAATGCAGTTGGTACCAAACTGCATCTTACTGGTTGGAGATCCGATATCTTGGCATACCTTAGGCTCTTCATTGGTCTTTCAGTGAGCATCCCTCTGGTTCAACATACTGAGCTAAGGGTTAGCAATGTGTAAGGATGCAGATTCTGGCAATTTTCAGAGAAGGAATCTTTCCATGGAAATGTATTGATTTTATTTGGAAATGTAAATTTTCCTGTGTATATGCAGCTATAAAATGTACAAAAATAAGCGTACCATTAAAAGGGATTTTGAAGACATTTAAATACTTGAGCACAAATGTTTCCCTTGTTAACATGACTGAACACAAGGAGGTGGCATGAAGCTGATGTGGCACGATGATGTAAAGTCAGAGACTTAAATCTGGAGAATCTGGTCAACATCATGAATGTTTAATCAAGCAGTCAGAATTCGCATCCTCGGAGTCACCATCCACGACAAGCTGTGGTGTTGCATGGGTAGGGGTCATTCCCAAAAAGCCCCAGGTTTGCCTGAATTAGCACCAGGTCCTGGACTTCTGTGTGCGTATTGCAAAAGAGAGACCAGTTGCAAGCTGATGTTTGGAGGATTTGTAAGATTATTTCTGCAACTGGTAACATGAGTAAAGACGCTTCAACCAGGTTGATGCCAAGTTACATCATCTCAGAATAATTTTTACTAAAGTATCAATGTCATCAATTAGCAAGCACGATAGCTAACTAGCTGGTTAGCTAGCTACATTATTTTAGCTCATCTGTTAGCCCGTTTGAGAAATTACCTGAGCTAGTGGGTTAATTTGCTATATCCAATATGGCTAGAGAAGAGGTGGCCAATCTTATCCACAAAGGACCAGTGTGTATGCAGGTTTTTGGGATAACCTTTAGGTCAGTTGTTTAAACTCAGGTCTGAGGACTCCTCAGACAATCCGTCTATTTGGGGATTTCCAGCTAAAACCTACATACACAACAGTCCTTTCTGAATAAGATTGGCCACCCCTGAGCTAGAAAGTCATCAGTTGGAACCCTGAGGGAGTATTTCCCACTGGACCTTTCAGCAAGGCTATTAACAGCAGCCACTCCAGGGGTGCTGCACGTCGGCCAACCCTGCTGGATGACCCAGCGCGCTTAGCCCAGAACTTCCTCTCACTTACACACATAAGTGTCTTATGGAGAGCAAAGTGGCACATGTGAGAACGATGCAAATTCCCCATGGAGACCGGTAAATGGGGTGACGCGACAACCTCCCCACATGCTGATACTAGGCCCATTTGCAGCCATTCTTCCGCAGCTGGTAATCTCCAATTTATGCAGGATAATTGTGAATGAACAGCATGAATTTTCAATTTGTGGTTACACTAGTTTTCCCTCTGATGTTACACAAGTCCCTCATCTTTTAAATATGTGCCTAATGTTTGATGTACGGTAGTGCCATCGTCAAACACAAATCCCACAATAAAGATGCCACGAAATACACATTTTATGGAAATAACCATCTTTATTCGACAAACACAGCAGTTCCCATAGGAACTCCATGCTGTAGGGAGCCATAGACGGACACTTTGCTTGTGTTTGCCCCAGCTGCCGAGTCACGTAGGTTGTCAGGTGCTGGTGCAAATGGGCCCGCATGGGACTAGGAGTCAATCACACTGTGGGGCTCCAGCACTCTAATGCCCTACAGCAAGAACGTGTAGCTCTGTGAAAGGCACCTCTAGAGGTCAGAGACCTCCTCCAGTCACACTATGCAAGTGTGCACGGCTCTTTTTCCCCCACAATCCAATGCAGACGCCAGTTTACACGTTAGCTTTCAGTGCTATGTGTTTCCATAGTTATCGCAGATGCAGTTCAGATCAACTCTCCAAAATCAGGTAAATGAGTAACAGCAATCTAGTGTGTTTTGCGTCATGTTTGTGTTCTGAGAGGCGCACTCACTGACAAAAATATGACTGCAGTATAAGATTTCTGTGCCAATAAAATACTTGTAAAAGAATCATGAATCAAAAGTATGCAAGTATGCTGACAGTATTTATGAACGAAACTCAATTTTCCAAACATTTTAAACAAGGAGCTGTTTTGAACTTTCCCTTTCAGTGTGTGAATTTGCCCTTTAGGTGACAAGACCTTGAGATGAGTAAGATGAAAGGACTATTACAGAAAAACAGAGACATCCGTCCATAATGCGCTTCTAACAGCAGAACATCATGAATTTACATTCCAGACATACATACAAGCATGGAAAATGGCAAAATATCAACCTAACTGGTTTTGTCAATTTTTTTTTTTTTTAAACAACATTCATAGTGCGGATAATAGAACCTTTACGATTAGATGTATATTTAATGTGAATTAAATAATCCAACTAGTCTCTTGATTATAATATCAATGTAAAATACAATGACTTGAAAGGAACTAAAAAGCGCCTAAATCTGGGTGGCGAGCGGCTTTCTAGCTGCAGGAAGGTCTCCAGCATCTCTCCATCAGCCCTTACTCCATGGTCACAGGCATCCTACTGCTTCTCTCTCCAAATAAACAAGCGTAGATCAGACACTAATGACCAGGTTAATGAAGAGAAGTTCCTGTGTGCGGTGAGGAACGCAAAGTACGGCTACGATCTACCCAAAAGGCCACAGCGCCAGACAGCCAGGACCCCCCCCCCCCCCCCATACCTGTCCTACGGATTACATACCTGTAATCCAGCACAGAGTTTTAGCAGTGGAAGGCACAGACAGCCAAGTCCTCACTGGTGACCAAACACCAGTCAGATTATTGGCAACAGTGCTGGGTCAATTTCCCAGCACCTCCTACACAGTCAGAATTATTACACCATGCATGTGGATCCATATGCCATTTCCCACAGTGCTGCTTAGGGTTACATTTACAGTATTTGTAAGCGCATTCAAAAATAGATTTCTATATATTTTATTTATACACTTATATTTAATTGACATATTTAGCTATATATTTTTCACCAACCTCAAGAATCTATTAAAAAAATAAATACAACTGCAACTGCTGTAACTCGGACATTGACGGTTACCAGTGACCACCAAGTTAATGAACCACACGGAGTCAAACATGCTTCAAGCCACAGCAGAGAAATGGGAACACCTAGTGGCCAGAAGAGATATAGCAGAGGATTTTGATCTTTGTATCCATTAGTGGGACATAGCGTATTTCAGTAACTTATCAATTTATGATCAGTTTGGGAGATTTTCTAACTTGGGGCACGTGTATTTACATTTTAATTTCAATTATTCAATTCTATTTAAAATAACAGCTTAAAAAAATAATTCTCTCCTGCTATTCATTGCTAGAAAAGATATAATCTTAATGGGGCTGAGCAAAATGGGGGTCAGAAACCACCATCTTTAAAGAAGGAAAGCTATATGTAAGAGGTGGAGGTGAAGTTAAGCGCTGTGAGGGCACAAAGCAGAGGCTTGACGGCCCAGTTCCTTGGCTTGGTGCTCTGTAGACAGTGTATAGTGCTGTGTCGTCTCCCCCCCCGGTCCATTTCTTGCGCTCAGCCACTCAGGGGGTGCAGGTCGACCTTCACTTTCTCCCCGCTGCTCAGCATGCCGATGGTTGGGTAGAACCCACCAGATGGAACTACCACCTCCCGCTTGCCAATGATCTTTCCGTTTCGGGTGAAGAACACCTGTGTGAGCACAAGAGGGCGATGGTGAGTCACTTGCCGGAGTCTCAATACCATCAGTCCCTTTTGGTATTACACCTCCCGTTGAAGGCTGCTCTACCGGTTGGCAGAGCACAAGCTAACGCCCCATTCAACATGACAGATCTGCTTTGCATCTGGGTATCATTATTCTGCAACGTGGGGATTTCTCAACATCATAGCTGCCAAAGGCTCTTACTGGAAGCAATGGCAGGCCTACGCTAATGCGACGCAGCGTGACCAGTCGTAGATGATCAGGCACGGCACAAGAGTAATAAACAAACGAAGATGGTTCCCAGACAAGACCAGCACCCAGATTTCAAAGCTTCCATACTGCTGGACTGATCCATGGACACCTGACTGGCCCAGCCCTCAACTATGCTGGCTGGATACTTTGTTGGAGCAAGGGTTAGGTTCTGTGTGCTGCAGGAGCAGAAAGGTGGTATCAGGATCGGGTTGCACAATATCACACCGCAATGTAATCATGATTATATGGAACATGCACAATAATCACCAGGGCTTTAGATAACGGGCAAAACATTTGTCCGGATGCTGGTGTTTCGATATTATATGGATGTTTTCTTATGCCCGCAATTTGGTAAGTAGTACGCCTAAAATATTAATGACATATGGTGACGCCCAAAAGTTAGCAATCTATATAAATTCAGCACATCCTCATGTTTATTAAATTCGATTAGCAGTGCACGCCTCATACTACCGTTTTGGCAAATCATGGAAGCGATAAGCACTGAAGTCACGGTGGAGAAAGACAGCTCAACATCTTTCAAAAGAGGAGATTGTTGTGGGTAAGGTAAACAGACATCAGTGGTGTGGCAATACTCTTTGCAGGATAAAGTCAGACATTTATTAAACATGAAACTGAATTTATACAGATCACTAACTTACGGTCGTCAAAAGACGCCTCAATATTTTAGGCACACTACAAATCTGCTTACAAACTGTGGGCGTAAGGAAACGTCCGTACAGTATGGAAACACCAGCATCCGGACAAATGTTTATGCCCGTTATCTAAAGCCCTGGTGATTATTGCGCATGCGCCATATAATTGCGATGTGGTGTCACGCAGCACTAGTATCAGGACCATTTTCAGTCAGTGCCGGCACTGCACCTGATTTCTGGACACTGTTTGTCAGCTTGCAGGCCTTACATCCTGTCACCATCTCAGTCCTCCAGATGTCACTCCTAACTTGGCAGGATGCAGGGTCACCAACAGCCAAAATCCTGCGATCAACATCTAACCATGAATGTGTGCGCGTGAGGCTGCGTCCTCACCATGACCTTCCTGCCTTCATGCTCCTGTTCCATCTCCTCGCCATCCTCCTCCTCCTCCTCATCCTCATAGTTGAGGTACAGCACGTTCTGGACTCTTCTCTGTTTGGGACGCACCTCCACAGAATCGCCGTCATCGCTGTCATCTGCGTGCAGATACACAAAACAAAGAATAACTGCATACCAGGTGTACAAATCATAACTGCATTGAAGTTATTTAGACAACGCCATTTTTGAAATTAAACTCAAAGAAGTGGTCTTTAGTTAACAGACAATGAAATACATTTAGAAAGAGCATGTGCCCCAACTAACCTTCGCTGTCCAGAATGTAGTCTCGAGGAAACATGATGCCGCAGCCCATGACATCGCCCTCAAAACAGCGTGGGCCAAATGGATCCCCAACTCCACTGCCATGGAAGATCTTCCCATCATCTGTGCAGAGAATGGGGACACAACAGAAAACTGCAGCTTAGTTGAAACTTCAGAAGAACCCTGAAAATGCCACAATTCTGAAGAGCTTCTTCCTTTGGTGCTCCTTGCACGAATGGGTTTCTTTTAGAGACTAGCACTGAGGTCTGACTTCTGCCCAGCTGTTTCCTTTCGGTGCCTTCATCAATTTGTCCTGGTGCTTCTGGATGACCTCCCTTTCATATCTTCTGTTCCCTTCTTTCCCATTTGAAAACCCTCTAATTAGAAGAGCAAATATCCGATCAGGTTTTTACAGACTTCTTTGTTTTGCAAGAAAAGGCTACTTCTATGCCGTTTGGTTGCCCCCTTAGACTGAAAGTTGGCAAATTTCTCATGTCATATAGTTGCTGTTATGGCTCCGATTTTCAAATGGGCAGCTATATAGCTATTCATGTCAAACCAAGTCCATAAAGTGGCCCTTTCCTCAGAATGACCGTGTACTTTGTCAGCAAGTAACGTGGAAATAAGGACGGTCCTGTTCCTGTTCCTGCCGTTCCTTGGGTCAACTTTACATTAGATGTAAAAAGAAGAGAAAGGTAGATACACATCTTTTAAATCAGGAAGACTTTACAAAAGGCTGGAGATGAAGCTAGTGGCGCACAAAGTGGAGCAATAGGAGACAGATGAGCGAGAGGTAAGAGGCCACAGGAGTTGTCAAGGACCTGAACAAAACAAAAAGCTGGTGGTGGGATCCCTACAAGTGGATTGGCTGCTGATTGACTGGGGCACCTTGGGAATGGCTGAGAGAACTTTGTGTGGCCAATACCACAATGCTATGAGCAAACATCAGAAACAGCAGCAGATACGATCTGAAGTGCAGAGCAGAGAGACCACTGCTGAAGTGTCTCAGCACAAGAAGAGCTAAGCCATCTGTAGCCCCACCATCAAATTTGAAGTTAATCTACTACTTCAGCAGACATTCAGCTCAATAAACGACAACTCTGAATAAAACTAAAATAAACAAAATCTGGAAGATTTCTGGTAGCCATAACTACAGACACCACTCCCCCAAAACCAAGCCTCATTATGCTCTCTTGTGCCCATGGAAACGTGATGTAATGGGTTTGTAATGAAGACCTCTGGTCCCCCTAGTAGAGAAAAAAAAAAACTGAAGGGAAATCACCAGGAAGGAAGGGAGTCCCCCAGAGGAAACAATGACCTAAAAGCATGATGGTGATGAACCATGGACAAAGGGAATCGCAAAGTTTGGAATAAAATGACTTAAAGATCTTAGCTGTGATGTGGACATTTTGTTAGGGTTTTGGAAGTAATATTGGGCAACTCTCACAGCATTTCACAGTTTTCCTGTTAGACGTCCACTCTCTGGGCTGGCAGGGCCTGGCCGCACTGGACTTGGTTGGTGGGACAGCAGACATTTCTCCAAAAGGACAAGGGAAGTCTGCAACATGGTCTGATCTGCAGCCGCTTGCTTTGGACCACGGCTGTCTCGCAGTGTCGCAAAGGCAGGACAAGAGAGCCTTGAAGGTCTTATCCGTGCAGATTTCTTCAGGGGCAAGTGGTACTCAATGAGCCACGTCTCTCAGTCACCCATGGGTTCTCAGGCAGGCCTTACCAAATCATCAGGGTGGGGGGTATACGACCAGTGAAAATTAACCATTTCTCATCCACACCCCTGCCAATGGCAACAATGCTAATTCCAGAGTCAGATATCCCCATTGTGTCTGATTCCAACAGATTTGTCTCAGTGTCTGGATTTGCCCCAATTATCCTCAATTCTATGCCTCTGTACCACCCATATTGAGTCAAACTTTGGTATTTTCAAGCTTTTTTCCCCACATAATAAACACACACTACTAATAGGTCTTTCTGCTGCTCCACCCACCGACACACACACTATACTAGGGCATGGATCCAAGCATTTCCCCATATACATTAAACACAATAGATGGGATTAATGCTTTATATTAGTGATGCAACAATGTGGAAATTGTGGCCAATGCAGATATCCATTTGGTCTAATATTACCAATACCAATAATCTACTAACCTGTGTGCGCCACAGATCTGCACTGAAATCTGAGGTCGGCATCATTACTTCCTAAGGTCTCATGAATGTGAATATGGAGAACACATTGTCTCTAACCTAACAGCAACCCTAACTCCAAGCCTTAGGGCAAACCTAACCCTAAGCCTACTTCTAACCCCAATAATAAGTCTGACCCTAACTCCAGCTGTAATCCTAATAGCAACCTTAACCACAGCTCTAAACCTTAAGGCAAACATAGGTGGCTGGCTAGGATGCCAGACTTGGTGTGCACGATTCAAGACAACGCAAGATTTTCACCCTCTGCAGCATCAGCGCAGAACAATTACATGATGTAGGAGGGGGGAAAAGTGTCAAGGTTAGCATGGTGTGACCAAAAAAAAAAAAAAAAGTGTCAAAATCAAAGAAATAACTAAATTAAAACTAAGATTAACACTAACATGTTAACTGATGACTCTAGTTATTCAATTTACTCTGACAGTTCTACAGCTTGTTTTTGTTCATGTTGTGTTAAAGATGTTTTACATTGTGCATTTCCATCAAGGCACCTGTTATTTAAGATCTAGAAAACTCTATTAAGTCTAAATATCAGCAGCCAATATTGACAGAGACCGACATAAAACGGATGCCAATACTTTGATCTTTAACGAACATTGGTAGATACCGATATGTAATGCGATACATTGTGTATCTAGTTCATACACCACGTTACAACAACCACTAGACTACGATTGCCGGAGCTCTCTAGAGAAAGTGATAACGGAACCAGGGTGTGTGAAAGTCCCCAGCATTGTCCTGGCACCCGCCAGTCACATCTACACTCTGCCAATGCTGACAGACTTCCTGACCCAGCTGTGGACATGGTGTGCATCAGGGCTGGGGGGGGGGTTTATGAAACAGAAGCAGAGTGAGGAATCGGAGCCTCCTGAGTGGACCCGGAAGGCTCACCTGCGTGGTAGGCCACAGAGCCTCGACTCCATCCAGGGTGCCTGTTCTTGGGATAGTCCTGCAAGCCAAAAAAAAAAAAAAATAAATAAAAAAAGTTACTACATGAGATGCTTCTTAAACATTAAGATGTCAGTTGTGTTGAAATGTCACAGCCTGCTGGATTAAGTTTAATCCGTTTGTTTTCCCATTGGTGTGGATTTGCAAACACTGTAGGTTGGTCGTAATCCTAAAGTCGCAAAAGCATTTGCTAGTCCACGGCGGGGGGGGGGGTCAATGTGCATGACACGGTGCCCCAAAACATCTCTGTAATAGGACCCGCAGAAGAAGCTTCCTTTCATCTCCAGCATGGTGGGAGCGGGCGGTGACATTCCCCCCCACAGCTGTGTGGTCTTCTTCTTTCACCCCCACTAACACCACAAAGAACACAGGTGTACCCTGCCAACACACGGAGGAAAAACGACCCACACTTGATAAGATCAGACGATGACTCACTTTTAATTATCGACGGTGTTTTTTCTCTGCACATCCCTGCAGCCACTCTGCTGAGCTCTTTATCAGAAGACAATTGCACCCTTCAGACAGCGTGATCAAGCTCTCCAGTAACTCCGAGGCAACCGGCCTAAACATGCTCTTGCCTATCGGTCCATCATCCCCACCCCAAAATAACCGAACAGCAGGGATGAATTCCCCACAGAGCCTCCTGGGGAGAACGCTATATGATCGAACATTACCTATTAATGCCTAAGCTAGTTCAAACTACCGTTGATAATGATTTAGCACAGAGTCCAGGTCATTGCCATGTCCACAGACAGTAACTGCCAATACCTAGGAGTAGCTGAAGCGGCTCGTATCCAAGTGGTTAGTGGGGGGGCATTAAAAGCCAGGTTTTCAGTTTCCAGTTTAACCACAAGTCCTGGTATTTTTTCGTATCAATCCCAGAAATGACGTCTCTCGTGCTGTAATCCCGCCACCCCAGGGAATCCAGTTCCGATGAAACACCTTGTTGAAGGTTCTGCTTGTTTATTATTCTTGTGTAATTAGAGGGACCTTGGGTTTAACCGCAGACCCGTGACGGATTTACAGCGGTGATAAATTATTTCTGAACGATCCATGAAATCATTGTTCTTTAATTTGCTTTATTATACATACACCTTGTTCCTTTGGAAACTCGGTCTAACCGCAGTGTGCAAAAAACCAGCTACAAAACCAACAAGTCTATAGACTGACCGAAAGGCTGACACCAAGTGTGAACATGACCTCGCGGTTCGTCAAAAGACTTTAGTTTTGACTAATGCACAAGAACGACCAGAGAAACTGACCTTATTTAACGATTGGTATGAAAAGCGGCATATAATCAAAATTTACCTCAGATGTGCTTATTTTGAGGGTACAGAAAGCAGACCTCCAAATGGTGAGAGGGAAAGGAAAGGACACCATCTGACCCTAAGTGACACGAAAAGGAACCAGAGCATAAATCCACTCACTTCTGCTTTCATGGAATGACTCAACTCTTGCGGAAAGAATGCCAACTCTTGTAATTCTTGTCCTGCTACCATCTGCCTCTGGACGCTGGGTGCCACTGCCTTGGCCATAGGTGTAAATTACAGGGGAGATGGGGGGTTGTAACCCCCCAATAATCAAAACCAGCTAATACAACCCCCTCAATAATCATGTCTCCCCCTACATGGGTGGAGACCTCAACCCCCCCAACGCTGAAATGAAAGTCATGCTCTTGGCCATGGCACCGGCATCCCAAAACCAAACCCGGGGAAACAGCAGGAGGTTGGAGCAGGAAGGCCAGTACAGCAAACGTGGAATTGGTGCACTCCAATGATGGCTGCATTACAGCTGTCTGGCAAGTCCTTTGTGTGCCCCCCCCCAGGGCCGAGCTGCCCAGCAAGTTGTTAATGTCAAGGGGTTATGATCAGAATACCAAAGTATTCCCCGTTGGGTCATAAGACAGACAGCTGCCTAACTTGCAGTTTGAAATATCAAACTGAAAACCTAAACACTCTGGACCATGTGGAGGACTCTGGACTCAGAACACCAGGTAGTTCAGCAAATCAGTCTTGACCACAGAGAGGCAAATTCCAGTGAAACTATTCTCTACTACAGAATTGTTATGGTACCCTCAAGCGGGTGAGGTTGAGAGGATGCATCTTGCCTAAATACCCAACAGCAAAAGATCCAAAAAAAAACCCAACTGCAGTTCAGTCACTTTGATAATCTGATATTTATTCCTTCGATAAAATCCCTAGAGGACAAGAAGCTTTTACCTTAAAAGCAGGGGCCTGACGGCTCTCAGCAATCCAGGAAAAACAAGATTCAAGTGCCAGCCTTGGTCTCAAGGCCTGAAAGCCATTCTGAAAGGGCAATCAGATGACCTGCCACCAGCAAGTCAAATGCCCAATAGCCCATTAGTGATGGTAGCCATGGAAACACCCAATGCACCAAGACAAAGTGTTCTCTTAGGCCCATAAAATAAATATCACCTACTGGAAGCCAAACCTCATTTCACCATAGTTTGAGTTTGGTTCTCAGCACTGATGTGGCATTGTGGAAAGGGTCAGAACAAAATGTACGACCAAGGACAAGTGTGAAGCCACTTCCAGAGAGAAGGATGATGGTGATGACGACGATGATGATAAAACCACGAGGCCATTTCCAAGCTGATTTCAGATGATGGTAAGCCAATGCAAAGACATTATTTCAGAAGAATCCCTAGGTACCTTCACAGCGGCCAAAAGCGAAAACGAAGTATTAAGTGCCAGCCTACCATGGTTCTACACCCAAATCCCTGTGTTCCCTTCACTATACCTTTCCTAAACAGGGCAGACCAGAAGGCCCTTTCTTTGGTTCTCAGGCAAAGCACAGCCTTCTGCAACATAAAGCACCACATCATCCTGTCGCAAGGGCTGCCAGCATTTGGTTGGAAAGCCCCGGTTTTCTCCAATAATAGGCCGAAGATGGCTTCCAAAGACAGCATCCCACATCTACGCATCAGTCTTCGTCACTCATTCCTTAAAGTGTAGTGAAGTAGACCATGACCGTTATGGGAGGCTGGTGCCAGTCATGGTACACTCTAAAATGACCTTAATATGGGCAGGGTGTCCTTCACGGTGAAGCAACTGGAAACCAGTCGAATTAAATTACACTTGAAGCAGACGATGATTAACACTTACCCTTCGCGCCAATCCCAGGGCAATGTAACACTTTTCTCCGGCATCCACGATCTCCACCTCAAAGTAATGGCTTCTTGGGCTGAGGGAAGTACGTGCTTGGGCAAGACCCACGTCCATGATGCTCTTGCCCTTACCCGTGTACTCCAACACCTGGGAGAACAGACAGACAGAGAGAGAGGGGAGTGAGCCTCACCTAACCAAGCTGCCAGGGAACCGGGAAAGAGCTGCTCTTCACCCTACCTCAACAAATCGATTTCCTTAAGCAGTTATTTATCCAGGTAGCAAGTCACCACATGCGAGGCTCCGTGCATCAGTGTGACGTTTAAACAGAACGTATTCTACAGAAATCAACCCAGCCCTCCAGGAACGGGGAAAGTGAGCCTACCCTACATGCTGCCATCACTGACAGACTTGATAGAGGAAGAGATCATTTCAAACAGAAGATCAGAAGCAGATTCATTTTATTCACCAACACAGAAGTAAAAACAGAATTGTGTAAATCAGGAGTGGAGAACCTGTTCTCCACTGTCTTTGTGGGTGCGAGTTTTTGGGATGGCCTTTCAAATCAACAATAATAAAACCGTGGTTCTCAACTCCAGTCCTGGGGACCATCTGTTATTGGCTGATTGAAAGGCCATCCCAAACACCTGCACCCACACTAGCCGTCCATGGAACAAGTTCCCCACCCCTGGTGTAAATGATGAATAAAGAGCCAGATGTAGGGTACAAACTGCTGTGGGGAATGTGCAAATAAGGTTATAAAAATCAAAATTATTTAGTCATCCACTATACCAATTTTATAAGAAAAGATTGTATCATGACAAACTACCTTCTCACATTTAGATCTAGATTGGGTTTCCAATATGCTCACACTGTGTTGACCCATCAACAGTGGTGTGTGGGCCTTGGGCCATGGACCTGCAAAGCGTCGTTTGCCACCGACCCGTTTCATGACAGTGATGTGGCGGGCAGAGGGACAAATATACTACGAATTTAGAAACCAAAAGAGCATTAGAGGGGAAATGAGAGCCATTCTGCTTGAGTAACACCACTTATCAGGCCTCCGACTGGAGACCACCTCTGCCTGAGTGCATCCCTTGTGTGCAGCGGTGCTGAGCGCCGATTTATTTACAGCCCAGCCGACGAGTGGCCGGCTCGCTCCATCTCCATCAGCAACAAAAACAATGACGCATCTCTTTGCATCAGACCCATTCCAGACCATTTGAGGATGAGGTAGAGGAAGATGGAAGGGGAAGCAAAGGTCAACTCCTTCCATGGTGACTGTTCACGTAAAAGAGACTTTTTTTTTTAAAGACTTGTTTCTGGGGAAGACAGACTTGAGTGAGGGTGTAACGTTGGTTAACATGACCAAACTCAACCTCAGCCATAATCACTCTGTGTACTCACAGTATCATCACTAGGCTGTAACAAGTTAAAATAGCCACTACATAATGAGGTGAAAGCAAACTCTTGGCTGGGTGACCCACTTATTCATAGGAAACACTGAAGAAAATAAAAAAAACTCTGGGAAAGTCTTGCTGAGCAGGTCCCAGGTAGGTGCTGATGCTGAAACAGTCATACTCAGTGGATCTGAGTTTCTCAGATACATCACCATACAAACCCAGCAGTCAGGCGTTCGGGACACCATTCACTTCAATTTACACAACAACGGCTCCTTTCTTGCGACAGACATCGCTTTCGTGGGAACAGCAGCAGCAAGCGTGCACAGGCATGCATTCCGCACAGGACGACCCTGTGAGGGCCTCTGCCTGATGCCTGTGCGTATGGTTTCGGGGGTGGGGTGCCTAGAGTCCCTTGACACCCCCCCAGCATTGCGTGCCTCTGCTGCAACGCAGCAAAGACGAGCGTCACGACGTCCGAGGAGCAAGTTTAATGGAATTTCTGTGGGGAAGGAACAAACCTAAAAACTGCCCACGGTGTAAGTGTGCGATCAGCCACGTCCTTCACAATCAGCATTGCATCAGCGTGTCCCAGACATGAAACCACTGCGTCTAATCAGCAACATGATTTATCTGCTTCTATTTCTGTGAAATTAAAACAAAAAGCACCCCCATAGCCCCCCACAAATGGAAAAAATGTTGCCCGAGGCCTGGTTTACAATTTTTGGCATTCTTGTTTATCTCTGAAAGTTACTGCGTGTCATATGGTACGGATTCCAAAGTCGGGGCCCAAAATCGCAGCCATCACTGGTGGGGAGTTGGATTATTGCAGATGCCACAGGGGCCAGATTCCATGCAACATGAAAGTGGAGCATTACCGTGAGGACAAATTCACTCCACAAACACAGAATAGACAGGAGCCTGACATGAAAAAAAGTTACCACTGCCCTTCTTAATCTTGAAGATTTAAACAAGCCTGAATTCAAACCGGCTTGGAACTAGTAAATTATACACACTGCTTTTTTTGTATTTGAATGGAAAATGAATTCTTCAAAGGTGTTTGACCAAATTCGGAACCATGGGCTCGAGAGAGGCTCAGCCAATAAGTTCACTGTGCTACAGGCCAGACAGTTTGTCAACCTTCCAGGATCCAATAATGTGCTCCTAAAGGTGGGGACCCTACTCACCCACTCCTCTGCGCACTGCCCTGGACCTGCCAGTATTACCAGCCAAGTTAAGAGTGCATGTAACTCTCACATGTACTAAACCAATGTTTTTCTCAACCCGGCCCTCGGGGACCCTCACACAGTCCACATTTGCTCCTTTATAGCTCCTGGGACATCTGAGGGTCCCCAAGGACAGGGCTGAGAAACACCATACTAAAGATACAGGAAGGCCAGGCGCAAAAATGGAAGTCAAAAGATGGCAAATTAAAGGCAGCAGCAGAGTTAGAATTCATACAGAACTTGGCAAATGAGAAAATGGGCAATGATCTCTGATCACTCCAATCCTATTTTACAATCCAACGGTCTTATACTAATTTACACAGGCCCAATCTCAGACCATACAAAGCATTCAAAGGTTTATTAAAAGCTTGGAGATCATTCATGGGTGGCTGCAGAGAGGAAGGCTAGCTCAATTTAGCGAATTTTTAGGTTTGATGCAGAATTAACAGTAGATTTTTAATATACTTTCATGCCTGGGAATGACATATTCCTTATGAGTGAGTCACTTTTTGGGGAAGCAAACCCAGAATAGATAGATAACGTAAGCAGGAAATGGTATCACAGAAACCATTACACCTTGTATAATTAAGTAGATTCCATAAGCAGTGTGCAGAGAGGAAATATTTTCATAAAGAATTTGGCAACGGCAAGTTTGTCAGCCACGACATATAGCCTATTTAGAGATCAAGCTGACAAAAAAAAATGATAAATTTCACACATAATGGTATTTTCAGAACAGGAATTGTTATTCCTTTAAGCTATTCATTATTCCATTCTGATCCACGACACGTGGGTCGGCATTCATAAGGAACAGAGAGGACCAGAGCATGGCAGCCCGCACCTGGAGAAGCGCTCATCTGTTCCCCATTACACATGGCTCCCATAAGAAGCCCCACCCCTCGGCTCGGTGGCCAATGACAAGCCAATTAACCACGTGAGTGCTAAGCAACTTTTCAAAGGCCTCAATTGACTACTTAAACATTTTGAACTTCGAACAAGAAAGACATCATAGGACTTGCAATAGCTTAAAGTCAAACACACACACACACAAGGCAGCTTCTGTCAGGGTTTCCAAGCCTAAAACCATCCCGCCCATTTATTTATAAGGGAAATGGCACTCATCAATCCCAGAACAAAACGCAAGATTTATAAAGAATTATGATTCATGCAATAAAATTTTATTTTACATGGAGAAAGGGGAGAAAAACTACAAAGTAGAATTTTGTTTTCCCTAGAAAGAAGAAAAAGCAAGTATGAGAACATTACAATCCATCAGCAACTGCCCTGGTCGTCCCACTCTTTACTGCACTTACTGCGCCCAGGCTACACTCGGCTGATAAACGACGGCCAATGAAAAAAAAGCCGATTCCCCTTTATTTCCCGTTCCATTCCACCACTTCAGTAGTCGTGCCTGGACAATTGCAAGGTCACACCTAATCACACCCTCCCGCCTCGCTGATACTCAGTAATGGGAAAGGGGACGATGGCTGCAGTCTGATTTGCATCGTCTGCCCCCCCCAGCACAGGCGTGATCAAATGGGGCCAGGTAGATCAAGCGTCGAGCAGGAGCATGTCTTGTTGACCTGGTGCCCAGCCAACAGATATTCCACTTAAACATGCATGTTTAACCTAGATTTAGCTGGACTTATTCAGGTGGAAACCTGATATGATCATCCTCTGCCATGCAGCTCCAGCAGTGTCAGGCTGAAAATCTGTGCTCTACGTGCACCGGGCCCAAACCATCTTATGTGCAAACGGCAGTTACTGGCTGAATCAGGCACTGCCAGGACAATGGGAGCCCCCCCATTGCGAACGGCCATGCCACATCGTACCCACAGCGGAGACAGACCACCCTAACCCTCGACTTGTCGCATTTTTGCCCGCATACATGCGTGCAAAATCTGCGGTTTGGTCTCTGAGGGGCTCCCAAAATACGACTTCAGCGCCAGCTGTTTAGGTCAACGTAGCAAGACTGGCTCCCCAGTAATTAAGAGCAAAAATAAACAAAACTGTGACCATTGCGGCTGCAAAACGCCACCAGGTACGGTAACTATTAGCCGAGAGGCCGTTTTCAAAATGGGGTGGGGCTCAACACAAGACCGCAGCATGGCTGCGATTTCACACACCCCGCATTCATTGCGATATCAAAACAGGCTGACAAAAGGCTCTGCCCCTCATACCATAATCACATGCAGGACTGCACCAGTACCCACCACTGTTTTTCTCTGGGCATGTGGTCATCATCCGTCAATAAACTGCTTAAGAAACGACTTCAGGAAAGGTATCGCCTAAGCATCAGCAAGATCAGAGGCCGACACGCAGACACCAAAACAAATCAGATATTTTATGTCCTATTAATAAACACCAACAACCTTAAAATGAGGAATAGCTCCTCCTGACTCCCCTTCCAGCTGCATTTTCTCAGTCGGCAGGACCCAGCTGGGCTTGACCCATGACTGGGCTCCTTCACATTCCGGGAGTGTCAGTACCAACTGGAGTCTGCGGGAAGAGTCACATTCCGGAGGATTCAGGCACGTCGTTGTGTAAACATCTCCTCACAGGCCACATACTGCCCGGTTTACCTCTCCAGGCAGAGCTGTGTGCCCCCTGATCAGACAGCGGCAGTGGACTGGTGGTTCTGCCCGCACGGGCAAAGCGGGAAGGGACAGGTGCCCCGAGGGCAGCTTCCCCACAGAGCGGCGGCACGCTAAAGTAGAGAGCGGACCTACTCCCAGTCGCACAGCCATCAATAACCCAAGCTCATGTACAGCCACCCTCCTTAACAGGCTCTGCAATCACATCTCCTCCTCGCCAAGGCATTCTGGGAAAAATCCTCCATTGTGGCGAGCATCCGCTAACATGATCATGACATGTATGAAACGGTAGGATTTTGGTGCCGTTTCAAGGAAAGATGACACAGTAACAAGAACAGAAAGATCTTTCCGTTCAAGCCTCATAATGCAATCGTGGTTCATTAGGCTTCTGATGCTAATTAAACCCAAAACCACACATCAAGCTAAAAATACTTGCTACTTTGCATGAAGGATGAAAAGAAACATATTTATTGTTAATAAAAAAAAAAAAAAAAAAAAAAGTGTGGAGGCCACGAATCCTTAAAGTTTTCACATAAGTTTTTCCCGGTGACTGCAACTTTAGTGCGGTAAGAATATAAAAAGTTAAAATGCTGTAAAGTAAAGCGAATTCTGACTGAAACGGTTCTCTGTGACGCGTCTGTTGGGACCCTACAGAGACATTTATGCATTGCAAAAAAAAAAAAAAAACCACAGGAAATGTATCAACAAGACAGGCAACCATACAGAGACACTTAATCTACCACTGCTAGAGTTCACTTCGTCATTCTTTTGTCAAACACAAAAATTGATGGCAACACACTTCATAAGCCATTTACTACTATATAAACAGGTCCATAATTCAACATGCAAATACTTTACAAACTGTATGCCTCTAAGCTCATGCTGTTCTATTTAAAAAAAAAAAAAAAAAAAAGATTAATGATACAGCCTGAAAAACTATTTAAATCGCAGGTGTATTTAAAAGAACGTTCCGATTGATTTTTCAGCCCACAGGCAGATCAGGGACAGGGTGATTTAAAATTTCCCTGTCATTTTATTCTCCAACTTCAAAGAAATGTAAATCTCTAGCAGACCAGAGGAGACAGAGGAACTTTCCTCAGCGTCTGCACGCAGTCAAACGCCGGAAAAAGGAAAGAAACGGAGGATGGTGCGACTTAATCACATTCGTGAGAAGGTCCGCCTGCACTGAAAACGACAGCAGGATACAGTCCATGTTGGTTTTAACATGACAGCCATGTTAAACATCCTAGACATTTAAATACTCTTCTGGAATATCTTTGGCAAAGGAAGAGATTCATCATCCTTTTCACATTGTACCACTCAAAGCGGCATCACAGAACACCTATATCTGTGGTTCAGTCTGAACACCCAAGCAACAGACTCCCAACCGCACAACTGCTGCCGTCCCATGTGACCGGCTAGCACATGTGGGGTGGCCTAGTTGCATGGAGAGCTTGAGGACACTGGATGCCTACCCGCAGGTTAATTCTCCAGCACTGTGAAGCTGGGAACGAGCTACGTGATGCTAGCAAGTGAGACACATGGATCGCATGAGGGGTCTGCTGTCGCACCCGAGAAAATTATGCTGTACAAATTGTGCACATTTACAGTGTCAGGTAACACTGTCTTACTTCATGTGAAATCCCCCCACAACAGAGAAGAAAGGAGTTAAGCATTTTAGGTATTTACCGTTTGTTTACTGTCCCATTTCTATAACAAAACGGGAATAGATGTGTGAGTGAGAGGGTGTATCCAGCAAATGTCACACTAATTCTCCCGGTTTACTCATCATTTCATTATAAAGTGCATGTGAAACGACCCAAGAGGGCTGGCCAGCCGGCCGGCCCTCTGGCGGAGAGCGTCTTGGACACGCGAGCAGAGCAATGCGATTTCCAGGCGTGTCTCGCTGACGTGGGTGGGGCTCTCCATTCAACCGTAATGTTCTACCCCGGGTACGTCCGATCGAACCCACACCCTCTAATCCCAGGACACCCGATTCATAAACCTGTGGCAGAGGCGGTTTGTGGAATGGGGGAGATGAAGAGAACAAGTTAAGACGCAGGCAGAGCCTGCCACATGACGCACGTGTCCGCGAGATGGATCCATCGCCGAGGTCTGACTCACGCACTGTGCGGGGCCGTCACCGCTGACAAACCGCCGGCAACCACAACAGGAACTTAGCAACAGCCTCTACCAACATGCTCACGGGGGAGGGGGGGCGTTACTGTTAATCTTTCAGTTAACGAGTTAGAAGTAGGAGTTGAGGGGGAAAGAGAAAAAAAAAAAAAAAACCCTCCAAGAATGAACCCCACCCAGAAACTGTGACACAAGATTATATGCTGCTCTGACGTAGGTAGACTGGATGCCTGTTGAACTTTGACCCCATTGCCAAGTCATCCTGCCTCATGGCACCACCTAAGAAAAGCATGACAGTGTGTCACGAGCACTAGCTTTCATCCATTATATTGCACTCAACATGCCACTGTGTATTTGAGAGCAGGTGGGGCGAGGTGGCCAGTAGCCACAGCTGACGGAGAGGACGCTGACCGGTGTGCATTCACATTCGCGCAGCCAAATGTCAGGAGATGGACAGGCAGGCAGAGGTGCGAAGAGGACATCTTGGCCGAGAGGCAAATCAAGAAGTCATTCAGACAAACTAAGTGCTTTTTGACGTTTGCACCACTGATGTTTCACAGAATACCTTCTTGTCACCTTCAGCCGCCTTTGTGTGGTTGATTCCAAGTGGTCCAATCTGGTTCACTGAACCAGAGCGGGCCTGTCTGGTCCCAAGTACAGCAGAGTTCTTCAGGCAAAATGTCAGCGGATGCCGGCCGTGCCGAAGGTCGCCTCTCGCCGAGTCTGCAGGAACGTGGGACTCACAGCACTCGTAGAAAGGGGACCAGAATCACGGTTTCATTTTAATGACCGCAGCCAATGAGGGTGCTGTGGAACAGCTACGATCCCGGAAATCTGTGATCTGACTAGAAATCTGTGTCAATTCCAACACAGAATTTCGGAGATTTATTATGCCAACACTACCCCCGAAGTAGTGGAGAGAACAAGCAGAAGAAAAACAAGAGGCTTCCGTACTTGGATCGCAAATGCGACACCCGCTGGGTGGAAAAACTGACAATGGGGCGAGGGCAGAGAGACCCACCGCTAGGGCTGTGGCGTCGGCGGCAGCGGTGTGGGGGGGGGGGCACAGCATGACATGGCAAGGGGCCTCCGGCACTCCCTACCAGTGGCTGACAACTCAAGCTGGTGACAATACAGATCACGTACGCATGACGAGAAGGAAAAGGAAAAAAAACGGCCTAAAGGAGCGGCCCTGTTCACCTGAGTGTGACTCATCGCCATCGGAGGTTAAACTCCCGCTCGGCACGACCCAGGCTGCACAGTAACCGACAGCCAGCTGGTTCACGACTCGAGCTTTACAAACAAGGTCTGCTCCTCAAACTTATTACAGCGCAAACAATATTATCTTCTGTTAGACCATGCAGTCTGTACACATTTAAATTGACATCAGAACAATAGAGTGTACAGCACTCGCTGTACTGTGCACTGCATGTACGGAACGTAACCAACTCACCAAAAGGAATTCTGTGAGCATTCAGATTCTGGGTATTGGCTGCAGCTGGGAACCAGCAAATGGACTCTTACCTGACAGTTGCTGGTTCAAGTCCAAAGAGAAGGCCTATTATAGGAGCCTTCAACAGACAACTGAACCTGAATTGGTGCAGTATAAATATCTGTATTGTATCGGTATTTTATATACCTGAGATTTTGGAAAATGTCACAAGGAATTTTAAGCACACACATTTTGGGTCATTAACCTCAGGGTTAATTACACACCTACACCCTCATAAAGTGGCATTTAATTTGGCACTCCTCACTATACATTCGTAGACCACGAAATGAGGTATTACAGCACAACACTGGCAATCCACTGGAAGAGACGGGGCTGGTCATGAACTCCACGCTGGTTAGTGGCAAATTCATCTTATAGCCGGCCTAGTCTCCACTACATTTACTTACTTAGCAGGTGCGTTTACGTAAAGTAATGGACAGTTGAATGCGCAGGGTTAGCCAGTCCAGGATAAGGGCCTTTCTCAAGGCCCAAACGCTAACATGACTCTGCCAAACACGGGATTTGAACTGGTGATCTTTCGATGTCAGGCACATCATCCTAACCTGCTGATCCACAAACCGCTTCCACTATAAGAATATAAAGAAACCATGTGTAACATACAGAGAACCAGTGAGCACACACCAGACCAGACTTAGGGTCCAGTCAAGGTGAACTTTCTCGTCATTGTGTGCCGTTACCACGAAACGCGGTATGAACCAACAACACTGATCTCAGCTTGGAGCTCAACATGGATATCCCGCACAGCAAACCCCCAGCCACCCAGTGACCAACCCCCCCCCCCGAAATGGGCCTCACCGTGCCGCTGACCCGCACGTCGTGCAGCCGGCTCCACTCGTCCTCGTGGCTGTCCACCATCATGGCGCTGTCATCCTCGTCGGAGCCCCACTCCGCCTGCAGGTCCAGCCGCACCTCCTCGCCCAGCGAGTGCATGCCCACGGCAGGAAAGAGGCCGTCCGAGGAGGCGGGGACCACCACCGAGCCCACCTGCTCTCCCGGCAACCAGAGACAAAAAAAAAAAATAAAAATAATCTTTAAGGCACCAGATACACCCGAAACCAACCACATCTCCAGAGCTTTACTCTGCTTCCACACAGCCCCCAGTATCCCCACAAAATGGTTAACGGGATGAGGCCTCCCAGCTAAGGCGGGACACAGCACTGGGGGCTCACCTCCTTGCCATTTTTGGTGAAAAACACCGTGGTGGGGCCTGTCTCGAAGGAGTCCAGGTAAATTCCACAGCCAATGCGGTCACCACGGTTACACTTGGGTCCAAACTGCTGGCCTACAGTGTTGCCATTGTACAGCCTGTAGGTTAGGGGAGAGGGGCAGATAAAGAGCTCAGACAGACCAAGATAGGCAGGCAGACATTCAGGGAAAGAGGCAGAGGCAGGCAGACAGACAGAGGCAGAGGCAGGCAGGCACACAGTAAGCACACATTAAAAGCCTCTCCCTAGGCAGCACAGACATGGTCCATGAGGCCGCTGCTGTGACACGACAGCAATGAGCAGCTCGACAGTCAGCTCTGCACGCACCCCACCCCTCCGGCCACATACTCACTTGCCGTCATCGGCGTGGTAGGCGACAGAGTGCGGCAGCCAGCCCGGCTGGTGGTCCAGCTTGTAGAACTGCGGCACCAGGCCCACCGCAATAGTCCCCCTCACTCCCGTGTCCATGATGGTCACCTGGACAGGAGGATGGGGGTCAGACAGGCATTGCTGCAGGGTGTATTACAATGCCAGGCAGTGGCGAGGCAGCTTTACACAGGGCATTGTGGGATAGCTAGGCGGCTCCCTGGAGGCCAAGCAGTGGCCAGTCTGCTTCGGTGGCCGACGTGGCATAATCAATGTGGCTGGAATACTTCAGCACCATCTACTGATCCTAAAATGGATAACATACTGCACTAGGTGAGGTCACGCACCGGTGGCCAGAAGCAAAATTGTCAAAACCCGCAAAAGTTCAACTGTCCACGGCCTTAAATACTAGGTTGTGTGGCCACCTAGGGATTATGGGTAATACTCGCTCACCCTGCCCTGGAGTCACTGGACAGAACCCAGATTGCTGGGAAGGGAGATTCTTAAACCTATTAAGACATCAATGAGTTTTTGCAAGTGTGTCAAGCTCCAGGGGTCACATCGAGGTCTGCAGGATCTGACCGAGGAAAGTAGGGTACATCAGATGAAGGGCCCCCCACTGCCCCCACCTAAGTGATGGAGCCTTGTTGTAGAGCTGGAGACAGCAACAGGACGATGCTTAAAGAAAGTGCATTAACCCTAACCCATGAGGTGCACTGCTGTTGTACCTTTAAAAAAAATCTCTGCAAAACTTCAGTGACAGTGTTGGTTCTTATTGTACAAAAAGTCAATAAAAATGACTCTAGCAATAAAGTACACTCACTCATTTCTGTGCCCATTTACCATTTCATTTTATTTATTTCTGAAAAAGGACAGCCAGTCAGTCCCTGGCATAACTAGGGGTTAAGGGCCTTGCTTAGGGGGTCCAACGGTGACTTGGTGATTTGAACCAATGACCTTCTGGTGACAGACATGTCCCAATTCACCGAGTCACCCAGCTGAACCCAGTTCAATCCGCATGTTACATACAGAAGCATTACAATTACAAATAGCTATATGTACTATGAATTCAAAAAGGCAATAACACAAACTGCCTGCATATGCAGGATGGACCTGCGTTCAGCAGACTCACATTTAATTTGTGGGACGTGTACACACAGGCACATCATTTTTATGAAGCATATTCGGGTGTCATTTATGCTTCTCATACCAACTTCTTGTGCATCATAAAGATTTATGTTGTCGCTGTATTTGCCATGGTTACTTGGTAACAAACAGCAGGAGGGGCAAGAGGAAAAAAGACGATTGTGTGTCAAATTCCCTCATAAAAGGATGGTTTAAAACTGCCGAGGGCCATAAATCAAAATAGTGCAAGTATCCAGAATATTAACTATGTTAACAATGAACAGAACGTTTGACGATATGAAGAAGCAAGGCTTCCCGTTAACACATCACAAGGTCCAAGCACCACACACTTAACCTTAGTGTCATGTGACTGCAGGTCATGATGACACCAGCATCTGGGCCACAGCACTGCAGATGCACTCCCAAAAGCACAGGGAACAAACCTCACAACTGCTCTTTCTAAGAAAGGACTTATGATCTGCAATTCTCATTATAAAGAGCACCATCCCGTTGCTTTCATTTTACAATTATCCTGGACCCCAGAGAGCACTACGACTCAGACAGTTATGAATCCTGGGCTTGAATCGGGTTAAGGCTAGGATGAACCAAGCCAGACACTAATAACATTACAAGAGCTAAATGGAAGAAGTAGTTTTTTTAAGCCTTTGATCGGGTTGCAGGGAGGCCTGGAGCCTCTCTCAGGCAGCGTAGGGCACAAGGATGGAGACACCCAGGACGAGATGCCAGGCCATCACTACATGTGGTGTAACGGTTCGGAAACAGAGACTGAAACCGCAATACAAATGTTCACCATTCAGAAGACCCTGGTGCAGCATGTTGAGTTGCGTTACTGATGTCGCAAAAACTTAATATTTCATTTCACAATGAACAGTAACACACGAGCATCACAAATTATTCTAAGAAGTTAGGGCAAGTTGTACATTTTTCAAATTTTACACATTACGCCTCTTTTTGTATTCCAACTGCAAGTGTCATGTGACAAATTTGGTCCAATCATGATTGAGTGATCATGCCTGCAGTAAAAGCTAGGCAGGTTTCATTATCTCAAGATGGAAACTACCAGAATGCCGAGCATCTGTGCACATTTAAGTCAGCGGTATGGGAACATTTTGGTTATCCAGTACAGTATAGTATTTTATTTATTTTTGTTTAGTCATTTTATGTGAAGTTAATCAAACCTGTTTAGTGTTCCAAATTATTAAAACACAGAATTATCCCCCCACCTTTTTTTGTCATAATTAAAACCTTCCATGAAGGAGTCGTCAAAAAAATAAATAAAATCGCCAGAACACCCCCTGCAAACAGCTTGGGTTTCGCTCATTGGAATGCCCCCATAGAGACAGAATCACTGCTTGTTTAGCAACTACCTCAAGATCATTTGCAAATACGACATTAATTTTACAATCCTTCTTCAAACCAATGTGAGCACTATTGAGCACATTTTGTACACCTGACAACAATGCATGCCAGAGAGATCTTTTAAGTAAAAGACAAAATGTCTACTCAATGAGGGTTAAAAGAAACTGAGTGTGGAGGTGAAACCAAAGTTGTAAGCACATCTGCAGTCACATCTAGGCTACTATGATATTTACTTAGTGGCCATTTTGCTTAACGACTAGGTTGTAGGAACAGAATTCGGGCGCTAAACAAGGAGTTCATTCAAATGGAGAGGTAGGACTGAAGGAGGCATGGACAGTGGCCAAGGAACTCACCTGAGGTTAGACAGTAGTTCATCAGAATGTGTCAATGAGACGAATTGGATAGTTTATACACAGATCAATTGAATCTCAAGATTAAAAAGTGCTACTCATTAACCAATCCCACCCCCGCCCAATCCATAAAAAAAGATTTGGGCAATACTTGGTCTCTTTAGATACCAGATCATACCACACAAAACTTTTTGGCAAACTCCACAGCACTCACAATCATGGAACTGCATGGCCAATCAGCCCTGTGAGATGGAACAGCCTTAGGAGTCACACTCTCTATCCACCATCTCACCTCAGTGAGAAATTACAGCACACGTTCTACAATCTGGGGCCTCTCACTGCAGCATTTCAGACACTATTTGCTACGGAAAAAGAACAAAAAAAAAAAAAAAAACCCCACACACAATAAACGGTAAAACTTTAAATATCCGGTGCCCCAGGGACCAAAGGGGCGCCAGATAACGTAATTTTCCGGATATTAGAGCACTATAGCCCAGTGTGTATCTCAGTGTACCTAGCAACTTCACGGATTGAACCAACCAATAACTCTGCCTATATGTGTGTCCCATTTTCCCTGATGCACCTTCTACCGACTTCGAGGCGTACATCAGATCTAAAAGCCCAACAAAACAATGAGACACTGAATTACTGACATTTGTATTTGAAACAACTGTTCCACAATCTGCTTAAAGATTAAACAAACTCTGACTGCCAGAGGACTTTAGCCAAAGGCTGAAAGTCACTCTTTATGTAACATACAGCCACCTGCGGGGGGGGGGGGGGGCGGCCAGGCACACACCCCCACCCTAAACCAGCTGCGCTGGCACCACACTGAATTCTGCGCTATGATGCACTACTCTCCCAAATGCACCTCTGTACTTCTCTGCCTAGCTAGATATCTGAGCATTGTTTAGGCTTTTCCATCAGTAAGTGCTCAATAAAACGTTTCCAACTGAATAAACCAGTAACACCACCATCTGGCCCCCGTTAGGGCAAATGTGCCGATGTTTCAAATTCTTTGTCCGAGTCTTTCCGGTTAATAAAATAATGGAATGTAATGGGCCTCTCAACTGATTTCCGGGTAATAGCTCTATCTCTATTTTCAACATGGTACCATTTCAAAATATGGAACAATATGAAGATTTACAGGCTGGACAGTAACTGAGCCACTTTACCAACCAGCTATGACCCAAAGCATCACAGCAACAGGAAAAACACAAAGATGCGCAACACGTTCTGAAGAGGCCCGATGTCTGACCTGGCTACTGCCGACTTTCCCCACGGCCGTCGGGCTCTGAGCTTTTGCGCTGCTACCCACAGTGCAGTGGGGGCCGTGTCAGATCTGAGCACAGATAGCACGCACACGTGGATGGCAGCCAAAGGGAAGGGGGGAGAGCACAGGCTGAGCCGGCGCTTCAGGGAGACAGGAAGACAAAGCGGCATGACAGAATTAACGGTGAATACGTTTGGGCACGACCTAGAGGAGGGGAAAAAAAAAAAAAAAAAAAGGAATGGGGGGGGGGCCCACTCAATCTGTAAAAATTGACATTTTTCTCCTCAAACTTTAGAAAGTGCTACAGTGAAATACAAGTAAAAGCAGGTGAATATTTATCCTCCACTGAAGTGTTTATTCCACCTTTGCTTTCCTTGCATATTAATTTCGGTGTGTGTTCAGGTAGGACTCTGGCCCAGTGCATCTTGTCACTCCTGGGTATTTTTTTTAAAATAAAACTACATTCTTAGAAAACCAGGAATCTGAAGAATTTATATTTGGTCTGCCCTTTAAGCTGGTTGTGAAGCAACTGCAGTATTTCCAAACTGATCATTCCTTAGGAAAGCAGAGATGATAAACACTAGAACTTACTGACATTGCTTATGCCACACAATACACACACTTTCTACGAAGACTCAGTACTTCACATTTGGTCTCTGCCCTGGTCGCAGAGCACCGTTATTCATAGCTGCATGACCTAAGGTCCATATACGGCAAGATCTGCTGTGAAACACTGCTGTCCAGCCAGATGACTTTTTAATGTTTGCAAGTTGGCGGAAAACCACAATCGCCACCACCACAATGACGGTTCATACAAACCGCTACAGCTCATTCCCACACACAAGCCTTAAATGGCCAAGGAAACAGCAACGCTCAGTAATGACAAAAACGGAAAGTGCCAAAGAGCAATCAGTGAGGCAGCTGAGAGGTAAAGGATGTAACAGATACTACATACACCGATCAGCCATAATGTTAACACCAGCTGCCTAATATTGCGTAGGTCCCACTTGTGCCATCAAAACAGCTCTGACCCATTGGGGCACCACAAGACTTCTGAAGGTGCCCTGGGGTATCTGACACAAAGACATTACCAGCAGATCCCTTAAGTCAAGGTGGCCAATCTTATCCAGAAAGGGCCGGTGTGTATGCAGGTTTTTGCTGCAGCTCCCCAATTACATTACTAATTAGAAGACTGATTGGCTGAAGAGTCCTTACACCTGGGTTTGAACAGCTGACCTAAAGGTTATGCCAAAATCCTTAACACACACCAGCCCTTTGCCACCGCTGCCTTAAGTCCTACAAGTTGTGAGGTTGAGCCTTCATGGATTTGACTTGTTTCTCCAACACATCCCACAGATGCTCAATCGGATTGAGATCTGGGGAATTTGGAGGCCAAGTCAACTCC
Organism: Mormyrops attenuatus; assembly: GCA_026777985.1. NCBI lineage: Eukaryota > Metazoa > Chordata > Actinopteri > Osteoglossiformes > Mormyridae > Mormyrops > Mormyrops attenuatus. Next base: position 1,729,227 of record JAODKC010000088.1, read on the forward strand.
CTTGAAATCTTTTTCAAGTTTCTTAAATCATCCCTGAATTTTTTTGCAATGTGGCAGGCTGAATTATCCTGCTGAAGGAGGCCACTACCATCAGGGAATATAGTTGCCATGAAAGGGAGTACTAGATCTGTAATAACGTTTAGGTTGCTAGTAGATGTGTAGCACACACATGAATGCCAGATCCAAAGGTTTCCCAGCAGAACATTGCCCAGAGCGTCAAACTGCCTCCGCCGACCTGCCTTCTTCTATGAGTACATCCTGGTACTCTCTCTTCCCTAGGTAAACAATACACACGCACCCAGCCATCCACATGATCTAACACAAAACGTGACTCATCAGACCTTCTTCCACTGCTCGATGGTCCAATTCTGGTTCACACATGCTCACCAGAGGCGCCTTCAGTGGTGGACTGAGGTCAGAATGGGAACTCTGATACAGCAAGGTGCATTGCGCTGTGTTGACATTTCTATCACAGTCAACATTAACCTTTTCAGCAATTTGTGCTACAGTAGCTCTCCTGTGGGATTAGACCAGAAAAGCTAACTTTCGCACCTCAGGTGCATCAATGACCCTTAGGCGTCCATGACCCCGTTGCCGACTCACCACTTCCGGTAGGCACTGACCACAGCATACCAGGAAAACCCTACAAGACCTGCCAGTTTGGAGATGCTCTGACTCAATCAAGCCATCACAATTTAGCCCTTGACAAAGTTGCTCAGATCCTTATACTTGCCCATTTTTCCTACTTCCAACAAATCAAGTCAAGAACTGTGAATGAAGTTCTCTGGAGGTTCAGAACCACCTCATCAGCAGGTGACCCAGCCCACTGGCCATGGAAATTGAAAACCATAAAATTAAAAACCTCTTCCCGTCCTTGGAGTCCCTGAAAACCCTTTGGGGTTTTTTTACTTAAAGAGGTCTAAAAAGGTCTATATTTACTCTGACAGCTCAAAGCAAAAAGCCAGCAAACACCCACAATCTGTGACTCACATCAGTGTCAAACGGTAAGAGACGGGATGGGACAAGACAGGGCCTGAGGCAGTGGGAAGGGAGCTCACAGCTGTGATGCAAATCCTGCTCCAGATTAATTTTCCCCTAGCTCCAGAGATCGGTAGCCCCATTTAGCCGTGTGAAAGCGCTTGTTGCCATAATGCCCCTCCTACCTCAAAGTAGCAGTTCCCTTTGGACAGGGGTCGCGGGGCCACATAGCAGCCAACTTCATCCGAGTTGCCCTGGTAACTGGAAAAGAAGACACACAAATTTAAATAAGGGTACATTTCACAGGCTCAACAAAACAAAACACTCAGACTTGACTCAGGTAGCTGATATGACCCAAAAGATCACATTGTCATAGTGTAAAAATATCTGGGCTCTAGTATGAAGCTGAATGTATATGGCACTAAAACAGGACCCCGTCATACCCCCTCCCACTGATTCCACAGACTAAGAACAGGTGAAGGCCATGCATAGGTTCGTTTCAAGATGGCCTCCCTGACCCACCTGAGTGTGTCCCCATCCTTCAGCATCCTCTTGTACCTCTCCTGGAATCGGACGGCCCGCACCTCCCGGATCTCACGGATCCTCCGTCGCCAGTTCAAGAATCTGTAGTGCAAGTTGATGTCATCCATTCTGGTCCTATATGAGGCAGGGACAAACTTTGAAGACACGTCTGACGTTCAGGCAACGTGCGCTTGTTTACCGCGACAAAATGACTCGACCGGTGAACAGGTTTGTCAGGGTCAGTGATGACGTAAAAGCCGAATCCCCCACAAGATACTCGCGGTTCAGGATTGACACCTTTTGGCTATGTTGGACTTGGCATTTTCCTAATTCTTTTCGACACGCTCCAGTGGCATTGTAGTGTTTTACACAACCTCAGGTGTTATCCTGTTCGTCATGATCACACGATAAGCAGCCGGCGGACACGGCCGACTGAAGCAAAATCTGACCAACAAGTTCAGGTCTAAGAGCTCGAAGTTGTCTATGTGGCTAAAGTCGACGGGTCTTAAAACGGAGTCTAAAAGGTCCGTCCCTACTTCTAGATACCAACAACAGGGTTTAAAATGACAGAGTCAAGCTACAGTAAACAAAGCTAAGTTAGCCAGCTACGTGTATTACTTGCTAGCTCCCATTAGCGACACACATAAACAGCAACGGATATCAAAGTATCTGCTAGCAAATAATGGACTGTCGTATTATGCGGTAATTTTTAAATTAAGATAAATAAAACACTTCACTTTTTCGGAATTAACGGTGCCTTAGTCACGGTTCATAGGCGCTTTAAGGTAATTCATTACCTATGATCAGTGAGGCTCCACGTCACTGCTAGTAGCTAGCAGCTGCAGACACTTTAAACCTCCAAGCGGGATCGCCGAGACCGGCAACCAGCTGCCCGCCTAGCATTAGCGTCGCCTAGGACAAACGACCGACCCCGTCTTGCTCCTAATGGATTATCATTAATGTATCTTCGCAGACATGCTAACACCGGTAATAATTTCAGCTGCCGAACGCCGACTTTTCGTTCGCCATTAACGCAAACTAACGACGGCGCCTTCGGATGACGTCACACAAGACGTTCCCTCATACAGACCTTTAAAGCGATAGTCGGCTCATTAACCTAAGCTTTTGCTGATGTAATACAAATTATTTTATAAAATATGTTACATGGATATACCTATATAGGGACTACATTGATTACTGATTCAATGCCGCTGTCTCACGTTGAGTATCTCTTAATTAGTCTTTTGTTGGTTTATCTTTAAAAACACTTTATGTATTAAATGATATCTGCTAATCTCCAGTTGCTGAAACGTACTGCCTTGGTACACCCGACACTGCAGTAAACTGCAATTTCACGGTATAAGAATGACCGAACAGTAAGAAACTGGAAATGATTTCGCGAAGCTGAAAAATATGAAATTCATAAATATCCGAAAGGTGGAAGCTGTCTTAGACATATTTTTATCTCGTACGAGTGTGCAAAAATCGACTAATCTCCTGTCTCAGCGAAACTCTGGAATATGAAGAACGGTATCATATGTCAGTATATTAAATGGCTAATATAAAAACTGTTCAATATAACGCGTGTTGCAGGATAAAACGGGAACCAGACTAAATGGAGATAGTATGCTGGGGTTGGAAGGGCAGAATCAAGTATTTGGCATATATACAGTTGGGACTCCATATAGAGGTGAAATAAAGTGATTTTGAAAAGCTTTCCTGCACATCTTCCTGCATGTTCTATACTGACTATAACTCCTGCACAGGACGCTTCACTAAGAGCATTAATATTACAAGATCTCACAGCTTTGGGGTGACAACTTAGATGTGTGAAGCCGGTGAAATTCAGACATTTGTAGCCGGTGATTTGTTGCCACTTTAGCTTCCACCAGGAGAGCCGCAAAACATCGCTGTTGGGAATGTAAAATATCTTCTCACTGAAAAGGTGTTGCCTTTGCTGCACAATCTTCTGCCATCATGTGCTGTCATCACAAATGATATTTAAAAACGATCACTAATTCAGACTTCAGAAAACACACGTGACAAACCAAAATAAATACGACTCGAAATACACATCAAATGGGAGCTCTGAACAAAATAGAAACAAAATGTATATATAAATAAGGAAAAGAAACCCAAGACTTTAATCCTGGGTTTTCAACTACTTCGTTAAACTCGTGATATTCCAGCAACACAAAGCTCCACTTCATTTAACTCCCAGCGACGCCCTCTAGTGAGTTAAATGAATTTCCAAATTTAGGCAAAGCACACGTGCAATTTCCCCCTGTTCACTGAATGTTGGTTCTTTGTTTGGAAGCTCTACATAATACCTGAAGTAATATTCCATCCATATTTCGACCAGTTACTTTCCACTGCCGTGGAGGGACTTCAAGCCCTCCATAGCCCTTCATATTCCCCCGAGATCAATCAAGTTAATCTTAATCTTAACCCAGAGGCACAGGGCACAAGGCTGGGGTACACCCTCGGTGGGATGCCAGTCCATCTGAGGTCAGATACACAGACATAAACAGCCATTTTAACCCAACTGCATGTCTTTGAACTGTAGGTGAAAATCCACACAGCATTTTGGGAACATGCAGGCTCGACCCACACCTAAAGTGCAGGTGATATATGGTCTCACAGCCCAGGAGGTTTAAAGCAATAGTGCCTCCCACCAGGTCACTACGCTGTCCCAGAAATAATAACAATAATAATAGCATTAATTATCATTAACATTCTCAGTCACAGTATGCTGTATTTCAGCATGCAGACATCCATTCATCTTCTACCTGCTCTTCCTGGTCAGGGCTGTAGGGATTTCAGCAGACTCTTTAATGAAGATAACATTCTCAGTTTGCAGCAGTATATACTATGTGTTTATATAGGCACAGGGACATACCCCAAGATCCTCACCAGAATCAGCACTTGGAGGATTAATGGATGAATTAATGATTAGGCAGATGTATACTGAATCATGGGTTTTAAATACTCTCCTTAAAGGTACAACTAAAAGTTCCTTCCTGTTACTCAAACAATACGTCTTCTGTTTCACAGTTTTGTCTTTAAGCTCTGCTCCTTTGGCTTCCCTAAATTACTAGGACTCAAAATACCATTTACTTAACAGACAAAATTTCTTTGATCCACATGACTTTTTGTATTTGCTTCTTATGTCTTGTTCTATTAGCAACTCCTGTTACAGCCTCCATGCTTCTTTCACATTTGCTTTTTATTAAAGTTTGATAGAAGTACTTGTTACTTCTAACTGGCAACAAATGCAGGCATTGCACATACAGAGCCCCGCAGCTATAACTACCAACAATCTGACAATAAAAACAAAATTTGAAGTTAAAGTAAATCTTTCTTTGACAGATGGACTGGAAATGCACCTACTAAACTTACTAGACGATGTTTCTTTTATTGTTTAGTCGATGGCTACTGAAAAGAATGACAAGGTAACTGGTGCTGAGGTGTGTGAATGACAGAACAAAGAGTGAAAAATAGTGAATGGGAGGGTCATTGGCAAAATGGGGAAGGAAAAACACACATAATTTCTATATTTCCCATTGCTCTGTCCCTCCCCACTCTGAAATCCCACCCCTGAAGGTGTCACAGCAGTCCTCTCTCTCCTGTTCTCCTGCTCTCTCTCTCTCTCTCTCTCTCTCTCCCTCCCTCCCTCTCTCTCTCCACCTTTCAGATGTTTAAAAGCCGGTGTTCCCAGTGTCTTTCTCTGCTGTCTGCGCCATCAGTACTCCCAGGTGCAGAAGGGAATTCCTGTGTCCCTCTTGTCTGAACAGGCTGAACATCCCCAGTGAAACTCTCTGTCGAGAGAGAAAGGCAACAGAAAGGAACCAGGAGGAGGAGGAGGAGGAAGAACATTCCATTCAGTAAATTAAGAAATATATACAAATATTCAGGAGCGTCTGCTTCAGTGTGAGGAGGATAAGAGTTCTGGGCAGGATGGTTCACCTCTCTGACTTGCTGGCCTTCACCTTGGTGCTGGCTGCTGTGTCTTCTGTCCGGACAGGCATCGCTCGCACGCACCTCCTCAAAGCCTGCGGGAAGTCTGAGGGTCCCAGGGACCCAGCAGGAGACCTGAGCACGACGACACTGGCCCTTGGAGAGCCCTGCGGGGTCTACACACTGAGCTGTGCCAAGGGACTGCGCTGCATGCCACCGGTACAGGAGACCAGTCCCCTTCAAGCTTTGCTGCATGGCAGGGGCATCTGCACCAAAGGCGGCAGAGCTAGCCTGCCTGAGAGGCCTCATCCCACAGGTATGACACATGTTGAAATGTGACGCTTCTGGCAGAGGTCTCGTTTGATCCCAAAGTCAATGTCAGGTCATGAGGGCGTTAGCCTGATTTACCATTGGGGCAGTTGCAGTCTGCATGCAGCTTAATCGGGGATTATCATTTTCCCCAATATCGTACCCAGTAAATAGATGTGCTGCCAACTCTGAAAAGTCATACCTCCCACAGTGAATGCCTTCTTTAAGTTACCCAATAAGTTGCTCAACAAAAAAAGCGTGTGCATGAAGCGATGGCACACATTGCTCAAGGTTATCTGGCCATAAGTCAGAAGCGACCGGAGGGCGCTGCGATCCTGACGCTTGGCCGCACTGTCTTTAGACGGGCTGTGTGTGTGACCCCATGCCGGCTTCCTCTCAGCCAGGCACATTAACGGGGCTAAGCGTGTGTTTTATCTGAACGCACAGCGATCGTATGGATATTACTTGCCGGCAGCTGGGATGGGGGGCTGGAACATTTGCTAGTGCGACAGAATCAGACCCTTCGTGAATGTATAAAACATCGCAGTGCTTGCATTTATCCGTGTCTGAGTGGAAAAATGAAGGTCTTAAGGATAACCGTAAGGTAGCATACAGGGCTTCATGAGAACAGGCCAGCGTACAGGGCACCTGCTGAAATTGTATGTACTCAACATCTTTGCAATACTGTTGTGTTAGGCAAGTGGCTCCACCTACTGTTCAAGAGAAGTCATTGCATCAGCAGGACAGTCACACTGTATCCTCCTCAGCTAAGCTACTTCAATGCTGTATTGGTGTTTCTAGTCTAATATGACCAAGACTGTATATAATTATATTTCAGGTGGGAACCCTTCACATACTGGCGAACTGGAAAAGGTAAGGCCTATGTCTCCTATCAAACTTTTATATCCATTCTTCTTCCAGCCACTTGTCCTGGTCAAGGTCAAATCTTGAATTCTTGCAAACTTGTTTAATTGCTTTTATTTATCATCAGCTCAGTTATTATAGACCTAAATGACAGTAATGATTCCAAATAAGCGCTTCTTTATGAAATAACATGACCTCTCTCAGACGGACCCTAGTTTCAGGTATCATGTGACAGTCTTGTGATGAAAGACAGATCCAGAATTACATTTCAGAAAGACATCTGAATCTTAACGTAAACATATATACAGGCATGTCAAAATGTTCACCCACATTATGCAGCAAACAGCCCAACGCTGTATCCTTCCTTCTCTTGCTCTCTCTCTATGTCCCTCTCCATGCCTCTCTCTCATTCCATATCTCGGTCTCCCAGGCGCCCTGCCGTAAGCTCCTGAACGCACTGTTGCAACACCTAGAGCGCACTGTCTTCCCATCCAACAGTGACATCTACATCCCAAACTGTGACACTCGTGGCTACTACAGGAAGAAACAGGTAGCGAACCAGTTTTGAGGATGCACATAATTCACTTGTGATCATTTTTTATAAGACCATAAACATACTCTTCTGAATGGGGCAGGGGTAGTGAGTGATCTAGTGTCCCCCATGTCACTTGAAATAGACTGCTCCACAGAAGAGAAGCTTACGCTGAAGGTGATCAGGGGTGCTTCCACTTCAGGAGTCAGAGGGGGAGTTCAGTGGCGCGTCAGTTATACTAAGTCGGTGCTCTGTTTCTCCTTACAGTGTCGGTCCTCTATGGGCATGCAGCGGGGTCAATGCTGGTGCGTGGATGAGCATGGCACACCACTGCCCACATGTGCCAGCAATGATGGCACCATATCATGTGATGGCCAGTGAGGGGTGCCGTGGGTGCGGCGTGAGCCTTGGGGGGGGGGAGGGGGAGGTAAGAGGAAGGGGCCTCAGGGGGCACCAGACAACACCAGACCTGACGGCACGGGTGCATTGCTTGCATGATGCTCACGGTCCTGCTGAAGCTACCTGCTGTGCCTCAAGCAGGAGTCAACAACGACAAGCCTTCTGCATTAGAAACGACAAAGTTAAATGCAAACTAAATAACCCTAACCCCAGAATATTTTAGACAAATGACTTCAGAAATGTCAATGTGCATCGGATGGCTCAGATCCCATCCGACACAAGACCTGGTGTATGCCGACGATTTGTCAGATTCTTCAGTGATATGCGGTACAGTCAGAAACAAAAAACACATGTGTTACATGTATATCTGTGTGAGAAACCTGCAGTCTACAAAACAGAAAATGGAAGAACATTTGCGTAACAAAGACATATGCGGTATATTGAAAATTGTTTCAAAAGGGAAAGTAATTCCAAAAAATACATTTTTCCTATATAAATAGACAAGTGTCAGAGTTTGTGAAGGGCTTCATAGGACCTTTTGCTGTATATTTTTTTCTTTTCATTAAGAATTAGCAAAAGTAAGAGTCTTTAAGACGGGAAGAACCAATGTACACAATCTAAATCCAACTAAACTAAACTCAGGAAATTCAAGATGCAACTTTTGACCATCGATTCGTGTTCAGGCTGCCCTTTCACGGCACTTATGTTGGTAACATAATTATCATAACATATTTTACTCATATTTTTTGTTGAAATATATATTGTTTTCCACTGTATTGTTTATAAGATGTTTCGACTGAATTAGTGTTGACATATTTATTTTAATTTAAAATCATTCCTCAGTGACTCTATTAGGGTACATGGGCCAGTAGTTCAAATATTGTTACATGACTATAGGTCATTTTAACAAAGTATTTACAAAATATCTTCACTGGAGGATATAAGGACAATAAACAAGACTAAAATCAGTTTTTCATTCATACTGTATCACAGCCATGCTACATTTTTGGAAATGGAAGAAAATAGATATTTCTGTAAAGGCTTCAGTTAAAATCAATGGAGACAATGGTCGTTATTACTGGAGGTGTCAAGATGATGGGTGCAGGTTGTAGAACTCTGTTTGGACGCCGCCTCTCCTGACACATCCTTCTCCCTCCTTCCAACAGTAGTAGTAAGGATGGAAAAATCTGTATAATTAATGTTCTAACGTAATTTATCGGACTAAGTACATTTGGCACTTAAGCGCATCCATCACAATAATATGCTTAATTATTTAATCTTAGTATGTATAAAAATAAATCATATGTTTTTTTCTTAAAAGGGTTGAGATTTATTGTCATATGTATTTAGTACCCGATGTACCAGTCCTATACACACCAAATCATTATTTCTGAAGATTTGGACAGAATACTGATTGCGATTTTTGGTCTTTATGAAATGTAAGCCTAGTTTCTGCATATTTTTATAAAGGTTTTGATACATATATAAATTAAGTATGTTTTATTATTTAATGACCTACTGTATATTTTTAATGCCTTCTCCATGTTATTTAAAACAAGCTAGAATGTTTAGCTTGTGAATTAAGGTCCGTCACACCTTAATTGGGAGAATACTTATACTTGTACCTGCACCCCTGAGCTGTCCCCTCTATACTGTTACATTTATGTTAATTATTAATTTATTTATATGATGGTAATTTAATATAATATGTTCAATGTCAATGTAATTCAAACTATTTGCTTTTCAAGCATTATTTGAATAAAATAGCTGTTACTTAATTTTTTTTTCCATCTTCAGTGTGAATACTAAGAGCCAAATTTGATATTATATGCTACGTTTCATTGGATTAAACGTTACGGTGGAATTAACAGCAAACGTAGGTGGTGCTAGGCCCTGATTAGGGGGCTTCAGCCTCCCAGTATTTCCTCCCTAAAAATGTTAGCCATTGAAACCCCTGGCATTTTGCGATCTCCTTTTCAGCAGACTTTCCTCCCACTCCTTCCCTTCGCGTTGCAATTCCCCGGCTTCCAGTGTCGAGAAGTTCAAGGAAAGGCAGGCGGCACTTTTGGACAGACTGTGGATCTATCACATGTCACCAGCTGTTAGTAATGTAATAAATCCTTGTCATTCAGCTGTTGATGTATTTCTAGTTGCTTATTCTTGTCACATCCCACATACTCATTGGGGGTTGAACACCCCCGAACGATCAAATCCTTGAATAACGCCTTGTTGCACTGATGGATGTCTGAATGGTTGCATTTCCACAGTAACAAATTAAATTTTACAGCTTGTCCTGTCTATTTATGCATTATCAGGGCTATGAACACCTTCAAAATAACACCACTTTTGTTCTGTTTTCCGAAATTCACGCTGAAATGTATCTGCAGAAAAAAAGTGCACAGAGATCCTATCAGAAGTAGGAGACAGAAAACTGAAGCAGCACCAAGTGCTGTGTGATTGTCTATAGATAACTAATTTGCCTGAATACGTAACATTCCATTAAGGATACCACGCACAACAGCCGTTCACACAAAGCACAACGGAAGCTAACGTTAGCATGCAGGAATTCTACCCCATCAGACTTCACAGCTACATATCCACGAAAGCAGATTATATTGTACAGGATGAGTATATCGCCAGCTACATTGTAATTAAAATGCTTGCACCTTGCAGTCTTCCATCCTCCAACCTTTTATCCAGTTCAAGGACATGAGTGGGGGGCTGGAGTATTTCCTAAGCAACATATGGAACAAATCGTGCATATAAACTGGACAGGATGCCAGTCCATCAAAGAGCATATACACGCAAATACTCACACACACCATTGCACATATGTATATTGCACGCCTCATATGTAATGGAGACATGACTTTGTGAAACTAGGAAGTATAAATCAATAGGCAATAGAGCCCAACCAATGGAATGGAGAACGACATTGCAAGTAACCTGATAATCCCAGCTTTATTCTTCATTCTGTAACTGTACAGGTGCCCTTCTATACAGGTCCTGGAATGACTCAGTACAACTGGTTTTACATCATCGACCAAGAAATTAGCGACTGAGATATTGTTCTTGGCACTACATTGCTTTTAGTATGATATCAGGTTCATAAATAATGAGTTTGTGAAAAATTACGGCTGTTAAAAACAGTAGCATCATTATTTTCTCATATTTAATGAGATTATGGAAACGACTGTGTTTCTAAGGAATGCAGAGATTATGTGGTTTGCTATATATTGGAAGATGATGCTGACAAAGCAGTGAGGAATGATAAAACGTACATGTCAATAAATATACTCTACTTAATACTGATACTCACAGATAAAATAACATGTATGTACATGTGGAAAATGCATATTAAAATATTTTACAAAAATTCTCTTTGTGAAAATATATCTCGTTTTATGCATATTTAACCTTCTTGGTTTAACATTATTAATTAATTATTTTCTTTTATTTTAAGATGCTGTTTGACCTCATCGGTAGATGGGCACATTTTGAACATGTCACATCTCAACCTGGCCACCAGAGGGAGTCAGATTTAGGAATGAGCAGTAACAGCTTCAAAATGAATATTGTTTTGTCAGTAAATTGAAAATGACAACAGAAGTAGTCATGACTCCTAGACAGTCAATCATAAAGTGTAATTAAATAAAAGTAAGGTGTCTGCACTGAAATGACTGTCTCGATGTGGCAGGTTTATACAAGGAGTTGGTGCATCCTTCACAGAGCAGGAAAAGAAGGACGCATTTCTAGAGTGCATTTGAAGGAGCCTTTGAAATGGGACAGCCTTGTCACGCCGCTGTGATGCATTCGGTGTTCATTGCATCCTAAGTTCGATCTTGGAAGGAATGTTAGTAAGAATGCTGGGCTACACCCTGGGCTATACACTGGGCTACACACTGGGCTACATCCTAGGCTACACACTGAGCTACACCCTGGGCTACATCCTAAACTACATACTGGGCTACGCCCGAGGCTACATGCTTGGCTACACACTGGGCTACACACTGGGCTACATCCTAGGCTACACCCTTGGCTACACGCTGGGCTACAAGTGCACCATCAACAGTCATCCGCCGCAAACCCCTGATGATGAAATTAACTGTGCACAGTTCGAAAGCAGTCGCAGAAATGGAAAGTATGATTTGAGTTTAAGTGGGCCATTTGAGCTGTTTTTTGGAACCAGAAGAGAAATGAGAGGGAATTAAAAGTTGAATACGAGGAGCTACATAAAGATAAATGAATGCAATGACTAAATATATATATTTACATTTATATTTACTTCGCCTCCACAGTTGTGCATCTAAAAACGCATAATGCACAGCTTGTCGTGCATTGACCCTTACTTAACGATTATATGTGTTCATTACCACAAATAATTCCATGAGGGACCACCCCCTAGCTAGCAAAAGGCAAGTCTTGTTTTGAGATTGATCTTTCCATTTTCTGTAACCCCTTGCCCAGTTCAGGGTTATGGGAGGTCTGGAGCCTATGAGCACATGACAGGGAACAACCCATGGGCAACCTCATACACCTTTCATACCTACAGGCAATTTGGTAGCCCCAATAAACCTCAGCATGTATATGTACTGTGAGGGGAAACCCTAAAAAGGACATCGGAGCACATGCAAACTGTACATCCAAACACACACACGGCAGAGACTCAACCTCTGGTCCCCAAAGTGTGAGGCAACAGTGCTAACCACTGCACCACCATGCCACCCTATTTTTGATTCATGTAATCTTAATCTTCAAGAATAAAACTTTTAATAGCTTGTATTGTTCAAAGAAGTACCATCCACTTGATGATACACCTTTTTAAAGTTCTGTTTAAACTTGTAATTTATATTACGAGCATCAATTAAGACGACAATGGTGGAGATGAGGATGGTGGGAGAACATCAGGAACAATCTTGCCCTTCCACTGTCCAGTCCCAATCCAATCCCAGTTCCAATCCAAACCAATCCAGTCTTGGAGCTCCTTCAGCCAAGAGCTCATACAGCTAAGCAGTACTTTTGGATGTTCAGACTTCCCATTTCCTTCCACGAAGATCTTCAGTCTAACATAAAAACTGCATGTTTTTACATTGCCCATTGTTTATATATGTGCAGCCAATACATACATGTAGGTGATCGTCTAATGCACATGTAACTTACCATGCTTGTGGCAAGCAGCAGTGTGTCGTTGCCAGAACTATAAAAAAACACAGCTAAGTTAATTAAAGAAATGCATGCTCTTGCCCCATATATACAGCTGTGGCAACCATGACGCTGAATGAATGGGAAGTCATGCATAAGCTCACTTTGGTAATTTCACCCACTTTTCCTGTTAAGGGTCACATGGCGACCTGGAGTCTATCACATGTATCATAGGGCATAATGCAGGGAGGCATACTGGATGTGATGGCAGGTCATCAGAGGGCACAATCAGACCTTATGAGCCGCCATGCTGCTCCTCACTTAATAAGCTACAAGAGCATGTTTGCAAAGGTACATCTAAAGCATACAGAAACATATATCTGCACACATACACTTTATGCCCGGTCATGACTACATGCCTGTCCACTAAAGGAGATACAGATGTGCAGACAGACCTTGCCTGTGACCCAGTTGTGCTCCCCATCTGTATGCTGCATTGAAAAAGCTGGTAAAAAGAGACAAATTGCCAACTGGCTGGGATTTCCTGTAGGTCAGGGATTTCCACCCCTGTTACAGATAACTAGCACATATACAGCAGTCTTTCCTTCCAAGATCAGGACTTCATTATTATACCATGGGCCATAGAAGAGGCCTGGATACCCTGGCAGATTCAGGGGCACAGCACTATAGGGGCCCTTAAGTACGTCAACTTATAAGTCATATGCTCAGGGAACGTCAGGTTTTATTCTGATATGTGGAACTATTGGCGTTTTAGCCTTTTTATAAGCCTGTAAATACTATTTATTTATTTATTTATTTATTTTTTGCTATGGACCTACTTTTGTGTCTTTAATAAAGTGAACTACTACTACTACTACATTATACAATGAATGAGAAATCCTACCATGATGGACCAGCCCCCAGCTAGTAAATTTTACCTTCAGAAGGTGGTGTCCCATATTGCTTGAAAAAGAGGCATCCCCATTGAAGGAGGGGGGAGGTGCAGAATTTCTAGCTACACCCCCTGCTTATTTTTCAGTAAGGCACAATTTATTTCAACCACGTGTCTGACCAGTGCAATATAATCGCTCAGGCACAGCAGGTGCTCCACGGTATCTGTTCAGCTAATATTCCTGACAGCCATGACAGAGCACTTTCAGAAATGTGTTATTTGTACCGCAGGATGGGAAAGCAGCAAACTTGACTGTAAGCTGCAGCTTAAACTCTTCACTCCGGTAGTTTTTTACTCCATTGCAGCTGATGGAAAGATTTTGCTTGTTGTTCCTGGCCCTGATTGGGTCGTCATTTTTCTGCACCTGTGGTTCTTGGCCCTGATTGGGTCGTCGTTTTTCTGTATCTGTGGTTCTTGGCCCTGATTGGGTCGTCGTTTTTCTGTACCTGTGGTTCTTGGCAGGGTCACAATACTTCTGTACTGCACTCTGCAGATACACTCAGATAAACACAAGAGCACCCTCAAAAATGTGCTTCTGAAACATTCTGCCTTTTAATCCAATCTCAATGACATGTACACAGGTTTAAATATAAACACTTTGTGGAATATTCCATGGCTTGATTCTCATTGCAGTAATATGTAAGAATGTAAAAATCTTGACGAATTAAAAGAGATTCTTTTTGTATAAGTAAGATCTATATCGTATTAAGTTTTTTTTCCATTAATGCTCTACGTGCATGGGATTTTCACATTAATCTCAGTATCAAGACTTAAATGTCAAGATGTCCAATCAGATTTGAGGAGACGTACTGGCAAACCATGATGGATGTGGACGATAAATAGGATAATCTACAGCAGTGTGCTTTAAGGTGGATTTAGATTCATACAGTGCGACCTCAACACAATATTGAGATAAACTGGGATGCGCACTTACACTGGGATTATCTCAAGCTGGTTAGCAAAACAGAGCAGCGTATCACAGGACTGCAGGGACTCTCTTCCTTTGAATTCCAGCAGCATATAATTGAGGAATTTCATCCTATGCAAACAGAGAGGCGACTATGTAGACAAAATACACAATAATTAGAATCCACAAATAGCTCTTCACCTACCTGTTCTTCTTTACTGTGTTACTATGTTTGTTTGTATACAAATCGCAGACTCTCCAGCAGCATTACACTTCAAAGACCGTAACACTTGGATTCTTATCTGATTCTTATGTGAATCATACCAATTAGTAAAGCTGAGTATTTAACAGCAGCAATTGAAGTTAAGTGCATTTCTCACAACAAAGCACCCATCCATTTTTGGTACCTACATATTGTATTAGGGGTTATGGAGTCCATGGACACAAGGCAGGGAATAACCCAGGATGGGCTACCAACCCATTGCAGAGCACATTCACGATTTAGCAACTTGCAAAGTGTCAAGGGAAACCAGAGTACCGAGAGGAAACCCCATGACATCACGGGGAAATCATGCAAACACCACACGTATGGAGGCACGGCAGAGACTTGAACCCCAGCCACAGAAGGGTGAAACAACAGTGCTAACCACTGCACTGCCATTCAGCCCCACAGCAAAGCCAATTGGAAATGGAAATGTTCTATCAATAACATGTCTTGTTATTGTGCTTTATGTACGTTTACCTTACTATACAAAATCAAGATTAATCAAGCCTTTGCAAAAACCTAAATTTGCATGTATATATTTTTATCAGCTATAAGAACATGAAGAAAAATTAAATTAAGTTTTATTTTAGATACACTTTCGAATGCAGGGAATAAACGTACATGCGTTTTTGAACGCTGCATGCAATCAGCACTTGCACACGTGCAGAGGGTGTTAAAATGCATTGCCAAGCAATGGATTCAAAAGATTGCAGTGATAACCAGTGTTAGAGCCTGTTTAGGGGGGCTTCCACCCCTTGTCTTTCGTCTCAGTTCCCCTCAAAATGTTAATTAGTATTTCCCAAATATCTTCTGAGCAGGAATTGTGAAGCGGCAGTGCAGCAGTAAACAGCCAAGCAGCTCTCCTTTGATCTTTGATTTATGAGTTTGAACTGAACCAGATTCTGCTTCAAAGATTTGTAGAATCTTTACTCGGAAGTATAGAGAAGGAAATGGGTGCAGTGCTTTCGGTGAGACTGTAGCTTTGCAGTTTTATCATGTCACATGTCAGCTCTGTGGGTATTATGCCTTACATATGTCACACTCTGATTGGTGACTGAGCGCCCCTAAGGATCAAATCCTGGAACCGCCCCTGGCAATAACTAATTTTAACCCGAATAGTACATGTCTATACTGAGAGTAGGTGTTTGTGAATTCTTCAATGCATTTGTGATTTTACCTAGAAGATTACCAAAGAAGAAGGTAATGTGATGACTGGATGTGGATTGACTTGGTATAGAATGTGTAAAATCTGCTTTGAAATAAGAGACTTTGCGTGGTTTTATAGTGACAAATTAGTTGCTAAGCCTAACCAAAAATACCTAGAAATCCTGCAAGTTCCACAATATAACAGATTTTTCTTTCCCATCTCTACTGAGAAGACTATGCTGCAGTTACATGAATCAACCAGCAGAGGGACCAGTATATTTTTTCAAAACATCTGCACCTGTTTTTAGCTTGCAGGACTGATTTTGGTTCATTCAGCCTGTAATTGCAAGTATATAAATAAAAACATTCCAAAAATATTGATTTACAGGCTTGTTTCACACATAACTTCTTTTTTTATACAGTACTGTGCAGAAAGAAGCCAAAGAAAACGATGCTTAAATGATCTTCATGCTGGTGTAGAACCATGAAAGTTTGCCTGTCAAAGTGTGGTAGCTTAGCCATTTCAAAACCTCAGTTAAAATCACCCCT
>JAODKC010000088.1:1745848-1760276 GCA_026777985.1 Mormyrops attenuatus
TTATTCTTAATTTGCATATGTTATAATGTTAAACTGTGTTTTTTGCTCTGAGCAAAAGTGCACTTACTACCCAGATACATAGCTTTAAACATTTCTTTTGACTGCCTAAGACTTCTGCACAGTACAGACGTTCCTCTACTTATGAACGAGATACGTTCAGAACGGCCGTTCGTAACTTCAAATGTTCGTAAGTCATTATTTTACATCATTTTAAGGGCATATGCAAGTACGAAGAACTAGGATGCTGGGAGTACACACGCTATGCCTCTTCGTGGTCGGAGTAGCAGCCAGAAGTTGTTCTAGGCGGAATTGGCGCGCAAAAAAAAAATTGATGTTGCAGACAGGAAATGGGAGCCCAATGTACACAATTTGGACTTGCAGTCCTCTTCATTCGTATGTCTGAAAGTTCGTAAGTTGAAAGTTTGTAAGTAGAGGAGCGTCTGTATATATATAGATATATAATGATTAATGGGATGGATTAATTTCTATTTTATTGGGCCAATGGATAATTTGCATAAACAAAATGAAGAAGTCCTCTTCTGCAGAGGATGTGGTGCTTGGGAAAATCCTGGAATCCACTCTGGTGATAAGCTCATAACCACAACTCTCTCTGGAGGGCACTGGGAGCTACATTGGAGAGTGTGACCCCAAGGTTTTCATGTGAGAAGAGCAACAATTATACGTTTGAGGATTGAAGCCCAAAGACAATAGCATGTACTCGTTTCCATTTTGTGCATTTCACAACCAAACCAACCAGAAACTGCTACTTTTATCTTATAAGAGACAAAGAAACACAGGAAAAGTGTGTGGATGGGTTACAGAAGTTTGCGGCAAGACTAAAGCAGGTAAAGGGAGCCTAAATCCAGACCTAAAACCTACTGAGACATCAAGGCAAGACCTGAAACAAGCAGTGCAGACAACAGTAAACCTCAGAAAAGAAGGAGCTCTACATGAAGGAGGAGGCCAACATCCATCCATCTGGCTGAGACCAATAAACAGAGGTGGAAAGTTCAGGTCAGAAAGTAAAAATCCAGACCAATATTTTGTTTCAACCAAATGGTTGAGTTCTCTTTGACTGTGACTCTTCATACTCAGCTGATTGGTTGAAACAAAATCCTTGTCTGGATTTTTACTTTCTGAACCACAACTATCTACCTCTGCAGATAAATTTTGGTTGTGGCTCTTGCCCCAGATTCACATAATTAGTCGTTGAGCATATGGGAGGCAGATCGCAAGCCAATGTCAAAGGGCCAGGAGGAATCCCAGAACCTTGTAACTCTAGATTTTTAATATTATTTTTAGATTTGATTATCTCACAGTATTTCAAATTACTAATAATGTAATTAAAAAGTCATTAGGGATATTGATCAGCAGGCGGGCAGTGGTGGGAGAACAGGAAGTAAAATTTGGTTTGTATGGGTATCTGTTTTTGCATTTTTTCAGAAGCTCCCGAGCAGCACTGGGTCTGTCCAACCTGAGGACACTGGGAAGGCAGCAGGTCACATGGCTCAGGTAAAGGTCAGGTGGACGTGGGATACAGCATAGGAAATAGACTGCGTGCCCACCAGATGATGGGTCATAACTGTTTGACTGGTGTGGGCTACAGAATGGGGGCTTCAGAGAGTTTGCTGATCTGGCATGCTCCTGAAGTTCTTACGGTATTCATTGTGGCGTCATGCCTTATTGACACCAAGGAGCATCAAAGGAAACCTTTGTTCGGCCTTCAACAAAGGACGTAATTCTGCCAATAACTTTTCCTGTCGCTCTAATTACTGACAGACTCCATTCATAGAGATGAGACTGGCAGACGAGTGGGAAGAAAGAAGGAGGTGCTGAGAACCTGAAAAACCAGCCAGCATGTTCAGCCAGGAAGAAGGAAAGATGAAGCTGGACCGATGAGTGGATATAAAGAAGGTCAGTGGGTGGCGCTGTGGCCTCACATCTCCAAGGTTGCTGCTTAAAATCCAACTCCTTGCTCAGTGTGAGTTGTTTGCATGTTCTCCTCATGTTCTCCCCAGGCTCATATCATACCCCTGCATTGGGCAAGGTATCCGGATGTAATCCTGCTCTGTCTGGGAATGCTCTTGATTGGCCAAATTCTTGACAGTGAGTGAACTTGTCATTCCCACTTTGACCGTCTAGATGTCAGCCTCTGTGACATTTCAGTGGTTCTGATGTTGCCCATCTTCGTGCTTGATATTGTGAGAGCAAGAGTGCAGCAATTAATGGAGTCCATTTCTTTGCAAATGAATGCAGTTTATTTACATTGTGACTTCACCATCCTGGCTTTAGTGACGATGCATCGTTCTGTGGTATTCAGAAGCTGGGGACTGGCCACTGGGTGTTGGCCCAGGTTTTCTGGCACTGCTGGAGAACATGCCAAATGGACCATCATTCTCATTTCCCACAACCAGTTGGTCATCCACACTATAGTTGGAATGTCCTTCAATGTGTGGACTTCATGGGTCGTGATGGACCACTATCCAGGTTGCCACTGTCTGCATTTCAGGTCCAACAGCTTCAAAGACCTTCAGATGAAATGGCCCCTTTAATTTTAGCATTACACCCCCCGGCATGTATGTGTAGGTATGTATGTGTAGTGGGCCTGTATGGGCAAAAGCCCAGGGCCGATTTAATCCCAGTCCAGCCCAGCTACCAGCTGCTTTTGCTGAACCAGTATCCACTCCCTTCTCCATATAAAATCCACAATTGATCCTCCCATCTCCAATTCCTATGTCCCAGTTCACAACCCAGCCTGGAGTGAGTCTTCCAGGTAACAATTAAAAGGATTAGTCAGGATGATACGATTCCAGGTGATGTTACTGCAGCTCAGGGGGGTGGGTCCATGAAGCAGGATTTCTTGCTTAGCCAGATAACTTGTTGGATTTAAGGTAGTTTGGGGTAAATAGACTTTATCTTCGTTCACTTACATTTAGTCCAGACTGTCTTAAATCCAACAAGTCTGACTAAGCAAGAAATCCTGCTTTGTGGAACACCCCCCAGATGTTTTAATTGTGTCTCAAAAGCCCACATGAATGTACATACATGTGTTTGCTTACGCTTGGGGCAGCAAAACTCATATAAAATTTTTATTCTGTTCCTTTTCATTCTACACTGTCGCCATTGTTACAGCTGATACGTTTCACATAAAAATATATTTAAAAAAAAATCCCTAAAAATAAATTAGATTAAAATCACACACAAAACAGGCCGTAGTGAGTTAATAGTAGAGTTTCCATGTACATTACAAATTAAAAAAGGCTTTTATGTGTATAC
Organism: Mormyrops attenuatus; assembly: GCA_026777985.1. Classification (NCBI taxonomy): domain Eukaryota; kingdom Metazoa; phylum Chordata; class Actinopteri; order Osteoglossiformes; family Mormyridae; genus Mormyrops; species Mormyrops attenuatus. Next base: position 1,749,125 of record JAODKC010000088.1, read on the forward strand.
AGCACACTAGAAACATAAGGTGCCAATATAATGTGTCCGGTTTGTCTTCACTATGATGTGGCATGTTTTGTCCCCAAAGACTAAAGCGATGCTATTTGTCTCATTCTCATATAAATGTCATGGAGTGACATTAATGACAGCACATGTATGCATGTCTAAGTTCTTTGAAAACAACGAAAAAGATCAAATGTTTTAGGAGAACTAACTGCTACGATCCCAGAGGGGTTTGTTTGAAGGCAGTGGGGGGGGGGGGGACTTGTCTAAGTGCAGACCAATATGTCACAGAAGCTGCCCTGTGAGCTCAGGTTACATCAAGTGATATTTATAGAAGAAGGGGGTGGGGCAGAAATGTTTAGGGGGGTAAATTCAGAAAATGTTTTAAAAATACACATATAGTCAAGAACACTGATTAACATAAAGAATAGGAAATTAACAAAAAGTCACCTATACCATCACAACTGATAAATAAATTGATAAGTAAATTGGCTTCTCATCATCCAGACCACTTATAAATGAGTCCTAGATATCCATACAAATGTCACTACATACAGTTACAAGGGTGGTTCATACAGTTAGTAACACCAGCAGTAGTAGTAATGTCAATATGTCTATGCAATCTTTTATAGTTCCAGGGAAACTTTCTCATCATTGAAATTCTCTAGAATTTTGCTTGGGGGTGATCACAGAATGGAGGCAGCTCATTGCAGAAAGACTTGTTTGTACTCAGTAGCAGATGTAACGGCATCGCCACCATGTGAAACTCCGCAACGATCTCTCCAGGCAACGTTTGGGTTGGTCCAATATCTTCAGTTTGCTAAATTATCCACCGCAACTTTGATTGACAGTTTATACAAGGGAATGTAGCTTCATTGTTGTAGAAAAAATAATTTTTGGAAATTAAATAAATCTTTTGGAAGAGAGTTTAAAAAACTGTAATTCCTTCATATTACCTTAATGCCCTGATTTCTCTCTGAAATATTATTTTAAAAAATCCGAATATTTACTTCCCTCCTTTACTTCCTTGTACATTTTACACACATTCTATACATATACACTGATGTCATCAATATAATAATGGCATTATTGCAATAATCTTGAGATCACATCAGGGAATTTGCTTACACTCACCAGAACCCCAGACCTTAATAACATCCTTTTCCTAAAAGGGTTTCCCTCTGAATGTGACATCAAGTCCAGCACAATGATGTCACCTGGAAGGAGATGCCTTACCAGGTCACCTAATAAGCGGTCCCCTCCATGTTTTGGTACGTTCCACTGGCACATGTCAAAAGGTCTACGCACATACTCACACAGGCACACACAAACACACAGAGATCTACTGCTACCGAAAGGTGCTAAAAGTGCACAATGTCTCAAATTTAACATGCGAATGAATGAAGGCCGACCGCTTGAGAGACAATTTTTTTGATAACCAGAATCAATTAAGAAGAGGCTTGACATTAGTTTATCCATCAACAAACAAGAGTAGAGAATTTCACTGTGGATACCTTTGCAGCGGCACCAGAGGGACTCAAACCAGTTACTTGCAGTTTGTATCCTTTGTAAAGTCCCATCCGAGCCCCATCCGATGTCCATGCTGCTAGGCTCCCCCTTCATTTTCCTGCATAAGCCTCTGGATTCATAGTTCAATGCACAGAGGACAGCGCAATTTGCTCAGTGGGGTCAGCAAATACATGATGTACTACTGAATTAGGGTCACCATCCCATTACTTGGGTCTCGGCAGCATAAATGCCAAAACCCCTCCTTGCTTCTTCTATCTTCTATCTCTCTTTTCTCTTTTCCTGCATTCAGAAAATGCCACGCCATTGTTCCCTTGATCATACGTAAGAGGCCTTGTTCTTTACGTCATCCTCCTAAGACCAAAGCTGCAAGTTTACTGCACAAAGGAAAGGAAGCGGCTGACAGACGGGCACACCCACACGCGCACACACACACACACGCTCGCGCACACACACACACACACACACACACACTGGTGCAAACAGTGCCTGCCACAGAGGAAACTTCCTGCTCCTGCGAAAGATCCGTCTTGCAGTACAGGGTTACTGCTCGCTACTGAAATGAAGAAACCCTCTCCTGGAAGTGGACCGGCTCAGGCTGGCGCTGCTGACCTTACGGGAGAGACCAGGTGTTGCAGCAGCGGGGGGAGCCTCGTTGGGGCACCCATGCTGCAGCAGGATGTCGGCACACTCCTGGCTCCCCGCTTGCCGGGCCAAGGTCAGGGCGGTCTGGCCCTGGGAATCCCGTGCTTTCACGTCACTGCCATACTACAGAGAGACAGAGTGGAAAGTGTTTGAGCACCAAATAAGCCTGTTAATTCAGAACTGGCTGGCTGAACGTGCAATTCTTCGCCTATCATCCAGGGTAGTTCATATACACTCATATAGCCTTCACATATTTGCATTGTGTAACCCGTCACTGACAGGAAAAACGGACACTCTGAAATGCAGTTGCGATTACATCAATCCCTCAGCAAGCCCACAGTTCCGAGACATAAGGGCTCTCACCCAAACCAACAGCTGAGTCATGACCACATCGGCAAGCTGGCAGGCAGCATGGAGGGCGGTGTGAGGCTGGGGGGATGGCAAGGGGGCGTTGATCTCCTCCTTGGTGCTGTGAGCGAGCAGCAGAAGCAGCAGCGGCAGATTGCGCTCTAAGACGGCGGCTAGCAGCCGGGAGGGCATGGCGCCCCCTACAGCCTCCCTGGGAGCAGGCAAAGGGGCGACAAATGCCCGCTGCTCGTACTTGGCTCGGATCCATGACTCCCGCTCCTCTCTAAGGGACACAGAATGGATCAGGGCTCAGGTGACACTGTGACAGGAAGCTGTTTCTGTAAACCTTGACAACATTCATTTCTTGGAGGTGTATCACTGCCTGGTGTCCATGCGTTAATTTAAGCAGGTATGCACTCTGTTTACCAACTAACCAGACAAGTGCGCCAAAATATGAATATTCTTAAATATTCTTGACTATTTTCAGGACTGCGCAAAAGCCAATCAAAGGCAGTCAAAGAATATCCAAAGATATTTAATTGAAGCGCAGTAAGTAATAAATGTATATTTGCTCAGAAAAAACACAAAGTTTAACATTAAAACATATGCAAATTAATAGAAACAATAAAAACAAAAAAGAATGTCTTCTGTTCTCCAAAATGTTACTGATATTTAGTTGAATGGCTATATGAACACTGCTTCAGTTCCCAAACCTCTCCTCAGGGGCCCCTCAGTCATTCCATGAATCCACTAAATTTGACCACAAGCTCAATTAATTAATCAATTTAATCAGTTAAATGACTTGATGAGGTATTATTGATTAGACAAACATGGTAGACTTCTGCACAGTTTTGAATGTACTAACGCCCATGTTGTTAAAGCCCAGATGTTCACATTTGATCAACTGCCACCTCCTTATGACCCCAGAAGCCTCACCGTGTTGACTCAGGCATGGGCTTCTGGCGCCCCTGTGTGCAGCCCTCCCACACGCTGTTGGCCACGTGGTTGCCGATGGCGGCAAGCACACACGTCAGCTCGCGTGGCCAGTCGTCCAGGTCGAGGGAGCGCACACGCGACAGGTGTGTGCCCAGGTTGCGGTGGATGCCTGAGCACTCAATGCAGATCAGTGCCCCCAGGTTCAGGCTAGCCCACGTTGGATCTGAGACAAAGTACAAAGGGGAAAGAGTACAGTTGGTCGATAACTCCATAACAATTTGAGAGCAAGGATCACAGCATGAGGGAGGTGTGAAACTTACGGGGAGCGTCACAGTCCACGCAGAAACCATTGCCTTTGGCATTCCGGATGGCCTGTAAAGCTACTGCTTCACTCTGGCTGTTCTTTCTCGCCTGCCGAGAGAAGAAGTGAAACCAGATTTAACCAAGATGCAGTCGGCATCCCTCTGCCACACCTCCCCACTGCCTCACCCTCCCAAGCTGCTGCAGAGTCCCAACAGGACCTGGGACGTACCTTGTTCTTGCCACTCTCGCAAGATTGCAGACTTGCCAGGATCTGGCTGTTGATAGCCTGGACCCAAGAGTCACGCGCTTCTAAACTCTGCGCCTCAAAAGTCCATGTCTGTCCCGTGCTCGAGACTATGATGAAGTCGAAATTCTCCTCGTCTAAAAATGAAACAAACAGAGGCCGTCAAAAGAGGTGACTGAGCACCCCATAAACAGATCCACAAACACATTCCTGCATGCACTCGCACACATACATCTATTTCTATGAGAAGGGGGTATTTCACAGGGAGATGTGCAGAGGGAAGACTGACAAGCAGTGGCAACATTCTGCAAAAGCTATGCTGGTTACAGCCAAAAAGTCATTCTGGTTTTTGGGTTTAGGAGATCTTACAGATGTGGACTTCAGAGGGGCTAATGATCACAAGCATGGTGTCATGCAGGAGTTCCCGCACCCCCTCCCCCAGTCGCTGGTTACCTGCTCTGCTAACGTTTCTCAAGCTACCAAAGCTTTTGAGTTTCCACATTTTGCGCTTGGCTGTGGAATGACAGGTTAGCCAAGTGTCCCAGGAAAGCAGAAGTGCAACAGAGGAAACAAGGAAGAAGCCATCAAAGTGGGGAGGAAAAAATGACAGAAAGGACACCCCCACCACAAAGCATAACCTTTATTTTCTTTGCCATGTTCTGCAACCGAATCTCCTTTTTTGACCCTCACTTGATGTGACACTAACTGGATTTCTACACAGACTGACCCATCCAGAGCTTTTTCAACCTGCTTCCTGTGTGGATGCTCACCCTCAGCTTGGCCAGCTGCCACATCCCCTTTCTGGTTCATGCTCTTTTTCCTCCTTTCTCCCTTCTTCTTCTTGTCACTCAGGTTTGGGGAGGCAGGTATCGTGTCTTTCACAGAGGGGGGGCTACTCATCCCCTCGGAGGCCGAGTCTGTGACACCGATGGAGAAATAAATGTTAGGAGGCCTGTGTCTGATGTGACACTGCTCACTTTCTTCTGAGTTTGTGCCTTAAGGGATGGGTGGCTTTAAACAATTATTAAATCCCCAATCACCTGACTCTCCAAATGGATATAAGACCTCCCTCCCTGCCCCCCACACAGAGACATACCCATACTCTGTCCTTTGTTGGACAGAGAAGATGGGCATCGTTGGACCCCCGGTGAGGAAAAGGCCCGCTCTGCTCCTGCTCCCTCTTCTACTGTCAAAAGGCCGCTTGGAAACTGAGGACCTGTAAAAGGACACAAAAATATTCCATAGTCCTGCAGGGAAGGCATACTCCACTGCATTTTGCACCCAAATAATACAAAACCGACCAACTGCCCTACTGGTCCAGGAGAGTGGCTCACCTGCACTGGCCCCATCGGGGCTGGACACCACACCATTGAGGCCGGATGCAGGGCTGCCAGCCGGCACTGCTCGAGGGGGCCGCTTGCCAGGAACCTTCACTGTCACTCGCAGCAAGTCAATCTCCTTGCCGTGGATGTTCTGCATATAGTCCTATAAGGTCAGGAGTCAAAGTCACACTTAAGGATGTTTGTTCAGTATATAATGGCAAAATGGTAAAAAGTTATGTTATTAGTAGAAGAAGGTTGATCATGCCAGTTAGTTATAAACAAATTCCCACAAATGATACATAGAAATTTCAGAGTAACAGGACACTAATCATGTGACTTACATTGATACTGGAATGGTAGGACAAAATACCATTGCTGGACAGTGTGACCAACTTCTTCTTCCAATCCTTGTTCAGTGTGTTGCCACTACGCTTCAATAAGATGCCCTGCAGGGATGGAGAAAGGGGTACAGTAAAAGGGGGAAGCAAGGAGAGGCATTTCGAAAAGTGGGAAGCAGGGAGGAAATGGGGGAAGTAGGGAGAGGCACAGGCCAATGGGGGAAGCAGGGAGAGGCACAGGCCAATGGGGGAAGCAGGGAGAGGCACAGGGAAAAGGGGGAAGCAGGTAGAGGCACAAGGAAAAGGGGGAAGCAGGTAGAGGCACGGGGAAAAGGGGGAAGCAGGTAGAGGCACAGGGAAAAGGGGGAAGCAGGTAGAGGCACAGGGAAACAGACAAGAATGTGAGACACAATGCAGACCTTCAGCAGTGAGCAACAGGTTGTAAGGCCTTTCAGACCATCCCACAGTGGTGCTAACCTGTTTAACTGGGATTGACCGGCCACTCCCCACATCGCCCCTGCTTTCAGCACTCTTCTTTTCTGCATCACTGCTGTGCTGTGAGACATCAAGAATTCAAGAACGGTGGCAACAAAATGAGATTAGCAAGTGAGACTAAACGGCAAGGCAGAAACATTACCGTTGAACACAATTCAGTCGGGGGGTTTAAATACCGAAAATCATATTCCTAGTAAATGGAATAAAAAGAACAGACTCGGGGGGCACAGAGACAGACTAAAATCATGTCTCTGAATGGGGGGTAACCAACTGACTGGGAAGCGGCGACGCCGAGGAGTGCTGCCCTGCGTCCCCGGGGGGGCACTCCCCCCTCCGTCCGCTGGGACCATTCCACGGAGGTCCTTACGGCTGCCGACGGGGGTGGAGGGCAAGGAGGAGGAGTAATCACTGCTCTGACCTCCATTACTGGCCTGAAGGAGGAGTGGAGGTTGGGGGGGAGGCAGGAAGAGTAGGGAGTGGAAGGGAAAGGAGTAGGGGGCGGGACAAGGGGGGTACAAGGAGTAAAACACATTAAAATAATGCAAAAGTAAATAGCGCTTTAATAAACATAGCTGGCCAAATCACATCTAATTTCTGTGCCACAACAACACAGTTTTTTTCCTGTCTTTTAATGCCTAGGGATTATGGGTAAACAGGAGGCTTTTTTCAATTTCAGGAGACTGTTACCTGTCCTGGAAAGGCACCAGACACCGGAGTCGAGTCCCCTGAGTGACTGGGGGTGTTAGGCAGTGATCTGCAGGCGGCTTGTAAAGAGGCCTGTCTCTTTATGGCTGCTATCTTCTGGGCAGCTGTGAGGGAGCAGACGGACAGCAAGTCAGCAGGGACAAACTTAGTTACAAGAAAGCAAAATCAATTTGCCTCCTTTCGGTATTTCCACTTGTATCACTTTACCATAATTCCATCAGTAATTCCAAAGATCTTGTTGCATAAAACAAGTTCACAACCAGGGAATTATTTACAAATGAGTTTACAAATGAGGTGACTCAGAATTCACAGCTGTGCACTGGCACTGTGCATAAGGTGCATCACATTCATTTAGCAGATGCTTTCTTTGAGAGAGAGAAAGAAATGGGGGTTAAGGGTCTTCCTCAAGGGCCCAATGATGAAGTCATTCCACTAACCCCAGGTTTTGAACTGATGACCTGCTGATCACTGGCACAGCGTCCTAACCTGCTGAGTCACACACTCCCCCCCAAGAGCTCAAGAGTTAAGCTAAGTTAGAGTGGACAAAAGGAAAGGGTCATCACCCTCGGTGAAGACGCGATTGACGTTCAGCCCATAGGTGGCGCATGTCTCGTAGTACGTGCAGCGGCGGAGGTCGGAGCAGAGCTGGCGGGCTCTCGCATCCTCAATCACCCGTGGGTTGGAGCTGCTGATCTTGTCTGGGTGGGGCGAGGGGGGGTGGTTAGATCACACCTCAGATTACGCGTCTCCCACCTATTTCCCTTTTTAAAGCTGAAAACCAAGCGAGGTTAGTCTCTCAGCATGAGAGACATGTTATCAAAGGGAAAGTACTAACAGTTTAGAAAGGAATGTTATATTTATATTGGTAATATAAATTATTGGTAATTCAGGGTTTCCATGTTGTACTGCGTTTAAAACATTTCTTCATTTCTTGTTAGTAAATTACCTTATACATACAATGAAGCCTGAATTGGTCTGTTAATGAGCATAGAATCTCACAATTTACTATGGATCTTACCCTGCGTCGCCACCACAATCAACGGGATCTCAGCTATATTGCGATGGGTGTTCAGCTGGCTGTAGTTCCGATAAACCTCCTGGAAACTGTTCTCGTTCTCCAGGCTGAACACTAGGATGACTCCATCCACCCAGCTGCAGAACTGCAGGTCCAGGTGGGGAACAGGGGAGGAGAGGAGGAGATCAAGCATCATGGAGATGTGTGAGATGCCACCATTGGCCCATCTAATGTCGAGCTGGAGCACAAGTTCGCCGAGGGACACACCTGTGCGTCGGGTGGCCCCGCCTCCTCCCTGATCAGCAGCAGCTGGCTCTGCCCCTCAACCAGGACCTCCTTCTTATACCGTCCCCCTGTCAAGTGAGCAGAAGGCTCATCAGCGCGGGGCTGCCCCTGGGCTGGGCCTGTTGGGGCCTGCCGGGTACGTACCATCAAGGGATTCCACGGCCAGATAGGAACCCGTCATGTACCAGTGCACCAGCGCTGACTTGCCACTGCGCAGACTGCCAAGCACCCCCTGCATGGATGTAGACTCATGAGCCCAGCCCCCCTGGCACAAGGGAGGGGGACGAGAGGACACACCCCACAGGCAAGGCCTCCATGCTCCTCCCAATACATTTAATTAGCTTTGAAACTGTTCTTACTCATTTTTGTGAAATACTTTCAACATGACAATACCAAAATTATCCACAAGCTTAATTTATGTATATGGGGAGAGGGAGGGGGGGCACTGTCACACAGTCACACTAAATTATACACTTATTGTGCAGCCTGCAAATTATCTTATCTGCTACTAAATTCAATTACATTCAGTCCCATGTATTTATATATAGTTCCTTTTCCAGTGTGGTGGCCCCAAACACTGGCACTTACTGTACAGATACACCCCAGTTTAGCGTACCAACTGAACGGGCAGTGAATGGGCACAGGATAGATGGTTGACCCTGCATTTTGGACCCGAAGCTTTGCTATCGTGTGTGTGTGTCTTTAAAACCGGAGACCAAGATGGGATATGTGAAAACTAGCACATTCCCTATTCTCATGCTTGTACAAATCGCAAATAAAGCTTAACCTCATTTAATTTCAAATAAAAGGCTAAATATGAAAGGAGAGGAAATATAACTACATAGTCTCAAAGGAGACAAAACCTCTGTGGGGTCCCAGGTCAGCCCTCCATCCAGCCCCTTGTGTGAACGCTATCGATAAAGAGGCCAGAAAGCGGCATGTCTTTTTGTGTAGCGCTGCCTTCTGTCACGCCGTCTGTGGGTCTCTCTTTAGCCTAAATCCCTAGTAATTCAGGGAAGCGCATGAAGCCAATGGGGCCGCCGCTCACCAAACGAAGCTCTTGGATGGAGCGGCTCAGGGTCCATTCCTGACTGTTGGTGCAGGCCGCTGGAAAAAGGACAGGCAGTCAGTGAGCGAGGGCCTGAGTGTGCCGGGGTCTCCGCAAGTGCATAGCATTCATTACTCTGAGGAGAACATCACCCTTTGCATTTACACAACAGATGCTTCTACAAACCATTCTGAAATGCAAAAATGAAATTTATAATTGTTATGCTTTAGATTAGTGTGGAAAATAATTAGTTAGAAAGTGTGGAAAATAATATTTATATTTAAAATATGTTTCCATGTATCCATCCATCCATCAAGCGGAAGCCACTCAATGTTTACCTGAGGGTCACTAATAAAATAGTCCATGCATTCATTATTACAAACCATTGTATTTAACTCAAATTTTTGATATAATAGGCTTTATGGCAGTCAGTTCATATGTATGAGTTGTCTGTAGGTCGGACGTTCTTAACCTGAGGACTGCCTGTACGTGTGCACACACACAGATCACAGTATCAGTCCGTCACAGGACACACTCACAAAGCAATTTCAATAACTTTTCGGGGGGAGGGTGAGGCAGAGTACGCAGAAGAAGGTGGAGTAAACATCAGGAGAACATGCTACCTCCATGCATACATCCGGGGTACAGGCGTCAAAGCCACAGCCCTGAGGATGTGAGACATCGCACTGCTCACATGCCACCCTTAGCGTACATGCATAAATGCCAACCTAAGCACAACAGGAAGGTCTGCAGTTCGGAATTCCATCAGACAGAAGGTCACATAGCTAGAGAAAGGTATTCAACAGCCACCTGCTAACAGCTAATTACAAATGCGAGCCCACAGACACAGCTGGCCCTTATGGCAGGAAAAAAACAAAAAAAACAAAAGTCTTTCAAAGTCACAGTGTGTTTATGGGCACTTTCCTCCCATGCAGAATGGCGCTTGGCTTTGGCAGTGACGTGAATCGCCCCATATGAGTCCTCTCACAGACCCAGATGGCTCTCAGCAGGGGCCCAAGGAGAAGCAGGGGGGAAGGTAAACGACAGCGGAGGAAGAGGAGGGCCGAGGAGGCGCAGATTAATTGCACGGACTCTGTGGGGCAGCAGCCGCGAGACCCAGGTTCATTAGCAGCTCTGTGCCTGGACTGTGGGGCACCGTGGCGCGGTTTTGCCCCCGTGATCGTACACGTACAGCAGTGCGAGAAAATGGCCAGAAAAAAAAATGCACAGGGAGCACTGCGGTTTCTGTTCGGACGTTTACATCCTGCGCAGCTGACGGCTGGGGAAGTTCACCTGAACCGTGTCGACCTCCCTCTACAACAGCCTGTCCCAGTCCTGCGAGAAGCAGGGAGATGGCCTGAAGCCGACCGGGGCTGCACTCTGCTGTCACGTGCGGGATCACAACATGGGAGACACATCTACAGGTGTCGGCGGCCTCTTGCGTTGCATCTGGCCTTTTAGATGCCACTCGTAGCATAATCCCCATTAGCCCAGGGGTCTGGATACTGACAGAGATGTAAAATTAACTTATATACCACATTCACAGAAAATCAGGGGCGAGTGGCTGAACCCCAGCCTCTGTCTCCCAGGATCCCTGCCTCATGCATCAGGGGGTGTACAGGTAGCTGTTTCCAAACAACAGCCACATGTACATAATTTCCCTTACTGCAGAGGTATTCACACTGTGGGGCGGAAACAAATTTTGGGGGGGCAGGTTAAGAGAAAAAAAAAACAGAGAACTGTGTGGGGTTTGAGGTGGGGGAAGCTCTATTTCAAAATTACAACCTTCAGAAATGTAAAAGATATGAGCTCATTATATGCCTGCTCACATTATATAATGCTAAGAAATAAAAAATAATGGCAGGCACCAAGTCACTGTGGGGGGGGGGGTGTGATCAGTACGAGTACATCAGTCCTGGGGGGGCCCTATCAAAAAAATATTACAGA
>JAODKC010000088.1:1765502-1782647 GCA_026777985.1 Mormyrops attenuatus
CCGCCCCCACCATCTCTATTGCCCCCCCCCCAGAAATATTTTCAACCCCCACCCTTTTGATCTGTTTGCCAGTGTGAGTGTGTTCGTGAACAGAAGCAATCAGTAGTGATCCATGCTTTCAATGGGGATAAGGACGGTTTTGGGGGGGGGGGGGGTGTCTGCTCACTAGCGCCCCCCTCAGGATAGCGGGAGGCCAGTAGAGTATGTGGGTGAGGGATCCTAGTGTGTGACCTGAGTGGAGATGGACCTCGATTTAGTGTGTGTGTGTGTGTGTGTGTGTGTGTGAGCGCACGCGTGTGTCTGTGAGCGCGCGCGTCTGTGTGTGTGTGAGCGCGCGTGTGTGTGTGCCTGCGTGTGTGTGCGTGTGTGCGCGCATGTGTGTGTGAGCACGCGCGTGTGTGTGCGTGCGCACGTCTGTGTGTGCGCTCGCGCACTTGTGTGTGTGTGTGCGCGTGTGTGTGCGCGCATGTGTGTGCATGTGTGCGCGCGCGTGTGTGTGTGTACATGTGTGAGTGTGCGTGTGTGTGTGCATGTGTACGCGCGCGTGTGTGTGTGTGTGCGTGTGTGTGCGCGCGTGTGTGTGTGTCATGCACACCGAGGATGGTTTTTATTTTATTTACAGAGAATGGGAGCAGCTCCAACACACAGCCCTGCATGCCATGCCCTTCATCTAGAGGGTGGTCACCCCTTTTACCAACATGCCTGCCCCCTCCTCCATCCCCCCTTTCACTCCCGGCCCAGTCTACTTCTGCTGTCCCTTGAGCTGATGTTTTCTGGCCCAAGATAAACACACCTCCTGTGATTCAGAACTGGGTCTGACCCCCTCATGGCCATCACATCTTGTTTATTTATCTCTGCACCTTTTTTTTGTTATTTATACCCAAGGGGGAGGGCACAACCACCCTCTGTCACTGAAGCTGCACTCTTATAGCCATCCAACATGATAGCCACAATGTTTTGTAGAATAGTAATTCTCGCTATTTAGCATGTTACTATTCATTTGTGTATATTCTATTGTTAAACTGTGTCTTTATACATTTTTGCGACACTGATAAATAGCTTTAAATATATTGTTTGATGGCCTAAGATTTTGCACAGTACAATATGTGTATATAAATATTTATTAGACAGACAGGCAGAATTTTAATATCATTCCTTTTTAATTCTCCCATCTTGTTTATTTGTTATTAATAGCACATTGCAAAATAATGCATTGCGCACTAAGAAATAGGCAAGTCTGTCATATTCAGTGAGACTTTCATCAGAAATGGAGAAGGAGAGATTGCATAAATGCAAAATACACACAGCTCCACATGGTGGGTGTATGGGGGGGGGCCTCCGGGTCACTCCTCCTAGGTCTTGTGCCTCCTTAGAGCGTGCAAATGAAATAAACCAAGACAGCTCAGATCTGTAGTGAATTATATGCTTCTCCCACAGCATGCTCACTTGCATCAAAACGGTCAATAAGTCATATATGTGTGTGGCTACAGTTCAGCAGCACTGGTGATGTCACACCTGGCTTCCCCACCCGATGGTTCACATGCAGGAGTAACCGGGGCGTCTGAGAGTCAGAGACATTCTGAGAGGCGGCCATGTTTTAAAGAGTGTCCTCATTCGGAGGTAGGTACAGGGGAGAGAACTTTGAATCTTCCATATCCCATCCACATCCCCAGCATCTAGGTAAGGGGTCTCTAACTCCAGTCCTGGAGAGCCTGGGCCCTGCACATTTTACATACCTGAGGTTTGGTGGAACAGGGAAAGAACTAAGCTTTGCTGGGCTGGGGCTCTGTGGGACTGGAGCTGTAGACCCTTGATCTAAGCAGTACAGAAATGCCAGGTAATATGATACAATAATATCATGTTGTTTATTATAACCCTGCACCTTGGACTGGGTCTGAGAGTGAGTCACAACTGCAGTTAGCCCTCGCACAGTACCAGTGACAGGTTGGGATTTCCATCCTCCATTAAGAACCGGGCTAGGGGTTAGATGTTTACAGGCAAAGGATGAGCACTTCATCCTCTACCAGCTACAGCCCAAATGCCAGACCTCTGAGGTCAGACTGGGTTTGCTCTGGGCCATACTGAGTCTATAAACATACAATCTAAGGAAGATGGGTTCAGGTTTAGAGGGGTGGACCACAAGAGCATAGCTAGCTGGGAGAACCGAAAAAGTCAGTCTGCATGGAGACTGCTACTGTGTGCTAGAGACTGATCTCTGCTCCGGATAACATGCTACGTGCTCCTTTCCTGCAAAATGGTGGGGCCCGGCTGCTAGCTGGTACATTTAACATTTACACTTATTTAGCAGATGCTCTTTTTCAGAGCAATGCACATTTTTGAGAAACGCTGTCCCAGGAGCAACTGGGAGTCAAGGGCCCAGTGGTAATATCACTCTGCTGACCCTGGAATCTGAACCAGTGACTGACCATGTAGCGACTTGAGCTAAGCTCACAGCAGGGCATTGCTTTGAGCTGACTACGGTCAACTACGAGCAGGTGATTGGCCACAAGATGATGGAGACCACCTGGGGTGGGGGGGCAGGGCTGCTGTGTGCGAAGTGTGGGGGTTATAGGAAGAGAAGCTGGAGGATGACAGCTGAATCGGAGGTGACGGTTTGGCCAATAAACAGGGAGAATGCTGCAGCAGGAACTGGATGGTAATGTGGTAACAAGGCCTACAGTGTTAAGCCCCTCTTCATGCAGGGGGGGCAGAGACGGATTGGCCCAGCCAGTCACAGGCTTGGCTCACTCCAAAGCTAGGCAAATGCCAACCAATCAAAATTTGAGTTTTTAATGATTGTAAATAGGAAGGAAGCCAGACAAAAAAAAATAAGAATCCTGTGGCCCAACCTACATCTTTGAACTAGAGCAGAGGCGATTCTAGGGACTCTGGAGGCTCTGGGCAAAAAGAAAAATCCATGGGGCCCCCAACTCACCCTCACCCTCCCTCTACATAGTAAAATTGATTACCATTATTTTAAAGTGAAATCTAAATTAATAATATCAACAAAGTGAATTAAAGAAATGCAAGTCCTTTATTTTCACTTTTGCGAAAAATTAAATAGACAAATAAAGCAGATGAGTTGTTGAAATGCACTATGTAATCAGCCACCCTAGAGGGCCCCCTCCCAGCTGGGGGGCCCAAGGCCATTGCATTCCTTGTCTGTCCTGTCAATAAACCTAAGAAGTAGATCACAGGTTTAAGGTCAGCTGGTGAATGCAGCTGTGCTATTGCTTCTGGCCCAGATCTGCTATGAATAAATTAATATAAAGATATAACTTGACTGAAATACACTTCCTGTACATCAACTGCGTGTTCAGTCCTCAGAAGTAAGACTGTAGCAGAGAGACAGAGAACTGAGTAGGAAAACATACAAGCAAGTGAATGGTGACCACTGAGAGGGACCCTAGAAAAAGGGATTAGCAGATATAAAAAAAAAAATGCACAGAAGGGTTGGTCAGAGAAAACCATGGAGAAGCGGTGAAAAATATAGGGCAGCACTATCTTGCACAGGGAGGAAGTGGGTTTAAAAACTGTCGAAGAGTAGGCAGGAAATAAGTCAAAATTTAGCAGGTCCTACTGTCATCAGCGTAGGCAGCCTACCCTTTCACTCTGGCAAACACATAATTACACCAAATAAACACGCTAAATCAAAATAAGCAGTGACTTCATGGAAATATCCAGTGCTCTGTGATAAGGGATCATCAAATAAGTCCTGCAGAAAGAAGTCTGCACTGCTCTGTTATTAATGCTATTGCAGTTCAAAGAGAATTCCATATCAAAAGCATCTCAAAGCAGGTTCACGTTATGCAATTTGTAGCATTCAGTTACAGTAGGGTTTGTGACCGCCATGATTGGACACCATAAAGTGTATGTCAAAATAACGACATTTTTTTATATACCAGCATACCATTAATCATAAGGTGGTCCATCTGAAAATACCAGGACAATTTACTGTTGCGCAAACCTACAAATGCCAGTAATATTATGGACTTGAAAGATGGGGTGAAGCTTCACTTTCACATAAGGTAACACTCAAGTACACTTTAAAATCAGATTCAGAAATCCCAGATCATGAATGTAATTAAAACAATCTAAGTATTACTATTAAAAACAAAAGACAAGCATCCACATTCTGCTCTCCTTTTGCTGCAGGCAGGAAGTCAGATATCTGAAAATACTGCGGTAAAGGTCGCGTGTTTTTATTTGCCTAATACGTATATCACTTAGGCTCTGGGCTCAGGATATTTAACGTCCTTCATGCTATTTTAACCATTTATTTCCGATATGAAGCTTTGCTTCAGTTCACACCACCGGGTGTCTGATGAATAGGCCTACTTCAATCTTTGATGCATATCTGAAAATAAGAGTTTCACCTCTTAAAAAATAAAATGTCTGTAAACTGGTAAATGTCAAATGAACAAAAAAAGAAGCATTCCATGGAGGTGCATCTTTGGCTCTCTTTTCGTGCAAAAACACTTTAATGGTCCTGTTAACTGTGGTCCCACGTAAAGTGACCAGCAGCCAGGTTAAGTGCTCTGTCGATAGCTTCCCTCCGATCTTTTTTTTCCATTTAAATGTTTCAAGCAGTTAGCAAGTGCTCTCAGTCACACAGCATCTTAGTCGTTCGGGCACACATTAAATGGCATTTCCTGTTCAAGCAGTATCGCTCATGGCATTTATCTATAAATTAATGTGTCAATTAATGATTTTCGTTACTGAATAATTGCTGAGCACTATCTGTGGCCCGTACAAACTTAACGGTGCATTGACCCCAAAGACCCACTAGTACGAAAAGTATCCCCGACAAAAGTTATTTTTATTGCAAAAACAAAAGAAACTGACATCTCCATATCACCCACTTACTTCACGAGGAAACTCTCTGAGCTAATGCATCAGTTTAAACAATAATGTATTTTAGCCAAAGATATTAAAATTAAACCTGAACGTGTGCAAATACAAGGTTACAATTGCTGAGCCACTAAGTTATGCGTCTCAATCCGCTGGTAAACACGCGGCGGAGATCCATGACACTATGTTGTATTTTGTCACATATCCCGGGGCACAATGGTTATAAGATTACGAATGAGGACCTCGTGACACGGGCGCGTTCTCACCTTGGACGCAGTGCAGGTGTAATTTTAGAGTACTGCGAAGCTCTTGATCGCCAACTCGCTCCAACTGCTTGAAAATTTTCTTGATGGTAGTTTTGACACTTTCGTGGCGTTTCACCTCCGCACGAATGGCACTCGAATGTACTAATTTCATGCTATTCATCTTGACTCCAGGACGGAACCAAAAAATCCACCTGCGCCCACCAAAAACCCGGCAGACGGTCCCACAAACAGCATCAATCAAAGTATTAAACAACAGCAATTATAATAACGGTTAAAGGATTCTTGATCCTGACGACAGTATCGGTGAGCGCACTTCCTGATTGTAACGAGCATTCCGATTTGTGCGAGTGACTTTCTTCACTTTCTTTTGAAGAGCACATGAAACTGTGCGGATGCTTATATAGGCATATCTTCTCTAAAGGACGGAAAACGAACAGATTTCTAACTTTGGTGCGGGGGTATTTGCCGTAATAAACTAAAGCTATTATGTGTCGTAGTATGCCAAAGTATTATTTGATTATCATGATGGTTTGATATTATTGCTTACTGATCGATATTTTCTCCCTCTTTTTCATTTAACACTCCTTTACACTGTCATAAAGTAAGGGCAATTCGAGGTCTCTAACCAGTGCGATCATCATTTCATTTTATGAAAATGAAATATTAATTTTTTCCTAGATTGACAATATAGGCCTACACTATGATATTTATCAGATCTAATGTAAAGTGATATTAGACTTTAAAAAAACCTTCAGATGCACCCCTGAAAATATTGGCCTGCTTCATATTTTATATATAGAAAAACAAAGTTTTACTCTGTAACTGGTGACAAAACAGGTTAAGAATACTAATTTAACCCTGAAAAGTAGATCACTATATGTTGTTTAAATAAGTTGCATACTGTCACCACCTTCTGGAAAGTAATAATAACTACTACTGCGTACAAAATTAAATTGACCGTGACAGGTGAAAAAGAGTGTCCGTATATTTTGCACTTTCCTCCGTGTGTTTGTTCTGATATTATTATGACATGGAAATCTAACCATAACTGCATTTTTGTTCAAGCTGAACGGATCCGTCCATCCTTAATTAGCACGTTATTTTTTTGCAATGTGATACCCGTAAAAATTGCCCGAGGAAAGACGGCAGTTAGAACTATCTAACAATGTGACTGTTAAAACGGGGATTTTAAAATCCGTACGCAACTAAACGGGCGTCCGACGGGCGTTTTTCAGACTATATACGGGATTATCAGTGGCGAGAGAAAACAAAACGCAAACTTTCATAAAAACCAACACAAGAGAGGCGAACGGAATGAGTTCACTCCTCACATGCCTTCACCCCGCCCAAGACTTCCACACCCCCACATGCTCGCCATATTAGAGTGTTTGAGTGTTAGTACACATACTCACCGTCATTAATACATCAACCAGCGATACTCTTCTTGTCATTTCAACCCACTAAGTAAACTCTACCTTTATAAGGCTTGGCTTCAGCTGTGGACCAACCAGTATTTGTTTTCTTCACAGACTTGGCTAGAGTACGAGATATTCTTCAGACCATCGTGTTGTTGCTGTTTTGGGGTCCATTGATAATTGTATTTTAAAAAAGTATCAAAATATAGTTTTTTCATGCATGACTTTCTGTTTTTTAGTTTTAATTTGATTAGTTTCAAGTTGTCATGGGTGCTCCTTAAAAGGGTCACCTTCAGTCTATGATTAAATTAAGGCACATATACTGCATGTTGATTTACATATACGCCATTAAAACTGTAATTACACTGTCACACGACCGCACATGCCACCTCAAACTCCTGTTCAGCATCTGCTTGATTTCACATAGTGGCTGTCAAAATCTTGCTTGTTCAATTTTTATGTTAATTGCTGGGAAGGTCAACCTGTAGGTGTCCCTGGGAAAGCTCATCTGTGTCCATGCCAAAGTGTTTCAACTGAGAAAAAATTATCAATGTAACATTTTTAAAAACTATAGCTATGGTACAAATTGCATGTTGATGAAAATGTCTATCACGATTCAACATGGTGTTGACGCCTGGTTAAATGTGATGTTCCCTGTTTAGTTTAAATCCTTTACCATCTTGCTTTTAGGTTTAAATAAATCAATGAAAAAAATGACACTGAACTACTAACATTTTCTGTAATGTAACTGTTGTGCCATTTTCAGGGAAAATTTGCATGGATATCATAATAGTGTATAGAAAATTAAGAGACTCCCAAAGTCAAAAGATGGACTCTTCATGTACCCTATAAATTGTCACATCCCACATGCACAGGCAATACAACTAGCCAACTAATTAATGAATATACCTGCACCTTGCCTCGTTAAATCGACCTACCTGAGCATTCAGTGTGAGGTATTGTTTGTGACACGCAGCATGTGGAGTGCTACTTCTCTGCCATGCATCCTGCCCTCACCTTCCTCTCCTCTCCAATTCCTGATCTCCTCGGCCCAAGCCTTGAAATTTTCAACTAGGAACTCAGATTTTCCAAGTTCAAATGGCATGCAGTGTAACCTTTTTAACCTTCTTACTTTGTGTGTTTGTAGGACTAATTTCCCGGGTATCTGACTGCACTGCCGTTGTGACCCTGTCCAAGAACCCTGCCTGCTTTTGCTAGTTTCTCAAAATAAACCCTTGCTCTCTGCATTTGGGTCCCCAAGTTTCTGTTCTCATATGCTGTGTTCCGTTTGAACTTGGAAGTCAGAATTCTGTTGCTGAAAGCCTCTCAGCAACAGAAGTTAACAAGCTATACAGTAGTTATATACTGTTTATTTGCACTTACGGCTTACTTGTGGCTCATTAAATCAGTACTGTCCAATCACTATCTGTGGACATGTTGCTATGGTGTTTTTATATGCAAAATACCACGTAATGTGTTGTTGTGTTTCAGAAGGCAAGATTTCTTGCTTAGCCGAATAACTTGTCAGATATAAGGTAGCCTGCGCTAAATCTAAGTGAATGAGGATAAAGCCCATTGCAAGTAGGGTACCTTAAATCTGACACGTTATCCTTATCAAAAAATCTTGCTTTTTGAAACAGGTCCCTTGTACTGCTAAATCGGTTAGTGACTTCTTTTACTGGAATGCGGTAACTCAGGTGTGACATCATTCCCAGGTCCAACTTCCGACCTCTGAGATTAATGTAACACATCCATAAAATACCTCATCAGGAGAAGATGGACCTAGCGGAGCTATGGCAACAACTGCAGAATGCAATTAGTCAGATCGGCCACATCAACACCATGGTTGCTCAGCTGTAACATGGGCACACCGCTGCTGTTCTACTAGTGCTGGGTAAAATATCAAATTATTATCCTATAGTACAGATCGAGCAGTGCCAGAAAAAGTAACGCAATGTCCAGCAGAGGTGCATGTTTTATGTTGACCAGTTGGAAAACGTTCATGTGAATAAATAAAACCATAATTAATTCTGACTTTCTGTCCTGACTCTTTAAAAGTATTTTACTTCCTGACCCAGGTCTCTTCCACACCTTGTTTCCTGTATCCCCATCGCCATGCCTAAAAAGTATGATGTAATCCCAAACAATGTCGGGATTTTCTCATGTGGTGTGGTCAATATTTTGATCACCACCTCAATCTGATTCAGGGTAATGCAGACCGGGTGCATTTCGTGTTCTCCCTCCTCACGGGACAAGTATCACAAGTGGGCAACTGCCCTCTGACTGAGAAAAGCCACATCCTTGACTCATCTGTTTTCTTTCAGACAGCTCTTGTGAAGTGTTTGATCACCCAGTTTTTGGACACAGCTGAGGGGATAGGCTGTGCAAACTCAAGCAAGGGAATCAATTAGCTACAGACTTCTCCCTTGAGTTCTGGACTCTCTTTGCAGGACTGGGTTGGCCGTCGTTGTGCTTGCAAGTCCTTTATAGACGAGGACAGAATCCCGAGGTCCTGGCTCAGATCACTTGTCGAGAAAAAGCTAAGTTGTTTGAAGAATATGTAAAGTTGTCGATAGCTTTGGATAACTTCATTCAAGAGCGACACCAATCTGAACCCAGGACCAAACCACCCCGGACCAGTCCATTACCAGCAAGCCTTGAGTCAGAGCTGATGCAGTTAGGAAGAACGTAGCTTACCCTGAAGGAGAAACAGCAATAACAACAACTGTGTATGTATTGTGGAGTAGCTGGTCACCACATTCACACCTGCCCAGAGCCACTATCATGAATCTCCAAGCGAGACATAAAGGTAGGAGCCTCTTCCTGGTCGAACATCATACAGAAGTGGGTAGTAGCTCTGGGCAAATGGATGTGAGTGATGTGTCACTGTTCTACTCTGGAGTCGCTGATAACTTTGTCAGTGTTAAGATTGTAGAGAAATTTGCTGTCCCCCTAGTAGGTTGCCCGGCCTCTTAGAGTCCACATGTGTCTGAATGTACGAAGCTCCCTTGCAAAGTCTCCTCAATTTAAAGTCCTCTGCCCGAAAGTTACTCCTCAATTCCCCCACAATATGGAGATTATGCAGACGTGTTCAGCAAAGCTGAGGCATTCAGGCTGCCTCCCCGTAGAAGCTTGGCCTGCACTATCAACCTACTTGAGGGGGCAACACTTCCCAAGGGATGTCTCTTCTCTTTATCCAGACCAAAAAAGGAAACCACGGACACCTATATCAAAGAAGCAAGGTATATTCATACCCTCTACATCATGAGTGCTCATTCCTGCTCCTGGGGATCTCCCACCCTGCAGAGCTTAGGTGTAGTCCTAATTTAACACACCTGATATTGATAATCAGGCCCATCGGCAGCATAGCTGACTCTAATACTGAGATGCTACTGAAGGAGTATCTGTATCAGATGTGAAATTCTGCCATAGACATTGTGGTAGGTAACCAAGTAAAAGGGATTAAGCAACATTTTGGAAAACTGGTCAACGACTAGTACACCCCTGTGATGGGGACAGGTCGGTTATGAAATCCACATTGATGTATGAAACATTGTCTTTGTGGCACTGCAAAGACTCAAAGGTCCCGGCTGGCATTAACATCGGGGTCTTCACTTGGACGCATGCGTGACATGCAAGCACATAATCCCGGACATCTACCAATGAGGGCCACAAAACTTGCGGTTGATGAGGTTCAAAGTCTGGGTTATTTCCAGGTGACCAGAACAGAAGGAAGTATGAACCCAGATCATCAATGTAACTTATCGGGAACTGAAAATGCCACAGAACACTTTGTTAATGAATGATTGAAAAATGACTGCAGCATTATGTAATCCATAAGGCATCACCAGGTACTCATAGTGCCCCCTAGTGGTTATGAACACAGTTTTCAGTCATCCCCTTCTCTTATATGGATGAGATTGTAGGCACTTCCCAAGTCCAATTTGATGAAAATGGTGGCCTCTCCAATTTGCTCCAGATCTGTAGGGATCAGTGATAATGGATATCTAAACTTTACAGTAATATTATTCAAGACTCAAGACTCATCTACGCAAGGACGCAGACCCCCATCCTTCTCAACAAAGAACCTTGAGGCTGCTAGAGAGTTAGAGGGCCTGATTATGCCTATAGTGAGGGGATCATGTTTCTACAGCCAGGGAAGTCCTAATATCACAGGGTCACATGGAGAAGGTAACTGGATGTTTTCGCAATGGAGGACTGCGGAATACATGATGATGGGTTGTGTCTGGTGAGGAACCAGGCTGTCCCCTAATGGCTTGCCGTCAAACCCCCGGACAGATAGAGGTTTGGTTAATCAGGGCTAAGGGGACCTCTAGCTTGCAGGCCCAGACAGGGTCCGCAAAGTTGCAGACCTAGAGTCAGTTAACTGATGAACAGAAAAAAAACATTTCCGTTGGATAATTCAACCCGAATAGTTAATTGACGTTGGCATACAATGGTTATTGAGGATATTCTCACCCAAGTAGATCATGGACTGAAGCCTGGTGGTGGGGATGGTCGGCTCCTCCACAGTATAGGCAAAGCTGCTGCTATATCCGTCATTGTCATTCCTCTGGGCTCAGGGATTGCCTGCCAAGCTGCATGGGTTCCAGTCTTTCCTCTTCAGGGCTTGGCATCCAAACTCCATCCAGGGCAGAAGCTTGGACAGGTCTCTGCTGTTCCCATTCATCCCCCCTGCAGGCAAGCTTGGTTTGTACATGAGAATTTAGCCCCATATGGTAAGCACTGAGCAAGACAAACTCATTTCAACCACTTCCAGTGGCCATGCTACCTAACACTAAGGCAGAATTGGAAGTGAGGCAATTACCTTGTCTTATCCAGTACCAGCATTCACTGGCAACCTTCCCTAGGAGGTGTGATTGAACACCTGCTTTAGAGCCTCTATGAACCTGGTGTCAGAGTGAAATACAGGGTTATTTTGATGCGACCATTTCCAAAGGTAAGAGAGACATAATGAATTGCACCTTCTGTTACATAATTTGTATGTTATCAGAATAGTGATCCAAATACAGAGCATATTGCATCAAAAAGCCATCACAGCAATCAGGGTGTCCATCAAACTTATCGGGTAAAGGGACAAGAGTTAATGGAGAGGTAGAAGACAGAGTAGCTGCCATGGTGGCTTGGCTTGATGCAGGAAGGTGGGGTGTACCCTCACTTAGTAAATGAACCATATCATTTAGATGTTCCTCTTGCTGTGTCAGCCTTCTTTACAGAAGGCAAGGTATTCTGTAATGAATACACAGAGAGGATCCAAGTGCAGAGTGGAAGGTAGGTTAATTAGAAGACAGGAATTGTGGTTGAGCACAAGCTGAAAGATCTCGAACGTTCCAATAGCACAATCCAAGGAGCAAAATGGAGGGACAGGCTCAACGTCAGTATACAAAGGCAATCCATGAGGCAAGCAGAACCAGAGAGACATAAAGGCAAGAATCAAAAATACAGAATGTGGAGACTATAGGTCATACACGGGAATACAAGCACAGTCATCCAAAAGACTCTGTATGGTACAAATCACTCAATACTTTGCAATGAGTGCATGGAACAGCTGGCTTGGGTATAAAGCATGACGAGGTGTGTGGTTATGCAAAAATAATGAAGGACAATTTGGTGAAATGCAGCCAAACACAAACCAAATTGGAGTTGATGATTTTCATATAACCGCACACCTTAAAATGGCTTATTCTGCTTATGCCATGGCCAATGAACTAAAAATATTAGAATGACGTAGTCACAGTGTATTTATATATATACTGTATATATTTCAATTAGCATTTAATAATGTTCCAATGTTGCAATCCGCACTTAAAAATATAGTCCCTATAAGGATTGAACATCTGGTCAGACTGTTCACTGGAAGCGGCAAGTCTATTAGGTTACCATAGAAGCCATCAACAGACACTTCTATTATGAAAACCAAGGAGAATTATGCTGATAAGAATGACTGCATAGTTATGATTTAAAAAGCACATGTTATTATATTAACATATTTTATAAGACATTAAAACACCATAATATAGAACTGCTATTACGCTGCAGGATCATTCCTGTGCAGTAGCAGGAAAATGATCAACACCTACATGACATCTCTGGATGAATAAGAAAGCAGTATGTACCAAAGCCGAGGTTAATGTGAATGTAGTAATTGGGCAGGATCACTCGTGGCTGTTCATAACTCCGGGAAGACAATCAGTAGAGGCGGGGTTGTTCAGGAGAAGCTGGGTGTGGTTGCAGTTGATCTGGTGTGGGCGCGACACCTCATTTATGTTCATCTTCTTGGGACAAATTAAATCATCTTTCCAACATCATTAAAATTATCAGCATGAAAAATATAAAATGAAAAAGCATGGACCTGCAAGCACTGAAGTCACTTAGACAATTACAATAGAACTGAATTAACTTTTCCTTCACTTACTAAGGAGTTTTATTATATCTGTATTGTACATTCAGACAGGGGTACCCCTAGAGCAGGAATGACCAATCTTATCCGCAAAGGACCAGTGTATGTACAGGTTATTGGTATAGCCTTTAGGTCAGCTGTTGAAATCCAGGTGTGAGAACTCTTCAATCCATCAGTTGACTAATTAGTAATCTAATTAGGGAGATGCAGAGCAAACCCACATACACAGCAGCCCTTTCTGGATAAGCTTAGCCACCCCTGCCTTAGAGATTTTGGCCACCATGCATTGAAGGCTCTAGACCATTTCACCTGAGGGGCCAGACTGGGGCAAGTTGTTCTGTTGGGGGGGGGGGCAGGTGTATTTGACCTTAATGTCCTCCAAGTATTCCTTAAACTAGATTGCCAGCATTAAGAGGCAAAAGTCAATTTTGAAAACTGATGGGTTATTTATGCAATACTTTGCAGTTACATTTTACAGTTTTTACAGGTATGTAACTCACTCCGATTTCTTTAGATTGTCTTGCTTCCACAAGTTAATTATTTTTTTCTGTCATTATCTTCCTAAATTTCCTTCGGGATAAATAAAGTATCTCTATCTATCTATCTATCTATCTTCTGTTTTCACTAGCTGAAGCCACCCAGCACAGCCGGGCTTACATTTGTGTTTCGCCTGTTCCCGACGCACATATATAAATGTAAACAATAATAATGGTAATAATAGTAATACATTTATTTCGGACCCAAGTACAATACGTTTTTAGGGGGACCTCAGGGGGGAGCATGTATGTTGTCACAGGGGCACTGATCCCCAACCCCCCAGAACCACCCATGCTGCCGTGAATGCATGGAGCCCCGAACCCAAACCAATCCAATTATGTCCCACATTTTAGGGTCCCATTTTAGTCCTTGAAATCATCCAAACCCCTACTGCGGACCGTTCACCTGCCATCGAGGGCTTCCCACCTGCCAGCTGTGAGGAGCCACAGCATGACTCCAGCAGCGACTGCGATCGACCGACAGAGGCAGCAGGCTCTGTTGCGGAGCCTTAACAGCTGTTTGTTCTATGATCCCGTTATCTGCTGCCGTTCATTGGCTCGTATTAATTAATGGACAATGCATACATAATAGAGCTGTCACGATTACTCGAATTAAATTGACCATATGTGGGACTGAGTGTGCACCCTGCAATGTGTGGTTGGTTCCTGCCTTGCGCAAAGTGCAACATTATTATATTATATTATATTATATTATATTATATTATATTATATTATATTTATTATAAAGCAAAAGTACAACAACACGAGAGTTAAGAATGCAGTGTTGAACAATCACAGAAAAATACCTACAAATAATGTAATGCAAACCGATAAGACTTTATTAATGAATTGAATCCGTATTTTTTTAACAAAAAAATGTGGGTTTTAGGTGAGGCGAATAATATTAGTTACTGTACGAGTGTTGCGATTTGATATCTACCAATCAACTGTACTTTTAGACTTCATATTTAATGCTGCGTCATATTGGCAGCATTAGCTAAACCTCAACATACCTCGCGAGGCAAAAAAGAGTATCGTGAGGCTAGCAGGCTTCGACAATTTAGGGAAAAAAAAAGAATAGGCAGAAGGTTATATCTGAGTTTTTCAAAACCGACAAGTAAAAGAGATCCGTCAAAACACTTAACTGATACAGGAATGTGATTGTGTATGTTTTGGAGGGAGGGGACTATCCCAAACAGCACAGGTTATATACCCTTGATGAGATACTAGCCACAGTCACAAATCATGTAAAATTGTCAAATACCAGTTCGCATAACTGCATATCTTTGGACTATGGGAGGAAACAGGCAAAACATGAGAAGGACATGCATACTCTACACACAGGGTGGAGTTCATCCCGTAACCCTGGAGGTGTAAGATGACAAGTGCTACCTAGTGGCACCCATAATTATAATAAAATGGTATGCATTTTATTTTAACCAAATTAAAAATTAATCTTAAAGCAAATTCAGCAAATATGCTCAGGATAGTAGTCAAATTCATCCATGCATCCACCACAAAATATCGTATACAGAGTAGTATTGTGATGCCATTGAATTCAAAATGTATTTGAAATCAAATACGCTTACGACGTCCCTCATTAAAATAATACGCATTTTACTTAAGTATTATTATTTGGGCTGGATGAAAATGGTTGACGATATGAAGATTGAGTTGGACACAAAATATAACTTAGATATTTGATGACAACGGGCCTTAAAAGAGGCGTGTGATCAAATACGTAGTTTGTGATGTATTATGTACTTGCCTTGCACTGCGCATTCGAAAACAAAGCTTCAGCAAATAAATATAAAATCATGTAAAAATTTCTTTGCGCAATAAACGAGATAACCGCTGCGAACACGCGACGCGCTGAATGGGCTGAGCGCAGAGGGCGGGGCCTGGGTCTCCGGCTACCCCGGACGAGCTGGGTGGCGGAAGTTGGTGAACACTCGGCCGGTGGTGCTAGTGAGGGAGCTGGGCTCTGACAAAGCGCCGGGCTTTTCCTTTCTCTTTACAGTTGTCAAGTGGACGCGAACAGTTTAGAAGCTTCGGCCGCCGGCTGTGGAAGCCGACCGGGTGCAAAATGGCGTGTGGCGGATTTACGTGCTCGAAAAACGCCCTTTGTTCCCTCAACGTGGTTTACATGGTGAGTGAAAGCCGGAGCCCCGTTAGCTCCCTCGGCCCGGTGAATATGGGTCGTTCATCTGGGGCCGAGCCGGGGGATAAGCTGAGTACTGGCGCTTAGTCACCCGCTTAGCTTAGCCTGCTAGCAAGCTGCTCTGTACTGATTTTCTGAGGTAAACTCGAATGTATTTATGAGATGTTTTTTTATCGTATGTTACAATATGTCAGCTTTATTTGGACGAAAAGTTGGTTCGTCCGGTACCGTATACACTCCATTAGGCTAATGTGGATAATCGCGACCAGAGTGCGTATCGTCTTGCGGGCGAGCCGTGTTACGGACTTGCCGGCACTGCTGGCCGGCTGGCCGCGTCTTTTGTTGTATTTTATTCACTTTCTGTTGATCTTTGGTCGCCTTTTTTATTGGGCCGCGTGACTTTGAGGAAGCAGAAGCCCGGAGGTGATGCGGGCGCCCAGGCCTCCGGCGGGCGCCGCGCTCTTTTCGTTTCTGTGCGTCTATTTAATGCGATTAATTAAGTCACACAACAACGCAAGATTGTACAGTGCTGCTGATTTCGTGCTGACGTATTTCTCCACCATTAAAAAAATGTGACCCCTTTTGGCTGTCATATGAAAGCGATGGCAGCATGGATGTAGACATGTGTAAGTAGGTAAATAGAAAAGAATTCCAGCGACTGTGATAAAGTTGTCCTCAGTTGACATTTGTCAGAGTATTTGGACAGCTGGACTGGTCTAGTGTTACCAGTAGATCTGCTGCTGGTACTGTAACAGATAGTTATTGGGCGAGTACTGTGAAAAATAAGTCGCATCAGGTAGACGTTTGGCTTCAGCTCTCCTGGAGTTTGGAAAGAACAAAGAAGAACCGGGTCATTTTTTTAAAAAGGATATTTAATGCGAGGCTTGTTTTGCATGAGGTTGTTAATCTTATGCCTTGCCCATCTCTCAGTAATAAATGATGCCTTTACGTGAGGTTAACCGGTGATAATGTGTATATAAACCCAGCGCCGAAATCTCAAGCCAAAGAGGTATCGTCAAAGGGGCAGCTGCAGCATCCTTGGCTGAAGAACGAGTACTGGATGCTGTTATTAGTTTGGTTTGTTAGCTGCTCGCCACCATCATTAAAGTGACCAGGAATATATACTGCTTTCCGTTACTAAGCAAAAGAAACTCCCGTTAATATATTGCCTCTATATCCAGGTGTGAATAAATCTGGATTCATTAGGGATGCTGCATATGATGGTGATGTTCCAGTCTGTTTGGCAGTCATTTGCTTTGATAGAGAATGTGCCTAGTACAGGTGCTCCAGTTTTGGCTTCATTTATCAGAGTATGCTTGTTTGAGGGCAGTAACTTCTCAGGTATTTTATTTAATAGACACTCAGTGTACCTCTTATTCTGTCTCTTCCCTGAGTAATATCTGTTATATTCATTGAAGATGGCCATAAGTGGAAATTAGTGGGAGAACATTTTAAAATGAACTTGAGGAAGCACTTCTTTACACAGCGTGTAGTT
>JAODKC010000088.1:1795482-1806877 GCA_026777985.1 Mormyrops attenuatus
AAAATCTGTGAATGCAATCAAAAAAGTAAAAATGCCAAAAGTCTTGTATTTGGGTTGGTTACTTATGGTTAAGGTTAAGGATGGGTAGAGGTTAAGGGTGTCATGATTGGGATTAGGGTTTTTCCGATAGAAATGAATGGACGGTCCCCATTTACATAGGTACACCAACGTGTGTGTGTGTGTGTGTGTGTGTGTGTATGCAAGGAGAATTTGACTTTCTGGATGAAAACACATTTTTAAATTTAATTATAAATCTAAATAAACAAAGGCCGGAGGTCTAGAGCTTCTCTTAAGCAGCAGAGAGCACAAGGTTGGGTTACACCCTCGTCAGGATGCAGTCCATCACAGACCAGGATGGATGGATGGATGGATGGATGAAATAAGCAATACTAAATGATACCCATATGATTTTACAATCAAAACAAATGACTATTTTCAGATGTACTTTACTGTTAGCTGTGTGGCAGGGCACTAAGTCAGGGGACGGTGCCCTCTTGTGATCAAATTGCAGCATGCGACACTAAACAAGGTTTCCTCAGAGCCCGTAGGTGAAGCCTGCTAATAGACAATTTTAAAATGTATTGATACAAATTAATTACTGCCATTAAATTGTGGGGTGGCATGGTGGCACACACCTGCACAGTTTGTGGTTCGAATGCTACCTTTGTTCTGTATGTGTGGAATATGCACATTCTCTGTGTCATGCAGGTTTCCTCCCACAAACCAAAGACCCATATGGCGCTTTTCCACTGGCACACAGGAACCGACCCGTACCACAAAGAGTTAGACTAGTTCCAGCACGGTTCCAGCTCGCTTCAGTTTTCCACTGCAGAAGGGTCGGCCCGGTAAAAGCGTTGCTGAGTCTTGAGAGCGACTGACACGTAAAACCGAAGAGATGCTTATTTACCGTTCACAAGGTGTACATCATGATTGACCATGTGTTGTTGTTTTTATTTACTTTTATTATGTGCTAATTTCCACGAGTACATCTGTGAGAATATCAGTGTTGTGCAAGTATCAAATGCTAGCAGAATTAGCATTTGCTTGCGCAAATTTGCATTCCAAATACAGTCTGTTCAGCTCTTCTATAGCACTTTTTAAATAGGAGGTTGGAAATGTTCAAGTTCTGAGTTTTCGGGAATGCACCATTACATCGCGATGTGTAATAATACTAATAATGAATAATATATACAACATATGCTTTTTCCTTCATATAATCCATTTGCAGAACACCGGTATCTCCACGCATTTCGACCAATCAGATGGTGGTGACGCCACCAGCTCATTCTGGTCACACTTTCGGCCTTGCTAGTAAGCAGGGCCAAGAACCGTTACAGCTGGGGTATGGCTCGCCGTACTTTGCAATGAAAAACCTCCAGTTCACGGTACAGCGTGGTAAGGCTTGGTTCTTGGGGGCAGTGGAAAAGCACCAAGTTAACCCGATTGGTGTCTTTAAATTGTTCCTAGCATGAGTGTGTATATATATATCCTGCCATGGACCACCTCGCGGCCTGTGCTGCTTGGGATAGGCGTTAAATCCTTCAGGATAAATGGAAGATAGAGTGATGGACTTTGGGCTGCGTCAACGCTCACAGAATACAGCATGACGGTTAGTCACACTGTGGCATCATTTTGTTTGATAAATCAACAAGAACGTGTTTTTTTTCCCACACATTCTCTGTTGCAGTGTGCCTAATTCCAAAATGATTTAAAAGACGTCAGTATTCAAATAGTCCCATCAGTGTAGTACGGACAGGTCAGCGACGAACACAGCTCGTTTCCGGTCCTCGGACACATCCAGGCAAGCGTGGCCTTCCACCCTGGCAGCCGGCTTTCTGGGGAACGCATGCCAACCCCCCCCACCCCACCCCCCTCCCCGTGAAGTATGCCCATATGCCCCGTATATTTTCTTGGAGTGGCTGCAGAACGGCGCTGACTGGGGTGACCATCTGTCCACCAGCAGATATAGCACGATGTCCGCAGCCACGGCCTGGTGGGCGCCCGGCAGATGCAGGCAGCGCTGAGAGGCTTGTCTTGTCTGTGTGGAGGCAGAACGCTAAGTGCTACAGCCACAGCCCCTGACATTTATATAAGGGTGGTATCAATAATGACTAAGCAATTATCTTTCATTAGGGAAACATCCAAACAGTCTCTGAGTTACCGCACTGTTTCTGACAATACTTTGGTGTTTTACCGTACCATTATCGAAAGCTGTGTCAGAATCCCCAGGGCAGTTTGCTCTCTCCTGGTAACTTTTCTAGACATCATCCACTGCCAAATTTGTTTAATAGCAAGTCATGATGATAACGCCCATTAATTGACAAAGATTTAATTAAGTGCAAGGATGAGGGATGTTTTGTCTGGGACGAGGACTGTCTATTCCCCTAAGCTGCATTTAAAGTCGCCTGATCCTGTCGACCAGCGAACATGAGGGAGACACTGAGAGGAGTTTGGAGCCGGTTCTTTTTGTACTTTGGAGCTGCTGCCAGCACAGCCTGTTTGCAGTCGGCGCGGTGACGTGGCGGGGCGCGCTGAGCGCACGGTCGGGTCGTGCTGCCGCACGCCACGAGCCGCTCTCCTCGTAACGCTTGAGTGGCCGCGCCGCGGAGCTCGCTACTAACCCGTGCGCCATATGGCGCGACCTCCATCTTGAGTGCTGGCCAGCGTCGCCCGCATTCCCGTCACACTCCCCACAACCTTCGTTCCCGCTTCTGGAAGCTTCTTCATCCACCTCTCCTCTCCGTTTTAGGAAAACAAAAAACGGGGGTGGGGGGGGGGGGAACCTGAAATAGGCAACTCGCCTGCCTGCCTCCATGTGTCAGAACAAGCTGAACATTTATTCCAATTTCTGCCAGCATCATTTGACTGTTTCAAATTCCCCCATTAGTCAAAACAACATTTTTTTTTTGGTTAAACACAAATAAAAATAGGCTGCAGATGGATTGGTGTCCCATTCGGGGTACATGCTGCCTTGTGCCCTATGTCTCCAGATCCCCATGACCCTGATTGGTTGAGCAGTTCTTGAAAATTTATCTATGGGAATAAAGAATTGGCAATTGAGATTTATCTATAACATGGCAATAAATAGTAGATAGACATCAGCTGAGTGTGTTTCTCATAATTAACCTATACACCACTGATAGCCGCCCCCAGCTCATTCTAAATGTACTACTCGGATTTAACCCATTGACATGTACCTCCACTGCTGTATATGACACTTGTACATCCTATAGTACAGTTAGCAAAAACAAAGAAGATTCAAGACATCCTAAGATTACGTGATGAAGATGTTCTCATTTTCTGCTTCATTCTTGTGCCCTGATGTTTCTGGCTCATCTTGTGCCTTCATTGTTCACCTATTCATTACTTTGTTTTCCTTTCTCAATCCCTTCCTGCTGTCACGTAAATTGCACTCAAAATTAAAAATGAATAACGCCTTATCGACATCCTGAGCGATATGATTTTGTCTGCCTGACAGGCTACTCAGCATCCCGGCAGCAAACAATGTCTAATGGCACCATACATTTCAGAACCCAGGACAGCAACATCATCGGTATCGCTTTGCGGCACATGATAGAAAACGATGGCAACAGCTATTGCAGCATGTAGCCTGTTTACATACTACATCATACTATAGCTTTGATAGCATACAGACGAGAGATACTCAGGCTCAACAAATCCATTCCATTATTAAGAGGCCATTTTGTTTTGCAGAGACCAGGTGCCCAGGCAGGGGTGGCTCTGCAGCTTAGGCCATCATAATGCTGTCTCATGCCTCTGGACATTCAGGTTTAAATTTGCAATTGACAAGGTCTATAATGTATAGCAATGAGGGATATCAGTTTCCACCCACAGTCCAAAGACATGCTATCAACATGACTCAAGTGTTCTGAGTTGAATGTAGCATGTAAGCATTTAGATACCCCTACAAAGAGGTAGCATCCTATCCAGTCTACATTGCAACCTATACTTCTCTCAATGGACTCAAGACCAATACGGCTCTGACTAAAAGCACTGGGCGAGTAGGTAGACACATGCTAAGTATATTTACAGAACTTAATCATGGATTTTTATAATTTATTTGGGGGGGGGTAGGTATCTACAGGTGTGCAGGCATCACTAGCCGATAGCTGTTTAAAACCATTGGATGTGTCCCTCAGAGACACGCAGTGTTTTCTTCACTCAAACAGAGCAGCTGTGATTTTCAGGCAAACGAGATTTCCAGCAATGTAGTCAGTTCTGCTGACCAGAAATATACGAATAAGCAATGATGGCAGACGCATCATACGGTTCACATGGCACTTGTATTTAAAATGCTGCCACTACAGATTTACCTTCAAAGATTGTGTATTTATAGAATGTTGCGGTTATCAGCTATTTATCACATATTAACATGTTTAAAACAATGGTAAGGTATTCTATTTGTAAACATACCATTATTAATGGCAGCAAAGTTAACATTAATATCCATCCATTTAATATTCACCAAATTGCATGGTAGACAGATATATTTTTGACATTTTGTTGTAGTTTATAATATAATATCTAAGTAACACATGACTTGCATGTATACAATGCCAGTGTAGAAGACAAAGTTTAATATGGGGGGGGGACAAAACTTGATCGTTTAAATACAAAGTTATATTTATCGGGGGCAATAAATGAATCCAAATTCAATTTTGGGGGGTACATGCCCCCCCTCCTTGTTTCTACGTCCTTGCGTGTACACAAAGCATATTGAGATGTGAAATCATTAAGACCATACAAAATTCTATATGGTGCACCTACTATTAAAGTATAATTTAAAACGTAGAGTGCCGTTCCACGTTTTCAATTGATTGCGACTCCCGTAAGCGCTGCAGGACACCTGGCCATTTTGGCCCGTCCAGGTGACACCAAGGTTTGCTTCAGATTTCCCGGGTTAGGCTGTCTAACACGTGGCCGCGCGTCACGTAGAGATCAGCACCTTGGACAGCGGCGCCTGCCAATACGCAGCAAAACGGCCGATTCTATTCTCACCGCGAAAAAAAAATGACGACCGAGAAAGCGAAAGGCGGACAACATCACTGGTAAACATATTTCATTTTTTATTATTAAAATGCCGCTACTGAACAAGGAGAATTTATTGTGGTCTTCGGCGTCCCTGTCGACGAGGGATCTGCTTTCGCACTAACATTTCCTCCAGAGCTATTCTAAAATCGTTTTTTATTATTTTCATCGGACCGATTGTCGTTTTTTTGTACATCAAATCTGTGTTTCATCATGTCTATCTGAACGGGGAAATCGCTGCATCCTTTTTTTTCTCCATTCCCGGTACATGGTCTGCAGGAATCGTTGCAGACGGAAAGATCAGCATGGATGCTCGATGGAAGACGGATGTGTGTTTTCATGCATATTTTGGCAGCATTTTAAGATTTGATGTAAAATGCGAACACGTTGGATTGTAAAACGGATTTCGGTGGTTTTCGGAGGGGGGACGGAGAGGGACATATTTTTGAGGCATCAACCAGAAAACATACAGTAAAGAAACGGAAAAAAAAACAAAATGATCTGATGGCTGGGATGGCATTGAGGGACAAAAAGAAAGACGATTTTGAATAACAACTGATCTGAAACGGCCTTTTTCTCTTTATCGTTCTGGATTATATCAACGGACGAGACATACACATGGAGGGGAGTTTCTGATTTTGTAATATCTTCTGATTTTTAAATGTCATTTCATGTGATCTCCGTCCAGTTCTCCCTCTCCCTATATCGCCGTCCGCTCGATAGGATTCCGATTTTTCCTTGTAGTCCCAGGACGACACATCTCAAAATCTTCATGTCCTCCGAAACCATATGCAATTGGCTGTGAAACGTTCCGGTATTTTTTGCGGTCCGGTTTTGTTTGTCGCTCCAACATACATATTGCCTTTATTGTTTCGGCAGCCTATTAACGCTACCAGAGAGAGCTTCGGCCCGTTCACGAAAGCAACCCTTTATTCCGCATCGGTTAAAGAAAACATACAGTCACCAGGGTGGTAATCACCGCGACCAAATGTGTTTTCTTCTATTTAATATTATTGAAATGTTTTTTGATATTTATTGAATGTTTATTTTTGAGTATTTATTCGAGTATTCGCTCGGCAGTCATGTTTTTTTCTTACTTTGACATTTTATCTTGATAGTCCCATGCCCTCTAGCTGGACGGTAATTGTAATAATATAATTAATAATATCACAACATTTTATTTCCATCATTACAACTACAAATAATCATTATTATTATTATTATTATTATTATAAGCCACACCTGGCTTGCAAAACTTGCATCCGGAATGAATCACTTTTTGCACTTAAACTGATCATTTTTTTCTCATCCTACAGCCACATTTGCATATGTAGTAAATGATGTTTAAGTATCGGATCCGCATGTTTTTTAACGAACTCAAAGTATTGGTTTTGATGCGATCCGGTTCGAGACGGGCCGATCCAGACGCAGACGCAGACAGGCGAAGCAGCATGCGGGGACTCGGCATGGGCGGTTGCGGGTGGCCGCCTTTCGACTGTTCCTCCCGGGACGACGAGGAAGAGTACTATGGGACGGATCCTCGACCACGTAGCCTGGCCTTCGAGGAGAAGGAGGCCAGACTGCAGGGCGGCCTGGACGCCGTGTCGCTCACCAGCAGCATGGAGAGCGGGATACGCTCGCCGCAGTGTCGGATCTGCTTCCAGGGACCGGAGCAGGTAAATTCGCTCCTCCGTCTTTTCACGCTGCTTGTCAAGCCCGTTTTGCGCGGCTTAGGCTCTTGCGCTTATTTATGTTACCCTCATTTCCTTGCTCAGTTACTATGTCTAATATGATATTTTTGCATACATGCAACAATACTCTGGAGAAACCAGCAGCATATCTGAGCACTGTCTGGTATGTACGCTGTTTGTGCTATTATAAGCAAGCCACTGGGCCTACTATGTAACTTAGACTGATGGAGTTCCTGGAATTATCCTGGGATTTATCTGGACGTACTGCCGGGGCGCGTTCACGTTTAATAAGTATTTAGACGGGTTACAACCATTGTTTTTAATCGCTTTTAGATATTGGGCCCCAGGCAGAGTAGCTAGGCACCTCATAAGCCAGGAAGGGTGCCTGTTTGCATCCACGCCTGGGAAGTAATATGCACTTTTACTTTAATTCCATTACCTTCATGACAGCTCTGATGAGAATTTACGTGCCTCCCAAATGGCACGACAACTGCCCTTTCGGGAGATGCAAGGTGGCTTGAATTGGCTTTGCTTTAGAGTATAAACTCTTGGCCTTTTTCCAAAAAGGACAGATAAATAAATCCATTTACCACAGAAGATGCTTCCTCGGAAAGCACTCAGAATGCTTCAGAAGGGACGAGGGGTTTCCCCCAAGCCGGTAAGGTCCTGGCCGCAACGTAGCTCCCAGCTGGCCAAGGCACCAATCACTTCAACATTTTCAGCCCCAAATCTCAAGGCCAATTTCAAAGCAAACTTCATTCTGACTAACCAGCCATCTTGAGATGCTGATCATAAACTGGCTACGCTATGAGTGACGAGTCTGAACTGATCGAATAAAATACTAAGAATATTAGTGAAATGTGAGCAGTTGTAAAACATTTTCCTGGCTATTTTAGGCACTTAGCAATCTGTGAGCTAAGCAGTACAGATGCATCCATTGGCACAGCTATTTACCGCAATATGAATCCGATTATGATGACTGCGGTTATTATTGTTATTGATGATGTCATTAATATCATTATTGTTGTAGTTGTTGTCGTCACTTCAGCGCTTGTATGCTAACATGAATGTCGACGAAATGTATTGAAATTTAAGTCAAGGTGTCTGGCCTGCAGCGTCATCCAAAGGCTGATGAAGGTCTTTTGATGTGAACCACGTTATGTGATGTCATAGACCAGGGACAGGGTCGCAGTCTTTCTTTATAGCATCATTTTTCACCAATCAAATCTTTACTGTTAATTCTCAGCACATGTGATAACAGTGTTTCTGCTTCATTCATATGCAGTCCATATATATTTTGCTTTGGATACATATCAGTAAAATAGCTGTTCAGGTCTGTTTTGGTGCTATATTTATGGTTTGGTTTTGATTTATGAGCTAAATTTGCTTTTCACATGCAGGCCTGCAAGATCACATCTGTAACACTAAACTTCTCTGCCGAAGAGGTGAATTTGTGGGGAAAAAAAACATTCTGTACTAGTTAACCAGTAGCTGGTTTCTCATTTACAGCGACTAAAAATATTTTGATGAAAAATCATTCCAAACGAAATGCAAATTTCTTGAGGTTGAAAAAGAGCCTTTTTTGATGTCTTCACTGAAACACCCCGCAGACATTATGTCTGTGGGGCTTTTTAAATTTTACATTTACTTTTCCCATTAATTCATTTAGAAGATTCTTTTGCCCAAAGTGACATACATGTCAGGCAAATACTACATTACAAGCAAAATTGAATTCACTGCTTTTTCCAGTGGATGCAACTGTGTCTCTTGCTACCAACTCTATTTGTTTATTAATATAAATCTATAGCCCGTTGTCCTTGGTCATTTAGGAGAAGGAATTAACATATGTCAAGTTGAGAGTGCAAAGGCTTGGGACGCGCAATGGAAGGGCACTCAGGTGAAATGGATCATTGTATGAATATCAAAAATAATATGCCTGGGATTTTTTTTTTCCTACTTGTTTTAACTTTGCAGACAATGAGCCGTTACTTATTAGTCTTAATGAGTAGGTTATTATGCAAATATTACTAGACTGGTAGCAAAGGGTGATGTTCATGTGACACAGGCCTGACAGTGTGGTGTGGAACGTTCTGCTTTGCTCTTTGCACTCTGTTCTCTGAAATGTGTTTAACCAATATGTGAAGCATAAGCAATAATTACCGCACATCGGACCAGCCGAGGCTGTGTGATTCTGGTGTTCTTTCTAGTGACTCCATCCAGGTCGCCTCTAAATCTGGGTTCCTGAGGTCATCGCTAGTTTAAGTCTTTCTGCGGCTTATGGTAGGAGGGGCTCTGCAGGGGTTTTCCCCAAGGTCCTTAATCCCAGTGGCTCCTACAACACATTCAGTTATGCACATGGGTGCTGGCTGGAAGTAGCTTGGTGTAGGTCTGTCCTACACACTTCTGTCAATGCAGAAGTCTTCTGCTCAAGTTACAGTCTGCTCTCCTGTTATGAAAAAGGTAGTGAGATACCTTAACCAATGTTTGCTGGTTCTTATCGCAGGAGGGGGTCTGCTGTAGGGTCCTCGAGCTTAACCCAAACCTCTCAGATAAACACATTTGGCTTCATGAATGACTGAAATGAATGACTGAACTTGGTGCAGGTATATAAGTATATTTACACCTGGGAGTTGGCAGTATTACTGATGAGACTTGCAGACATTGCTGTGAAACCTAGGACACAGCGTGGGAATTCGGCCGCCATCATCTGCATAAGTAGTGTTTGGGCAGAAGTACAGACTGTCATTTGGCTCCCAACCAAGTTCTCAAACGATGTCGTGATATGGACGGACCTTTTCTGCATTACTTGGTCAGATAACCTTGGGCTGGAGATAATTGATGCTTTTTCCTTCCCAGGTGTTTATAAACATCATGAACTCTGTCTGAACACACAGCCAGTGATGACCTTTTCTGTCACCATGTGGGACAGTAGCAGGAATGGAGTGATAGTTGCATGTGTACATGTGTGTGTGTATTTGTGTGTATTTGTGTGTGTGTGTCTGTGTTTGTGTGTGTTTCCGCCTGTGTGGTCCAAATGAATGACACATTGCACATTACCCTGAGCATGTTAATGCAGGGAGAGAGAGAGAGAATGTACAAGAACTGGGGAGATGGAGAGGGATGAAAGGGGGGGGAGGGTATCAGACAAAGAGACACTTCAGGGGAAACCAGGAGGCTGAGAAGAAAGTGACGAAAAAACCAGTGAACAACAGGAAGGACTTTATATGAGTGATGTTTGACGCTTTTTAAGGTCACGCCTGTTCGACTTCAGGTTTTCAGATTTTCTTTTTGGTTATTGCTTTTATTGTCGTCGTGTTGGCGTTTCCCGGAGCAATAAAAAATCTGTAACATTTCCTTTTTCCAAAGGCAAACCTACATGCGCTTTAATTTTACAAGTAAACTACTTACATTTAAATTATAGATAATTAAGGATAAATAACATTTAACGTGAGAAGAGGGCATGTTTTTCAAACGTAAATTTTTATATGAAGTTCAGACGGTGTTACATAACTATAAGACACTATCTGCTGTGCTACACTGATCAAAAATAGCAAATGTGTACTAAAATTTAACAAACTAACAAAATAAGGTGACGATTGCTTATTTATGTCACACCTCTAAGCAAACTGCTCACTTCAGAACTAAATGAAATTATTCTGAATTTTTATGACATAAACGTTACACCATGTGCTTAGTGTATTTCATAAGACAGGCACAATAATGATAGGTAATTTTATCAATGTACTATGGGAGAACTCTTATGAATTTGGCTTATACCATTTGGAATACACACCTCAGAATCTTGTGCAAATCTCTTTTACCTCTCCTATTGTAAGATTGTGCCATTCAGGTGCTTTTAAGTAAAATTTGACATGCAAGCTGTGTTTAACTTGTGTGTAAGACAAGCATTTGCTTCAATCAGTGATTCACAGCTATCAGACAGCTAGGTTCTTCATTTTTGCGCTAATAAAATAGTTTGGAGAAAAGAATCTTACCAAAATCTTACCGGAATAACATGCAAATCTGTAATGGGTGAAATTTTAAGCAAACCTTTTCTTGGCCTGTTGTTAAATGAGACACCACATAGACACAAAAGGTTTAGTTCACAGCTCTCATGGTTTTGTGAAGCATATTCACAGACACTGGCATTAATCACAGTCAAGTGCAGTGATAGAAAAACCTTTCCATAGATGCTGACAGTTTTGTTCTTAGTCATAGTTATATTCGCAGAATAAGTCTTTATTCTAGCAAAAATAATAAAATATTCATGCATTCCCAGCAGAATGAAAAATATATACTGTACTGTAGTTAAAGTTAAAAAAAGAGAATTAAGTTTTAGTGTTTTATATTGTGATCTGAAACAAACAATATTCAGATACAGAAACAGATGACAATGTAGTATTCAATATAGTATTCCCTGACCTAATGATGAACTCATCCTAGGCATTAGACACTTAACGCAGGCTGATTACCAACAAATTCATTAATTCAACTAATTATTTTTTTCTGATGTCTGTCTATGATAATCTTCTCTTCAAGTCTCTGTTCTGTTGGGGGGGGGGGGGGGGTAGGGTGCATGGAATGGACATAATTTTTTTAATTGTATTTAGTTAAGCTACGGTTATTTTAAGACAGATGCACTTTTCATCTATTTT
>JAODKC010000088.1:1806887-1819911 GCA_026777985.1 Mormyrops attenuatus
CTAAACAAGAACTCTCGTCCGTTGCCCGTGCCGTATACCTGCTGCCCCCCCCGCCCGCGCCCGGGGGGGGGGGGGGGGGGGGCCCCCGCGGCCGCAGAGACTGGACAGAATTTTTGTAATTGTCTGTAGGTAAGCTCCGCTTAGTAGACGACAGCTTCCCTTTTCCTCTATTTGTCCAATGGAGCAGAACAAACACAATTAGCCACCTTGTCAGGACAGATGACACATTTGTCCCTGATAGTGACACGTCACATATGTTGGGTTGCTGTCTATTGGCAGCTGTCCCGACAGCGCTTCTTGACTCGGTGAGGCTGTGGGCTTCTCCTGCTGGGTCAGCCTGTGCATCTGGCAGCGTTGTAGGTGTGTCGGCCTCTTTGCGTCGAGCCCTGTGCTCTGACTGCCGCGGCTCCCTGCCTCTGTCCTGCTTACCAGCATCTTTTTCATTGGCCCTCTATTGTCCCTGACTTGAGGCTGTCAGCCCGGTGCTCAGGTCTCCCCTGCGCCGTTACCCCAGTACGGCTGTTATCGGGAGTGTCACAGCCATGCTGTTGGCGTTCCGCTGACAGAATCATTGCAGGTAACAGCGTCACAGTCGCATGCATTGTCTGAATTCACCGAGAGCTTACAGATCAGCAGGACAGGGGATGTTCACCTCTCGTCTACCTGCTAGTTCCCACGATCCCTTTCTGCCAACACCCATGCCATGTTTGGTCAGCTGCAAAGCCATAAAGGTCACACCCTTTCTGTGGGAAAATGAGAAACTATTGGTAAGGAGATAAACCCCACAGCAACCACTGTTCTCATTTTTATCTTGCTGTCGCTGTGTTCCCGGTAGCCGAGGCAGGCTGATACAGTTATGGGGCAGATTTTGCAATAAATTCCACGTTAATAAATAATTCCTTATGGAGAATCACTGAAACCGCGAAGAGAAACAGGAGCACATAGAATTGTCCATGTTCAGGGGAGGGTAGCAGTGTAGGAACTGATCTTAATGAGCTACAATAAATATTCTTTTAAAAGTCCTGTGACTGCTAACTAGCAGCACAAATTAGCCCCTCCCCCCATATAATTAGCTAGTTAGCTTCATTCCAAAATAAAACTAAACCAATTAACAAGTAGCTGGTTCAAATGTAATTGATAGAGCTACGCAGAATAAATTTTTCAGCATTGTTTGCCATGCCTACAAAGTAAATCCGATGAACAGAAACACACAATTTCCCCACATTTCCACGCAGACGGAAATCTATTTTTAGAAGAAGATAAGGTTAGTCCATCACAGTAACGCTGTAGTCTTCACATCTCTGACGTGTGCGTGTGTGTGGCACTAGATGTCACCCTAGTGTAGTGCGGCACCGGTGAACCCGTAATGGCTGTGTTACGTGAGTCACCTCCATAAGCCCCACCCCACACCATCCCCCTCCCGGCTCTCGCATGCACACATGTGTGCATCTCCAGCACAGGAAATGCATACACACACCACCGCAGCACCTCCGATGAAGAATGGGGTTTAACAAAACTCCTCAGCCTGCTAGGAACATGGGACATGACAAGCTGTCACTTAAGGCATTTATTAAAGACTGCAAATGAGAAAGGAGCACAAGTCACCGCATTTACCATAAATTTAGCAAAAAATGAGCAGGATTTCTCACTTCTATGCGTCGCGTGGTGTGTGCAAAATCTTGCACTGTTCGCACCATACAGGGCAAATAAAATGCAGTAAGAAATATGGACAAGGAGTCAAATGTGTCCCCATTTTAAACAACCTCAAGCTGTAAATGAGACTGTAAAACTGTAATACTTATGTAGATTTTTCCACCCTTGCAATGCAATAAAAGTCTAGTATAAACATTTATGCTATTAAAAATTGACCCCCTATAAACGATTCTCTCCAGGGAACATATATAGCGGAAAATAAATCTTAAATGCAAAAGATCCTGGTGATTTGTTAATGTTTATCTTGATGATTTTGATTCCTCTTTCCCTTGTATCAATATTTGTACATTCTTGTTTTCATGCAAACTGTCATTTTTTTTGGCATTTTAAAATGTGATTTAGATTTGAAAGCAGAATGGGGGCAGTGTGTGGCTCACAAGGTTTGGACGCTTATTCCTGTGATTGAAATGTTGCCAGTTCAAATCCCAGAGTAAATAGACTGATGTCACTGTTGGGCCCTTGATCAAGACCCTTAAACCCTAATTACTTCAGGTACTGCCTGACCCTGTACTCTTAAAAAGGTAGATTGGTTTGGATAAAAGCATCTAACAACAAACATTGATATTGTAGAATATGAACAATATATTTAAGATTTACCAAAATCCATCAGTATATTTGATGATGGGTATTTGGTCTACTTAGGGTGATGGTAATTTACAGCAGGAAGCATGCAGCACAAGGCCGGGTTCATTCTGACCCCGGTTCCCACAGACAGTGTGTGTTCAGGCAGAGGGAGAACATGTGGACCCCATATGGATGGAGATCCCACAGCGGTGGCGAGACGAGGCAGCAGCAGTGCACCCTGAGCCACCGAGCCAGCCGGTCCTCCCACGCGCCAAGGGCACGCCTAACAGGCTGCGCCGTGGCTGGATGGCAGAGACATCTTCACGTAGTCTCTGCTGTGCGACACGGACTTTGTTTCATGAATGATGGGAGGCAGGAAGCACTTGACAATGAGAGCCGGAGAGAGAGTTTCTATATATATACTACAGCATGTTTGTGTGTGTTTGTCTGAGGGAACAGAAGCAGATTTGGAGCAGATGTTAGCGCTGATTACTGACAGCAGTAGCTGGACCTGAATGTAGGTCGAGATGCCGTCCTGTGACATCTCCTACTGCCCCTGTTCTGTACTCCTGTTCCTGTCTCCCGGTGTCCTTTCACCGCGTT
This sequence comes from Mormyrops attenuatus, assembly GCA_026777985.1. Taxonomy (NCBI): domain Eukaryota; kingdom Metazoa; phylum Chordata; class Actinopteri; order Osteoglossiformes; family Mormyridae; genus Mormyrops; species Mormyrops attenuatus. The sequence goes on from JAODKC010000088.1 coordinate 1,809,768, forward strand.
CGTCCAGTCTGCCCATCGCGTCACTTTCCGCACCTCTCAGCTTGCACAGCTGTGTGCACATCTGCACTGCAGCACCCCGCACAGCTGGCCCTGCAGTGGGGTCTGTGTCTGCTCACTCCCAGTGAGTGTCCCGATTGTGCTTTACACACTGATGGGAATACAGATAGAGTTACTGTCTCTCGGGGTAAATGCCTCTTGTACTGTGATTGTCAGCTGTCACCCCTGCTCTTCCCATGTTATTCTAGGCTTGGGCAGTATCTGATTTTTCATACATGTTGTACCTTCCAGTAGGAATGTCCTGATACACTTTCTTAGTACCTCAATCTGATCCATTTAATATTTATATCTGCCGATTTCGAGTCCGGATCTGATCTTTTAATAAATATTTAAATATACATATGCATTCCGTAGGCGTTGATACATTCTTCAACTAAGTAAGCCTTGTGATTTTGCAGTATTCTTCATTATGATGTCTCTGCAAGTCCCTAATTAAATTTGTTGCTTTAAATGACACTGTGTTGCTATCTTCTCCCGAAAGGATGGCATTGCAAACATTGCAAGTAGTTGTTCGGCTACTTTGTGCTTCCAGCTTAAACAATTTCCACACGGCTGACATCTTGATAAGTTGTAGTTTGCAGCCACGTGCCTTTAGCTTCCTGTAGCGTGTGACAGAACGCTACAATCTGTGGAACTGATGTAAATTATTACAATCTGCCCAAATGATGATGCAGAATAAATAGATTGGGGTTTGGATCGGCCTGCGGTGCCCGATAATTAAATGAAATTCAGGAATGCCTGGATTGGCCCCGATTCCAGTCTTTGACATCAGCTTGAGACATTATAACACAATATACGGTATTTTGAAAAATAAAATTCCAGTGGCAGATTTTATCATGGGGAAACCCCCATCACATCGGCTCAGTTAGTTTTGTGGGCAGGATAGTGTACCCAGAATACCTTGGTATACCACCTTTTCCTCTGTTCCATTTTCATTCCTACCCATTTGGGCTTCCTAATGCCAGCCAAAAGGATGTGTTTACACAGCTGAAACAACAGCTTGAGTGGCAAGAAAAAAAACAGGCACAACTCTGACAAAAGAAATACATTTAACAATGTGATTTATAGAAAATGTTTAAAAAATGAAACAATTATGATCAGAATTTGGCTCCAGCTAACAATAGGAAACAGAGTGTGCATTCACATCCAAATCGTGACAAAGAACAAGCCATTCAGGGGAACACTAACACAGACCAAGCTAAGCATAAACCTGGAGCTTTAAAGGCAGTTCTCCGTCTCAGTGTAGGTATGCAGTATCATTTTATATGTTCAGTTTAGGTAAAAGTTATATTAAGAAGATATTGGTTTGTGTGGTTAGTGTCGGTGGTCTTTTGTCAATAATTGCAGTCGTGGCAGTGAACGTACGACATTTTTGCTAGTGACTATGCGCACTGCTTTAGCTAAGACCATTTGCTCAGTAAATAAAATGTAAAATATAAGCCTTGCTCAGATTTAGAAAGTTGGGGCCAATGGTATAGAAACTCCCCAGACAAACCACTGAGAAGAGCGGTGGAACAATAAAAGGACAAACAGTCCTTTCAGCATTTCTAAATGAGGGAGTCAGCCATGGCGTGGCTGAGCTCATAACATGTATGAATGACATTTCAATTATATGTGAATGAATCATGGGGAAAACTCCAGTTTCTGATTTCAGAAGCATGGACGTTAAACCCATCACTGCTAACACGAAATCTGCCCATTTTACAAAGGCACGATTTAAGGGCGATTAATGGATCCTTCAGAAAAGCATTAATCACATAGAACTTGTGTAAGTGTGCATGCGAATATGCTGGCAGAGCAGACCTATTGCTGAGCATCAACAGCACAGCAGCGCGACCTGACGCCATGGCGACAGGAGGCGTCACTCAGCAACAACAAGCCAACGATTAAAAAGAGGGCCGGGCAAAGGGCCGCCACGTACTTCCAGCACTCAAGGGATCACGTCAAATTTGTGAAATTCCAGTGAAATTGTTCTGTGAGAACACATGTAAAACATGAGATCTTGCTGAATTTTCTGGCTGATTGAAAAAATAAAAGAATAAGCATTTTAAAAGGACAGATTTGGTGGGTAAAGGATTACTGATGACAGGGGATGCCATAGTGACAAATTTCTGGAAAGCTACATGTGTTTGCTTTGTCAGGTGTTATTGTAGGACTCTCCTTATTTTCTATGCATGTAGTAATTACCTTTTCTCTCCTGTAGGGGGAGCTATTGAGCCCTTGCCGCTGTGACGGCTCGGTGCGCTGCACCCACCAGCCCTGCCTTATCCGCTGGATCAGCGAGCGCGGCTCCTGGAGCTGCGAGCTGTGCTACTTCAAGTATCAGGTGCTGGCCATCAGCACCAAGAACCCACTACAGGTAACACACTATGCCAACTCTTCAGGACGCGGCACACATGTACACACATACACTCACAAGCAATTCAAGCACTGACACAGCACAGATTGGCAATTTTTATTTGATTTCTTAATGTCTCAAACGCAAATGTATTTTCTTGTAATGCTAGGAAATATATGCGCTATAGCTAACAGCAATACTAAGATATTTCACACATATCTGAATTCCTTCCGTTGATATTTAACCATCCACGAGTCAGACACATGAATATAACACACAGTGAATTATAGCATGGTCTGACACACTAACCTGTCACAATCCATCGTCCCCCTCCCATTTCAGTGGCAGGCCATCTCCCTCACGGTGATCGAGAAGGTGCAGATCGCAGCCATAATCCTAGGCTCCCTCTTCCTAATTGCCAGCATCTCCTGGCTCATCTGGTCCTCGTTGAGCCCCTCGGCCAAGTGGCAGCGCCAGGACCTGCTCTTCCAGATCTGCTACGGCATGTATGGCTTCATGGACATAGTGTGCATCGGTGAGCGCGTTCCCTGCGCCTGTGCTGAACCCCTACCCTTACTAACCCATGTCACGTCCTGCTTTTGTTTTGCACTCAGGTGCGTCTGTGTGCATGAATGCCTATTTAGTTTAGGCAAAGAAAACAAGAACTGCTTGAGCGTGTCGGCTTTTGTCTTGAAAAGATATTTAGGTTATGGTGGTTATCCTTGTTTGTTTTCAGTATACTTGTTCTCATTATTGCCTACCAAATGCATCTTTTCCAGGCCTTATCGTTCACGAGGGCTCTTCTGTGTACCGAATATTCAAGCGGTGGCAGGCTGTTAACCAGCAGTGGAAGGTACTGAATTATGAAAAGGCCAAGGACCTGGAGGACCCAATGAACTCTGCGGGCAAGGGAGGGGGGCGTGCCTCTCGGAACAACCCACACGGCTCAGCCAATGGTGTCAGGGGAGGGAGGCGGGGCCAACGTGTCAGGACTATTCTGAACCACCACTGTGGCTACACCCTCCTGCACATTCTGAGTCAGCTGCGGCCGAACGATCACCGCATCAGCGCCACGGCGAACCGTGAGGTGGTGATGAGGGTCACCACTGTATGAAACCGGAGGCGTGCACGGACCATTGCCAAACTGGCCTCCACTCACTGACTACGGCATAGCAAGGAATGCATGGCGCAGCAGTAATGAAGAAATACACAGACAAACTGAACCGGAGTTCTTATACAAAAAAATGCATTTTTAACAGCAAATAAACAGATGAACAGAACATAAAAAATACAAACAGCTCCACGACAAACTTAAATGCTGGAATTTTTTTTCTTTTCCCAGCAAGAAAACACGTTTCCATGGCTACTGTTGTTTTTGTTTTTTATTAAACTGTTACTTGTTACTTGTTACTGATTTTGATTTTATAAGAGAACACACTGTAAAACAATTATAAAATTTCCAAAAGCCGTTCCCATGCTGCTGGGTTCCGTGTGGAATCGTGTCACACTTCCGTCCCATAGCCGGGGGTCATTGACGACCCCTGAACCTCCCCCCCCCTCACGCAAGGCAGCCGAGGAGTCCGAAAAACAATAACTTAACCCACAATAAAATTACAGAAGTCCTGAACAGTAACACCGATATTCCACAAACAAAAAACGTGTGAATCAACCTGGCAATAAGGGGTATCTGTACATCTCACCGTGAATTCTGTCCGAGGGGGGTGGCTACTTTCTTGTTTTCTTCTCATCCCTCTCTCTCTCTTTCTCTCTCTGCCAATTAGCTGTTTTTCAGATTCATTCTCGCTGACACAGAGGGGCGGGCTGCAGGAAAATAATTGCCGAATCAATGAATCATTGCTGTAGCTTACAATACCTTCAATGCGGTGTCTTTCTTTATTATCTTTTTTGATTTGGAAGACTTCACTCTTATAGCCTGAAGCTGTAAAGGACCCTGAATATAACCCAAACTATCCTGGGGATGAAACAAAGCTCAAAGGTGCTCGATACAAATATTTGTATCCGGAATTTATTCATTTACATGTCAGCTAATAACAAGCACTTATGACATGATAAATAAAAACGCCATCTTGACCTGACTGTACTGTGTGCCCCCTGTACTGAGGCTCCTTTAGCCTTCACTGTTTGTGTTTCAGAATGTTCCAGAGTGCTGTCTTGTTTACTTTAAGAGTATAAATCCCATATGGTAAGTATTATCAGTTGACAAACTGGAATTACTGGCTGACTGGATATGCACATAAATGACATTTAATTCCGGCATCTAATCTACTTTAACATAATTATTTTAAGATTATTTAGGTGCTGATTAGGTAAGAGCATTTAAATGTATATCTCAAGCAAAAGTCAGCACTTATTACAGTTTGGAGTATTATAACCAATGATTCCTACTACAGAAGATCCTGAGAAGAAGGTCAAAATATCAAAATTTGCAGTTGCTTGCAGTATTTGCCATGTTCTGCTGTAAATCCTAAATCTGTGACAAAACATTTCCTTTAATATGGATGGATTACAAAGAACCATGGTGTGTCAGATGTTATGGGGGGTTTTTTAACTGAAGACAAATACCCGAGTTTCTGTTATTTGCAATGTTCAATAACTTTTGTCAAATCAGTGTTTGCTTTGAATTAAACATGCATTATATACCCAAAATGTCCTAATTCCTACTCAAATTGATGCCCAAAATGTCCTCATGTCAGTCTCTAACCTGATTACGGCTATAAACATGATTGTACTATGTACATTGTTACAGCTGTCATTGTCCTTATTATTAATATGGTATGAACTTCACATATAATAAAAAAAAACAATATGCACAGACCAGTGTGTATAACTCAGTGGTACATGTGGTATGTGATGTCATTCACTCAGCACATATACATCCTGAACCTCAGTTGAAGCCATGAGTGTGTAGAACCATACCGCCCAGGTATAGTACAGAGGCATACAGGACCCAGAGTTATAGGACATAACAGGGCTAGTGAACCTGTCCATTCAGGTGGTAGAACAGAATTTCCCATGCTGACTGAGGAGGTCTATGTTAACATAATAATTCAGATAAGAAAATAAATTTGTACACAGAACTACAGTTGACACCTTCAAATATGCTGCTGGAAACTGTGTGGATCTTTAGGGATATCTGTAGAATTTCTGTAAGTTTGATGCTATATTACCTCCTCAAACAATATCAGAATGTTGGTATTAAATTAATCACAAAACAAATGTGATACCTGCATTCACAGCTTGATCAGCACAAAATAACCTCAATTTAGCATCCACCAACATCAAGGGGGGTGATACCTTGGTAGGGGATGAAGTCATGAACACCACAAAAATTTGCTCCAGTCATTACTCAAAAATTTAGGCTGTGGATTGTCCTGTGATCACAACAATAATAACACATAATTTGTTTCACTAACTTTCATCATGCTTGCAGCTTTATTTGCTTTTCAGACTGTTTACATTTTGATTGATTAATTCCACAAGATTGCTTTTTGAAGGCGTTATTGTCCCACACTTCAAAGAATTGTCTGAGTGCCTCAGACCAAGGAGTACCTCATACTCGAGCATAGGCATTCAGAATTCCAAATACATTTTAAAGCCTTTCTTATGCCAAGTCATCTAGATGGACGGTGACCCTCAAAAAGGAAAGTGACATCAGTTTTACCGTTAATATTAAACCGAACAACCTCGGCAAAATTGTACACGATCTCCAAGATAGACAAAGCTATGATAAAGCCAAAACCATTTTTTTTGAATATCTGATTGCCAAAAGCAACGTGAGAGGCAATTACGGTTTCATGTTTTGAAATATAAATTTCAAAGGACTAAACGTAATATTTACCGTAATTATGAGAACAACATAAGCAAGCTTAGGTACATCAAGATCAGAGTCAGCTATGAGTAATTTTGTAACAGATTTCAGGACCAGTAAACTCACATCTTGTAACAGTGCCTAAAATAAAGAAGTACACAGGGACAACAAGGAAATCTCCCGAGATGCCACAGTTAATGCATCATTACATAAAACAAGTATGCACGCATACTTAAAGTAAAATTACGTAAATGTAAAATGATCATTTATATTGAACAATTCTATTTCTGTTGTGTTTTGTGTTTCTCAGGTATGCGTTTTTTGAAGCTGTAGTCTAATACACTAGTGATCTTAGAAGGTTTTTTTCCATAAGTACTGCAATATCCGTTACACAAACAGCTTATCTAGGTGAGATCATAAACGAAACACAAAAACGCAAGGCGGGCACATCTTTTGCCTTGGATGTTACAGATCGATGTATATTAAATCACGCAATTTTAAATACGTGTGAACAAAAGAATTATCACAATTATCCTTGTGCCAAGGCAAAGCCGCCTCATTTTTCTCAGAAAAAGGCTTATTTTTCTCCCATCCGTTTACTTTGCTTAGCCTAGCGGATCTTAATGTAATATTACGTTAAATACTAGATAATTTCAATATGTGACTGAAATCTACCAGACATAATTTTAACATTAAATAATAAAGCATGTAATAAATGCATAATATTCTCGCCTTCAAAATACATGGAGATATAAACTCAGTATTAAAGTGAAGAAAGCAGCCAATCAGAGGAAAGGAGTCCGGACATTGGCCCGTCTACGTTACGTCATTAATGAGCGACACAATGCAGCAGCGTGCTGTCTACAGTGTGGTCTGGATGGTTATTGCCGTATTCATTTTTAATACTTTTATTTAAAACTTAGGTAAAAAGGTGTTTTCTCCCCATATAAAAATGAGCGTGTCAATGCCGCAGAAGCGTTACTACAGACAGCGAGCCCATTCCAATCCCATGGCTGATCACACCTTTGACTAGTGAGTTGTTCGTGGGTAATTTTTTTGCTCCGTTCTCAAACGGATTACGGAGTTGCTATGGGGTTCTCTCCCATTTGATTTTTTTCTTAATTGATATTCATAATACGATATTAGTCCCTACATTAAAAAATATTGTCATCTATTAGCGATGTTATGGCAATTAAAAACCACGTAACATTATACTAGTACATTCCTTACCAATTCCAAGTCATTTACCCAAGTTTAGTAAATTTTACACTTTAGTTGTGTGAATATATTTGTGCAGATTGTGTTTGGTTTGCCTTGACTGTTTTCAGTCCGCTGTGCCCAGAAGAGATGGACTGGTCTCAACTGTACCCGGAGTTTTTCAGTGGTCCTGGAAACGCCAGGGTAAAAGCAGGCGCTCGTGTGGAGTTTGCTGATATTGGATGCGGTTACGGTGGACTTCTCGGTAAATAATTTTCTTCCGTCTTATGTTTATATTCAGTGCTAAAACTCAACGTTTTATTATAATGATACAGGTATGGTCATTCCTACCGTAATATAGATTGAGATTTGAACGTTTAAGTGTGAACGTGTTGATGAGAATCGTGTTACTGTGGGTCATGGACCTCTGAGATTCTTTTTTATTCAGACCACCAACAGAGGGAGCCGATGGTTTGGCTATAAACAGGAGCCGTAGCTGTTTTACTTGCATCATTTCAAACTTGGCTGTCACCCATGTCCAGTTGTGTTAACATTTTGGCTCATGTTTGAAATATCTAGCTAAAATTTTTGCCTTCAGCATAAAAATACCTCATTTAGAAGAGATATTAAAATGTGGTGATTTGCTGATATTACTTGTACAGGACTGTTCTTATGCAAATTGCACTTTGAGCATATTGGTCACGTATGGGTTGTATGCAGATTAAACCTCTACTAGTTATTACTGGTTGGGTTTGTCAGAGAGTCTCGTGTTAAAAACCTTTGTCTGTCTGTAGAGACCTGGCTGTGCATGTTTTATGGACTGTTTGTTTATAACTGCATGATAATTACTCTCAAACTGGTAACATAGTCTGTTATTCTCAGAGTTTCACCATATTACCACACATCAGCTTTAGAGTCAGTGGTTGGCTAACTACATTTCAACATTATTATGAAATCATTTTCATTTATTTTTGGTTTATTACAAAACTTTTAAATAAGTTTACTTATCAGATATTCTTGACTGTCGAAACATGAATAATTTAATCCTATAATGAGCTGTCAGGTTTGGGCTCCTCAGACTAATCATCTTTCTGATGCTCTCTTCAGTGGAGCTCTCCCCACTCTTCCCCAACCAGCTGATTCTGGGCCTGGAAATTCGAGTCAAGGTCTCAGATTATGTTCAGGACCGGATCCGCTCGCTCCGTGCAGCAGAACCTGGTCGGTACCAGAACATCGCCTGTCTGCGCAGCAATGCTATGAAGTACCTGCCGAACTTCTTTGCTAAGGGACAGGTGAGGTCCAGGTCTGCTGTCGTTTTTTCCTGCACGATGGTGCCTCATGCCAAGCCCTTACCTGTCATTACATGATAGTCACTTTAATCCAGTGGTCCTCAATCCCCACCACAGTGCCCCACCACCACCACCCAGTCTACATTTTTGTTCTGCTCCTACACCCACACACCCAGTTTTTATCACCTGATCATAAATCTCTTGATTACCTGACTGAGGAACACAGACTGAGTAGTATACCCAAAACGTGGACTGGATGAGGGTGCCTCTGGACCGGGTGGCGAAGCACTGCTTAAATGCTAACCGCGCAGCTAAGGACTTTGCTAAAGAAGAGGGCTGATGCAGATGGGTTTGACCAAAGTGAAGCACAGTTTTTGTGGCGGAAGTCAGCTTCCCGTTCCTTTTGAGGTTGGTCAATAGCACTGATGAGTCTTTTGGAAATGCTGCACTTCTGTCATAGAGAATCACGCCTGTATTGCCCAACAGAATATGCACTTAGCAGAATTATGCCAAAGGAGAATTTCCCATTTGCCATCTTTTTTCTAACTGATACGGAGCATGCTATAGGCAGCCATGCATCCAGTGTATAAGCCGATATTTAAAACATTATCGCGCAATCTAGAATCAGAATCAGGTTTATTTGGCCATGTATAGTATGTTCTCACACACAGGGAATCTGTCTCTGGTTGTCAATGCTAACATAAATACAGTAGGTACAGACATAGTCAAGACAAGACAATGATCACATACTGTTCTGTTGATATATAACTAGCTTAAAGTAAAGGGCATGTTTCCTAACAGTCTGTACTCAAAAACTGTGATTCCACACTATGTCTGTAATATCTCAGAAATGATGATCTGAGTCTTCGCAGCAGCCCAGAGCTGTGGGTATTACGGCACTGCTGTTCCTGTAATTAAGGATGAGGTGCTCTGTGGTTCACGTAGCTTTGGTGCGTCCCTCCAGATCTGATGCTAAATCAATATATGTCTGAAGGCTGATGAACAGAATAGTCTGAGATAAGCGTGACCTCGTGATCTGGAGGATTAGCCATACCTCTGCCTTGTTTGCCCTGGGCCCATGAGTCCAGCCCTTCCTGTTAATGTGTAATTGGCTCAGACCTCTAGACCCAGTTACAACATTCTGAGCTTTTAATTCCAAATAGAGCTTCATAAGCGTTGAGCAGAATGGTTCCCATGCTCAATAAACGGAAAAGTTGATTATCCATTGGGATTTTGGAAAACTGTTCTATTAGATAAACAGAACTCTTTGCTATATATAGTTTAATGCTCCAGTTTTCAGTCTGAATGGGGGGATGGTGCTTTGTGGAAGGAGGAGGATATTTAACTTTTGCTGACTTGTGATGGGGGGGGGGGGGGGGGGGGGGGGGGGGGGGGGGGGGGGGGGGGGGGGGGGGGGGGGGGGGGGGGGGGGGG
>JAODKC010000088.1:1826910-1862671 GCA_026777985.1 Mormyrops attenuatus
GCCCCCCGCCCCGCGCCCCCCCCCCCCCCCCCCCCGCCGCCCCGCGCCGCCGCCCCCCCCCCCCCCCCCCCCCCCCCCCGCAACATGATCATTCACTGCCTAAACCTCATCTCCCAATGTTATCACTAGTTCTCCAAGCAGACAAATGTAAAGCCCCAGAATCTCAATTCTCAGAATTCTCTTTTACTCTGGATTTGCATGCAAGCGAATTCCATGAGACAGTTTCTAAAAAAAATTACTGTTTGTACACAATTCTGAACATCCTACCTATCTCTTACAATGCTTTGTTTATATGATTCCTTAATTATTTTACCTGGGATCCAGGTGCGTTCAACATTTTTGAGCGGGGAATCCTTGGCCCCCTGGAGCTGATGATGTATGAATGATATGGGAAGTTCTAACTCTGTGATGAACTTTCAGCCACAATGTCTTTGTAGAGAAATATTTGCATTTTTTTTTTAATCAGCTACATTAATCAGTCTTGGGGTATTTCATCAGATCGTCAGATCGATGGTGGTCGCTCACGTAGCCCATATTTTCTATTTTCTGGATGGCCCATGAAAGCATTGCATAGACAGTGGGACTCTGTGCTCTTACTGGCTTTAGAGCCTTACAAAAAAAATTGAATGTCATGGTTTCTTTGTATCGGGCAAATGATTAAAACTGCAACTGTGTTTTATTTTCTGTTTAAATGCACCTCTAAGAACTAATCAGTTCTTGCCTTATTTGTTTTGGGCATAATCCTCCTGTCTGTTTGACTACTGGCCTGCTTGTCATTCTGGTGCATTGCCAGTGGATTGCGTTTTTTTTTTTATCCATTCGTCTATTCATATATCCACCTGGTTTAATATATTAATTAGTCAATTAGCTCGAATAGTCCTTGGGAAAAGTATGAGTCCCCACCCCGTGCCTGTCAGAGAAGACGTGGGTGAACCCTGGGCGTACATGAAGAGACGGGAGACGGTCTTGCCGTTCTTTGCTATTCATAGCTCTGCCAAGTGGCCGGTCATCTCACAGTTACACAGCTGACCAACGATCACAAGAATCTGCAGCGCTTTGCCAAACATTACTCACTGAAAACACAGTGTACTCAAGCAAAATGCCTTGTTTTTCTATTGCTGTTTATTTTTGCTTATCAGAAATGACAGGCCAACTGCTTCATTAGCATGCGAATCCTCAGAGCCATGATGTAAGAATCTGCTGCGTTGCCTCAGTGTGTTTTCTTAGAATTTGTTTATTAAACAGAACTGCAAGTTCCCCAATCACACCAGATCAGTTATAGCAAATGTAATTTTCCATTGTTAATGCCTGTTTCAAGATGCTATGTGTATCAGTGTGTTTTTAATGCACTGTTTGTTAAACTGTCGTTTGGCATATAGAGGAAACTTTTAAAAGTGTCTATAGCTCAGGAATATGGTCCAAGGGTGTACATTTTGGTATGGACAGTAGGACCCTACTAATTCCCATACATTCCCTTTAATTCCCATGGAATGTTTCCAACTTGGAATATTTCCAAAAATCCCCAGCTTCACTTCCCATGGAATGGAAAGTTTCTGGAAAGTATTGTGGGAGTACCTCATGTGTTTAGGAAGGTGGAGGATTCGCGGCTAATTTGTGGCCCTACCAATGTTGAAACCAAATTTAAGCTCTTGATGTTCTCACGATTTTTGTCATTCCAAGAAGTTAATTGAGACCAATACAAAAATGTAATCTCTTTTTAAACCTGAACAGTCAGTTATAGGTCACAGGTTCATGGAATATGAGGTATATGTGGGCCGTCTTGAGATGTTTCTTGACATATTTACCTAATAGTTAATTATTACACTGTTCATATGGGTAGTCAAAAAGATTTTCACCCTCTTCTCACAAGCTAGCATGTCACTCATCATTTTTTTTTACCTGTTGGTTATTAAATAACTATAACAAAATGGCTTGAAATGGTCAGCAATGAGAACCATGTGCATTGATTTAAAACACTTAATGATAAAGAAGTCCATGTGTAAGAAGGGCCCTTTGTGCAAACTGACCTTATGCACATGGTGACCTTGTACATATGGCACTGATGTTACCTTGGATTTACAGACATAAGGACCTGGTTAGTTCTCCAGAAATGGCATGTCTGACCATATATCTGCCTCACACATCATAAATGTAGATGTCATTTGTTACAGATTCCCTCTTCACTGCACACCGCAGAAGTGACAATGTTTCTGAGTAATGGGGAGCTTGTAAAGGCTATGCTGAAGACGCTACGCTGGACCATTAAAATGGCTTGACCTCCATTGACCGTGTTGCTCCAAGGGCAAGGAGACCTATCATGTTCCACTTTCAGACACACGTATGGCACAGCCTGAATATGTAAGCTGTGGTCTTGATCTTTCTCATACTGGGCACTGACCAGATCCTGTGGGCTTGTGGCCAATAAAACTGCATAGGTTTTGACAACAGTGGTAATCCTGGTCTATTCCATGCTATGATAATTTTTTTTCTTTTCCATTTGCACAAGTACACCAACATTGGAATTCTTCTCTTTGCCTACCCCATCTTGCTCTCCATAGCTTGGGGGTCACAGCACAGGGACACAGCATGTAGCACCCCTGTAGCTGGGGCCCTGCATAAGGGCCCACAGACATGTGACTGTTCTGCGGAGGCCGGGGCTCGGACCAGCCATCTTCCAGTCACGGCCACAGAGACTTGACCCGCTGAACTGCCCAACACCCCCTCTGCAAATACATATTTACTGAAAGCAACCAAGGAAAATCTTCACACAAGTATGATAACCAGCATCCTGTGCTATTGTTCCGGACGTGTTTTTGACACCAGAAAAGTTGTAAATACTTTTCTGAATAAAAAAATACTACGTCAGTTTCCTGACCATTAGAGTTAAGCAGCATTTTGTTGCAGTTACTAAGGCAAGCTGTCTGTCACATTATAATTCATGTCCTGGCTCTGTGATTGGACGGTCACCAGTTTGAACCTCAGCAGAACAGGCACACAGGAGCAGGGCCTTTAATGCCCCAAATGCTCCATCCGTGCCAGATAAATGGCTGAGCCTGTGCTGGGACCCCAAGCTGCACTGTATATGTGTACAGTAAGTGTATGTCTTAAAGAAGAGCCAATATACCTGCACTTGTAAATGTGCAAAAGGCAAGTAATGTATCATTTCATTTTGTGATGAATGAAAAACATCTTGTGCTAAATTGTAACCTTTCAATTAACGTGCATCCAGAGCTTCTGCTGATGATGATGACGATATTACATTAAATTGTTGGTTTAATACATTAATTACTGCCCAATGCAGACTGTTTCACAAGGAGGACAAGTGGAGATGAAGTGTCTTGAGGAATTGCTACAAAAAACATTCTCTTCATCCGCAGGTCATATCTCCAGCTCCTGCACATTCATCTAACATCCAAGGCTGGTCTCTGCATTCAAACTGACATGACCTTTGACTTCAGGTGACATTTCCCCTACATAGCTCTCTTTGGTGAACCTTCACCCATTTAAGGAAATCTCTGCTTGATGTGCAATTTTAATAACTCAGTTTTGCTAAATTATCAGGTGTTGGGTCCTAAGTTTTGTGAATCCAAATAAACTTCAGAAAAATATGGTGACCTTGTACTTATTTCAATTATGATATTATGAGATGGTTGGAATTTGAATATCTGCAATTGCTTGCTGGAAAAATCGCGGTATATCCTGGTTCTTATGAGGCTTTATTTAGGCCAGTTTACGGTATGGGGGAAAGCATATTCTATCTATGTCGATTTGTTTTTTAAATGAAAAAAGTTTCTTTTTCTGTCTTGGTCATACCTTACGGAATTCACATCGCAACTACCCTGGGGTATCAGAGGGGCATGGATACCCTATTCGGGGGACCCAGATTTAGGGGACCCAGCACTATATAGGGGCCCCCTAATTTATGCACATAAAAAACAATATACATCTGCTCGATAAATTCTACCATGCGGCAATTTCTGTGGTGGGCCCCCCCTCCCCCCGTTTAGGGTTCAATGTGACATTTTGTCAGGGGGTCCAGAATTTCTAGGTATGCCCCGTCACTACATGATTTAATTCTATTTTTAAACTTTTGTTTAACCTGAACAACAACTGCACTCCACGCTTTAATATTGATTTGCTTGCGTTCTGTTCTTTCTGTACATGTCCTTTCTCAGGACATGGGTGGAGAATTAGTCCAGAATGCCTTAGGCCCAGATACTAGGTGGAATAAACATAAATCACTCAACCCCGGATCAGCTTAATTCAGATCAGTCTTAATTCACCGATTTTAATTTGGTTCCATTACAAGTTGGTTCCATTACAAGGAAGTGTGACGGTTTCATGAGCCATATGACTCAAAATGGGCAGAGAGGAATTCTTATATTATTTTTGCATGTGCTTTGTTTCGGATGCGTCAGGCTGATTTGGCAAGCGGGGCAAAATCACATGGGTCCAGCGTAACTGCAAACCCTGGGGCAGAAAGTAAAAGTACGTTGTACCTAAACATCAGCCCCCAATTCAAACGATGCACCCCCACCCACCCCTTATAAATCTCCAACCCTGTTTATAGTGTTCATATTGGAAAATTATCATTTCCAAATGTTGCACAATAATGAAAGGTACTCGGGTAATTTGAGCTTTAAGTACACATAAAAGATAAAAGGTAAAAGTAAAACCAAATTCTAAGTAGAAGCGTTATTTCACTGGACAGGCTGGGAGTTTGGCTGTCTTCCAGCTCAGTTGGAATCCGGTCAGCTGTCTATCTTTCTCTTTCTCTCTTTGACATTTTCACTTGTTGGGGCAGAGATCTAGGCTTTGTTTCACATAGTCTAATTGTAAACTCAGTTTAAACATGGCAAAGTATATTGAATTTTCCAGTGTATCTAATATAAACCCAGCAATGTCATCCAGACTGTTTTAGGGGGGTTATAGCATCGCCCCCCCGCACCCCTCCCACAAATTAATGTACATTAATTACATTACGTAGTGCATCCTCATTCATTTTTATTGAAATCAGACCCCCCTATTAAATGCTTAGCCCCGTTTTCTTAAATCTTTAGTGACACTCCTGCATCTACCTTTAACCACACTAGCGTTTTTAAAAGCATACAGACTTTTTTTGAAAGCTGCTGTAGTGAAAAAAACTTGGTAAAAACAGTTGTCTGCTCTGGGTTCTGGAGGCTGAAGTTTTGCTGATCGTCCTTGCCCCGGCTTATCTTAGCGGGGACCGCATTTAAGCTATTGAATACCACCCGACCTCCACGTGCGAGACTCCTCAGTGTTTGCTTCACTTCTAGCAGCTGATTGGACGCGCCCCCCGCCTCGTCGGCGTCTCTGGATCCTGCCTCCTCGTTAATGGGCGGGGCCAATGTCCAGACGCAATCCGATTGGTCATTCCGAGAACGTAAAATTATTAAGTGTCAAGAGCGCTGGAGTAAGGCGCGCATCGGACAATATAAATACTGTACCGGGCATTCGGGAGAAAATGAGCATCGTTGTTGGGCGGTATAAGAAGCATAAGAAGAAAAAGAATGCTGCAAGCTTTCAGAGTGTCTGCCCGAAGCATCTCACACCTGATGAAGTGGACGGAAAAGTGGACTTACAGCGTCGATTGCCTGGGCAAGCATACAGAGATGCAAAAAATTAAAACCTTGGATGAGATGCCCGGACCCTCTGCCTTTGGATTCGTGTGGGACCTTATTGCCAGGAGGGGTCTGTCCCGCCTACACCAGTTACAGGTGAGTGTCTTGTGGTGTACGCTTAAGTTAATGAATTTAAAAAATTTTCATTCTAATTCCAAATCTGGAAGCTTGTCTTTACGTTTTATCTTGGTGTGGAGTTGCACTAAGTTGTGAACTACGTGGAGGTCGAGCCACCGTTAGAGAGGTGTATTTTAAACTAGATGTGTAGTCTTTACCAAGCTTATTAAAGATTCATTGGAAATTAACCGAAAGTAATAAATCCATATCGCACAAGCATGTGTGCTATGGATTGAACATGAACGCCATTGTTACTCTGCTAGAATGGATGCCAGCAAAACATATTAACAACCTCAAAGCTCTCTAAGTGTTTCTTTCTTGGATGGAAAAATTACCCTTAAATGATATCATGTTACATGACCGGTGTGAATCGTACAGTATGTGCAGTGTGGTCAATTTAATTCTTTTATATCTGCTACTAACTTCATACAGTATTGTTTTCTCATTGAATTCTGAATTATTAACCTTTGGAAAGTGACTTGTACATATGTTCTGCTCAGCTGGAGGGACGCCAGCGGTATGGACCAATGTGGAAGGCCAGTTTTGGGCCCATCCTGACAGTCCACATAGCAGAGCCAGCCCTGATAGAGCAGGTACTCAGGCAAGAGGGCCAGCATCCCATTCGGTCTGACCTTTCCTCATGGAAGGACTACCGACGGCTCCGAGGACACGGGTTTGGGCTGCTGACAGCGTGAGTGCCATTTCCACCCCCCGTCATAATAAAGAAATGCGGTACCATGATGCCATGCTGCTTGATGCGCACATTTTTAAGCTTAGAGAGGAATTATCAAATTTTAGAGACTCACCCCTCCTGATTGCCTTCATTGCATTAATGATAGTAGGTAGGATAAGACGGAGCTAAGGTAAGAGAGTGACATATCGGAAAAATAAATAAATCCCAGCACAATAGCAACACTCCAGAGAAATAAACAATAATATAGATAACAATAAATAATAATAGTGGATGGATGGATGGATGGATGGATGGATGGATGGAGTACAGTGCAAGTCTTACAAGGAAAAACATGGCCCTATAAACTTGGATGATGGAACAATAGAGTGATGATTCAGAGAAGGTTGAGTTAGTATCCAACAAGCAGAGTAGGGTTATGGACATGGAGACCGGAAGCACTGAACCAACCTAATGTACTCAGCTGTGCAGATGATTCTGTAGCTGAAGGAGTACCAGCACTCATCATTCATTATTCAGAATGTAGTGCAGGTTGAAGCAAATTTTTGCAGGGAGGTCTGAATGGCATTACATATCCTAGAGAAGCTAAAGGAGGGGATCGTCGTAATGTTTCTCAGCTTGTCTTTATGTGAGAAGGCTTTGTGAAAGCAAGTACAGCCGGTATGCACGTTGCAGTGGGTCTAGGATGTCCTGAGATGCTGGGGAACCAGGTTATCATCATTATATGGGATGTCAGGACCAATGATCTGTAGTCATTAGGGGGTACAGGGATTATGCGTGAGATTTTCTAGACGGATGCAGTTTTTTTAATAAGAGGGACAGGAAAATCATGTGTCTCAGACCCCCCCCCCCCCCAGTTTGAACAGAGAGGCTTGACTCCAGTGTCAGTATCGTCAGGAGATGCTGTTTTGCCTAGGCAGAGGCTGCCTATAAGATAGAAGTACAGGGGACTCATCACAAAGGACAGTAGACAGGTGTGATTCTGTGAGGAACTTCAGCTAGGCTGAGGACACCCTTGTCAAACCTGTTAAAGGACGGATTTAACTCTCCTGGTTCCCATCTTCACTACAGCCACTGATCTTGCTGTAGCTAATGATTTTCATCACTCCTTTCCATACCTTCCTTGTGCTGCTATTCCCCTTGATCTTCCTGTTCTCACCACAGATCTGACCTCATCTCTGCCCTCCATGAGGAAAGCCCTCTTCTAGTTAATGAAGACTGTTTATCTGATATCCCTTTTAATCCAAGGCTTTTTATTTGGAGAGTAACAGGCTGTTTTCAGGTGTCGTTTATCTGCAGATGTCTTCCTTAGGATCTGCTAACCTTTCTATATGAAAAAGCTTCAACATACTTTTGAATACCCTTCTAAATCTAAGTTTTGTCACATCCAGTTGTTAAAATATACCACCAAGCAGCATATTGGGCTTACTTGGATCTGTTGTGTATGGGTGGACCAGGAGAAAATGATTTCATAGTGTTTGACCATGTCACATGGTTTCTAACTTAGTGATGTATTCCTGGATTATGGTTATGCACACTTGCCATCTTTGCACATTACACACGTACCACTATCACGATCAAGTGCAATCTGCAGTTGTTGCACTGTAGGGATTGTTGTATGTATCGTATTGCCAGTATGCACTGTATGTTATTTTTAACCCTATTGTACTCTGAGCTTGCACTGGACAGTGGTCTTTCATTCCTGTTTGCACTGTGTCCTGTTAGCCTATAGACAAGTGCATTGGGCATCCACTAGTGACAGAGTCTATGCAGAAGCTATGCATTCCTAGGTACTTTGTACCTGAAGTAAAGCCCAACTCAGTGGGAGCCAACCCCTTTTCCCACTGTGTTCGCAGTGAGGGGGAGGAGTGGCAGTGTATGCGCAGCCTCCTGGCCAAACACATGCTGAGGCCTCAAGCGGTGGGGGCCTACGACACTGTCCTGAACAGCGTGGTGAGCGACCTGCTTGCCAAGCTTCGACTGCTGCGCTCTCAGAACGCCCAGGGTCTCGTTACTGATATTGCCAACGAGTTCTACCGCTTCGGCCTAGAGGGTGAGTGGACTTCACCGCGTGTCCTTTGTGTCTGCAAACACATGGTCTTCCAGACGTCCTCTGATCTGTAACTTTTGTGTTGTCTGTCATCCAGGTGCTATGTTGTCAACCAGGGGTATGTTTCCCAAAAGCTCCTGTTAGCAACCTACATAGTTGGAACCATTCAGTTGCATGGTTCAAACTATGTAAGTTGCTAATGCTGTTAACGATTATGCTTGTGGGAAACATACCCTAGGAAGAGAGTGATGTGAGATAGTAATGGGACAATAAAATTTGGTGCCCTCTTGTGGACTTCTGTTTCTAGGAATTTCCTCTGTGCTGTTTGAGTCCAGGATAGGCTGCCTGGAGCCACACATCCCCCTGGAGACTGACCGCTTCATCCAGTCCATCAACACCATGTTTGTCCTGACTCTCCTCACCATGGCCATGCCAGCCTGGCTGCACTTGATCTTCTCCAAGCCATGGGACACCTTTTGTCAGTGCTGGGACTATATGTTTCACTTTGGTGAGTGCTGATTTGAAGTATCTCCTTAGTTTGCTCTTGACTGGTTCTCTGAATAGTCTGAATAGGAGAAATGCTGAGATTCACACTAGAATGAAGCTCAAGATGAGAGATAACTGTCTTGATGAAAAGGCATGTGTTGTTATATATGGGTTTGGCACACACTTTAATGATATTCATTTCTTAATCGAATAATTATTTAATAATACACTATAGAAATTTATGGGAGACATTTTGTAGAGATACCATTAGGGTAGTCATTTGGATTAGGTTAATTAAAGTAGCAAAAATGTGAATAGGCAAAAATGAGCAATCATTACATAGACACATTAGCCATTGTTCATAGCTGGCCAGTAGGGGCACCATGATTAATACTCAGTGTATTAAAAATCACTTACTCTCCCTGTCTCTCTCTCTCTCTCTCTCTCTCTCTCTCTCACACACACACACACACACACACACCAGCAAAAGGTCACATTGATCAACGGCTGGAGGAGGAAGCAAAAAAGCTGGCCCGTGGCGAGAAGGTGGAAGGAAGGTACCTGACTTATTTCCTGTCCAAGCAGGAACTGCCCATGAAGACCATCTACAGCAATGTGACCGAGTTGCTGCTGGCTGGTGTAGATACGGTGAGGGCCGTTTCTCTGTCTGCACACTAATGTTTCTTACAGTCATTAGTAGCCTTTGCTGTAACACCTTTCATGCATATTATATAAAAGATTCTTCTTCAGTATTTAGAAATCATTGTCATTTTCAGAAGACGGACAGGGGCATTGCAAAGATAGTGATTAACACCTTCCATGAAAGTCAAGCAGTTGATTATGTATGACATGTACTGTGTATATATTGTTACAAAAGTCTTTAAATTAATTCTATATATTAAAGTGATTAATACATTTTATGTAAAACCAATTTTAAAAAGCCATAGCTTGGATTATTGTATAGATTCTAAGTGAGATCACATTTGTTCTGACACAAGTGTATCAGAAGATTCTGTAATTCTAGTGGGATTGAAAAGCCCTGTATTCTTCAGAGCGCCTAGGGGAACAGGTTTGGAAAATAATAATCGTCAAAAGATCTGCCTTCCCTTGCAAAACCTTTGCGTTCATTCGCAATTGTCTTTGCGCCCCCTCACAAATGTTTCCAACCTGGTCCTCTTAGAAGCTCTGTAGTATTCTTTGATAAAGAAGTTTATAATTTTATTGTTGAATAGTTTTCCCAGATCTCTTCAGCGTGGCAAAGAAATGAGGTGAGGGCTACTCACTGGAACCAAGTCCCCCCCCCAGAGTAACTCCTACTGTTATTCCAGCAGTCATTCTGGCCTGCTTTGTGAGACCCGGCCCACAACTTGACCCAGAACCATCATCGCATCTGCTAACTGGAGCTCTTCTGGTTTCAGATCTCCAGCACCATGTCCTGGTCCTTGTACGAGCTGTCCCGCCACCCTGATGTGCAGGATGCCCTGCGAGATGAAGTCCTGGCTGTGCTGGGAGAACGGCAGATCCCTAGTGCAGCTGACGTGAGCAAGATGCCGCTGATGAAGGCTGTGGTGAAGGAAGTGCTCAGGTGAGACCATTCCTAGTAAGCAGTTCAAGGTGACTTAATGTAACTTTTGTGATAATCGCATTAAAACGTGAATTTGTGAGACATAAAAACTGCTTTCCTTTAGTTTCCATTACAAGACAGATGGCCTACACTCTCAGAAAAAAGGGTAAAAAATTTTACCTTTCCTTGTCACCGTGTACCCTCAAGGGCTGGCCAATTATACCCCTTAGCTGTAGGTATATCGATGGTACATTAATGCTGTTTGTACCTTTGGGATGTTCTTAAAAGGTACATTTACAAGGGTACAGCCGCAGTGACAAGAAAAGGTACTATTACCCAAATTTTTCTGTAGTAGGCTTGAAGGTCATATGAACCGCTGCTTTATTTAGAGTAATTACTTCAAACAAGACCCAATGAAATCACTGAGATGTTATTGGAGTGTTTTGCAGTCCGCTCCATATTCACTGTTTCACTGTCTGCTATATGCCACATCCATGTTGATATGGCGGGTAAATGCGGTTTGTGCTGATTGGTGATTTGCAGTCACATGTCTCCTGGTGTGTGTCAAGGCAGCTCAGTTCATATAAAACAGAATGCTGGTCAACACTGATACAGCGTTGGGTGCTTTTTTTCCCCAGACTGTATCCAGTAATTCCTGGAAATGCCAGAGTTATTGCTGAGAGAGATATCGAGGTTGGAGGCTACCTCATCCCGAGAAATGTAAGGCTTTTTTCCTGTTGGTGGCGTTACCTGCACACGTTTCAGCTTTTGCTTGCTTTAAAAATGAAAAGGTGTCTTACTGCTACCCCAAAAACATTTTCCGTTTCTTTCTCTCTCCCACTTTCTCTCCCTCTCTGTCTCTCACTATCCCTCTCTCTCCCTCTCTCTGTCTCCCTCTACCTATATGCCTCTCTTTCTCTCTCTCGTGCTCTCTCTCCTTCCCTCCCTCTTTCTCTCTCTCTGTCTCCCTCTCCTTTCTGCAGACACTCATTACCCTATGCCAGTACGCGACTTCACGTGACCCTCAGACATTCTCTGAGCCGGACAGCTTCCTTCCCCGGCGCTGGCTGAGCCGGGAGCAGAATCACCACCCCTATGCCTCTCTGCCCTTTGGCGTGGGCAAGCGCAGCTGCGTCGGGCGCCGCATCGCAGAGCTGGAGCTCTACCTGGCATTGGCACGGGTGCGAGCCGAGTTTTCGTTGGGGGGGGGGGGGTGCTTTAAAACTGTTGCATGCTCCGCACACGCATTCACACTCACCTCTGCAAAACGCTTCCTCATCTGTTGCAGATTCTAATCCACTTCGAGGTCAAACCTGATCCACGTGGCTCAGTTGTCCAGCCCATGACCAGGACCTTGCTGGTGCCACAGGGCGAGATCAACCTGCAGTTCATAGAGCGCTGACCGGAGGATGGCCGTGGACATTGCAAGACTGGTCTACGTTGAGGAGCAGATGCCAGGAACGAATAGGCCTGTGAATGGAGCCCGCCTTGGGCACAGGACTGTCCAGAGTGAGCTTAGGGACCATGTTTGGTGCCTGGTGAAACTGCACCGTCGTTTACATTTCTGCCTCCAGTTGGGGCTGGCAGATAGAGCCCACGTGATGCACAGCTTGGGGGAAACGGCATCGTAATCAGGTGAATCCTGTTTACAGGCCTCCATGTTTACAGACACCATGATGATGCTTCAGAAACCAAGACAGGGTTAAAAACCATGAATCCTTAAAAAAAACCCCATAGAAGAAAGAGGGACTCCCCTCAAAGTGTCCGGGCCCTTGTCCACGAGCAGATGGATTGCAAAACATCGTTGTGATTTTAGCGGAAAGTGCTAACGTACTACTGCTATCTGCCAATACCAACAGTCTATTTATAGACTGATGTAATCAGCTGAACCCTTTTAAAATAGAAATTATTAAAGGTACGGCACACAGTTTCTCTAACTGTGTCAAAGAAATGTCAGTTCAGACCTGTGGAAACCAGAGTGTCCATTTCAAGTGACCAGAGTGTTATGTGGGTTTTGGGGATCTGTATGTCTCACGAAGGCAAGGCATTCGCTATAAGGAATTTCAGGTCCTCAGTTCAGCTGAACCGCAGGGATGTAAGTCTTTTGATGAAATGAACCTATATCCACTGTTATAAACATTTTTTTGTAACGTGAGAGTATGTAGATTTTGTACAGCTTTACTCACATTGTCTCTCAGGCGATATTGGCACTCTCGATAGGCGAGATTTTGGCACTGTAAGCCTTTGATTTCCTGTACACCTTTGAGGAGCCGTTAACTGCAATCATTTACATGTTTTGTGTATTTATGACCCAAATCCCCCTGTGATGTTTCCATGAAATGCAGTCCAGCCAGGATTACTGTTAATTCTTTTTTACCTTGACATTTCTGGATAAAAATGACTGAAAATGAATGAAAATGTAAGTCATGTGGAAAGAATTATGTTAGCAACTATGCGTAATTATTCCTTAACGTGACGTATTCACAGTATTTTATTTTGCATTGTATCAATGTTAGGACATTTTAATATTTATGGAAATTAATAAAAGATGTGACTGTCTCTTTCGATTTCATCTTAGAAGCTGCTTTGACCTTTGGTTGCCTTAACTATAAATGGACGTTTTTTGGACAGTAACACTAGTTATCTTTGTACTTTTTTGCTTAGCTGGCTCCTCTGAAGTAAATTTCAGGTTTACCCCTTTGGTACAGCTATATATTTTAACTGAATTATTTCAGGTTAAATGCCTTCCTCAAGGCTACAACAGCTGGCCTCATTGTGGGACATGAACAGACCACCAATCAGGTTTTAAGTTCATGTCCCTACTCGCCCCTGCTGCTGCTTCAGGTTACCATTTGTTTTGTATAGCTGAGCCAGTGGACTAATAATCTTTTCAGTAGTAACTCTCCTGAAAATAGCTCAGTCACATTTCCTTGTCTTATGGCTGAAAACAAAGATTTCTGGCCCCAGTCTCTTCTCTTGGCACTGGAAATAAACCTTTGGACTTCAGTGCTTACATTTGACTCAATTAAACTTCACTTTGCATGGGTTTCTTCCATGGCCCAGCTGTGTGTGTGTGTGTGTGTGTGTGTGGTTTTAAGGTGCAGGTTACCTACACTTACTCCTATTCCAGTGCATAAATCAGCAGTTAGAACTACTAGCATGGTTAAAATGGCTGTAGTAGGTGACTATGTGCATGTACACTATATTGTCAAAAGTATATGGACGCCACAATTAATCAGAGCAATTTCCGATTTAATCCAAACCCACTGCTGACACAGACGTATGATTAAGCCCACAGGTATGCAATCTCCTGGAACAATCATTATCAGCAGAATGGGTGGTTGTTGTACAGGAGAGGTTAGTGACTTTCCCATTGGCACCATCACAGGACACCATCTTTCCATCAAGTCAGTTTCTGCCTTGCCTGAGCTCTCCTGGCCTAACACAAGTGAAGTGATTGAGAAGGACAAAACACCTGGGAACAAGTACCCTTGTGAAGTGGTCAGCCACACAAACTCACTGAAAGGGACCTGATCACCCAACATCAATATCCAACCTGAACGGCAGCAAATCCGCCAATGTTCCAACATCTAACGGAAAGCTCTGCTGGAAAAGAAGAGGCTCAACCAACTTCATATTAATACCCTTGGTTTTGTGATGAGATGCTGGACAAGCTGCAATGGACTGGCATCTCATCCAGCGTGTCCTTGCCTCATGCCCTGTGCTCCTCGGGTGGCCTCCAGGCTCACTATAGTCCTGTACTGGAAAGGTGGTATGGAAAATGGATGAATGCAGGTGTGTGTATTTTTTATCATCAAATCATTTAAAATATATAAAACCCCTGTTAATCCAAGCCCTGAATGTTGCCCAGTACACTGACCTGTTTTTTTGTACATCATTTATACGATATTGAGAGGCTCTGCTGTTTTCATTCCTAAATGCACTATAGTTTCTGCAATGCATGGGCCCTTCAACATCCAAACAAGCATGCAGTGCATGCCTTTAACATTCAATCAAACATGCAGTTGCTGCATTTAATATCCAAACAAGCATGCAGTGTGTGCCTTTAACATTCCACCAAACATGCAATTACTGCATTTAACATCCAAACAAGCATGCGGTGTGTGCCTTTAGCATTCAGTCAAACATGCAATCACTGCATTTAACATTCAAACACGCAATGCATGCCTATAACATTCAAACGAGTATGCAATGTATGTCTTTCATATTCAAACAAGCATGCAATGTGTGCCCTTGACTTTCAAACATGTAATGCATGCCGTTAATATTTAAACAAACATGCAATGTATTCAAGGGCCTAGGTTTCAACAGTGAAATCCTTCACCCCTCTATACACATGCAGTACTCCCACAATATTGGTAGGACCCTATCCCTTCCATTCATACCCAAATCTACACTCTTGCATGACTTTTACATTCAAACAAACATGAAATGTGTGACCTTGACATTCAAACAAACAGGCTATGTTTGCCTTTAACATTCAAACCAGTGGTCAGAGCAGGTCCAACGTCCCCCCCCCCTTTTTATTCACCCCTCAGTCCTGAGCCACAAACCCCATTAGTGCTACTGCGCTACAGCAGTCGAGCATGGGCCCTGACTCTGACTGTGGGTCAGTTTCTAAACAGCCATGAGCTCTACATGAAAAGCTGGAGAGGTGTAAAGGAGAGGATGTGGTGGAGAGGTGTGAAGGAGGGGATGTGGTGGAGAGGTGTGAAGGAGGGGATGTGGCGATCCAGCACAGGTAGATGTGGGCTGACAGACAGATACAATGTATGGGTCAACCATCCAAGTCAGTCTGCCTTTCTTCCAAATATGTAACTTAGAAGTAAATGTAAACAATTACATAAACAAATGATTTAGTAAAAATGTCTCCCTTTAGAAACAGACTCAAGTGACACGTTAGGACCAAGCAGGAAGGAAATGAACAAGGAATGTGCAATGTTTCCTAATGGTTAGCACAATGTTTGAACTGATCCATCCTGAACATTTAACAAAGCACTTCTCTGAGATATTTAAATACTTTTAAATATTTTTTCCGTTACAGCATTCTTATAATTATTCGAATTTATCTTGATGTATGGTTAGAGAGCATCCTACCGGAGGTCTGTGTTCAAGCTCCGCTGTTGCTATCGCCATCTGCTGGGAGAAATAAATTGTAACTTAAATAATAAGAGCATATCTACTGTGTTTCAGTTTCATTGTCAAACCCCTGTATGTCACCTCTTGTTGACATTATACTGCCAATAGGCTTAGGGCGACCAGATAATCCATATCAGGGAGGACACTTTGAGATACTTCAGGTTTTACAAACTACTTTATAACTGAAAGGCTCTTCTGCTTGGCTAAAAACTTTGACTGGTTTGTTTCCTTGACAGCTGTTACACGTTAAACGTAGTGACACGTTTATTATTAACACGATTATCGGAGTCAGACCAATCAGTATACAGCAAATCCTGTCCAGTCTCCTGTCCAGTGTCCTGACATGGATTATCTGGTCACCCTAAATAGGGTACACAAAACATTCATATCGGCGATTCAAGCCATCCATCCGTTAATCCATTTTTACTATCCGTTTATCCAATTACAACGAAAGGGAAACATAAAGTGCGTGATATTGTCTCATGGACTCTATACACATTTCTATAAAATAAAGAATCAGGCTAATATCAAGCGCTGGCCTTGATTATGTATAAACAAAGCGACGATTTTGTTTCTACCCGACGTCATTAAAGTGTGACGCGTGTAGTTGCGATCGAAATTTTAAGGTGATCTGGTCATTTATAACGATTAAAAAATGAACGAACCGTCATTTCAGCGGTAAAAATGTACAGTCAATGCCATGCGAATGTAACCTGTACTCAAAGTAAATGACAGAATTTCGTGACCAAATATTTACAGATTAGCTTCATGTGATTGCCAGCTAAGTAAAAACACTGTGACACGTGAGGACATTTACCCACGGGCCTCTCCGTTATAACATTACAATGAACCTCATGGAAGATCAGGAAGGGTATATGTTTCCCGTTTGTGACGGATTGTTTGCTGAAACTTTCTCCGAGGATAGTTTTTACAGGTTCGGAAAACAGGAGTTAAAGATAAGGCAGCTCTTCGGCGCTAATCTCGGCGTGGCCGCGCCGGTGTGGGACGCTGTGAGTTCACGGTTGCATCAGTTAAAAATGTAATACTATCGATTATTAAAACTCTAGGATGACTTGTACTAAGTATGTTTTTTTGTATCTGACAGGCACTCTGTCTCTGTCGCTACTTGGAAGAAAAAGTGTTTGACTTGAAGGGAAAGAGAGTAATTGAGCTGGGAGCTGGAACTGGTATTGTGGGCATCTTAGCAGCACGCTTTGGTACGTTAGATCAACGTTTTCCCAACCAGTCCTTAGGGCACACTGGACAGATCCACATTCTTGTTTTATCCCAGCTCCCAGAACGCCTGACCCAAGCAATCAGGAGCTCTGAATCTCTGAGTACCTTACAGGTGTGCTGAGAATTGGGATAAAACAAAAATGTGGATCCGTCCAGTGTGCTCTGACGACTGGTTTGGGAAACACCACGTTAGATAATTCATTTTTGTTTCTGTCCAACAGCGATCATACCTGTTTAAGGAGAGGTGATGCTTTGAAACTGATAAATAATGCACAGGTCTTTTAAAATGTGTTAAAGTCTTCATTTTGCATCACTGCCTAATTTTGACACTGTCTGTACTGTTTAATTGCAGGAGCATCGGTGACTTTGACTGATCTTCCTCATGCCATTCCTCAACTGGAAAGCAATGTGTCCGCAAACATGCCCCAGTGTGGGTGGCCCTCTGCCACCCCCACAGTAATTCCTCTGTCCTGGGGCTTGGATCATGGTCAGTTTGCCACAGACTGGGATCTCGTGCTGGGCGCTGACATTGTGTACTTATCAGAAACCTATACTTTACTGCTGGACACACTGACTCATCTGTGCGATGGAGGGGCAGCCTTATATCTTTCATCTAAGATGCGCAGGGAGCACGGCACCCCTGACTTCTTTGACAACATTCTGCCACAGAGGTTTGACTGCCAGCTGGTGTATAGTGACACCGGGCAGAATATAAACATCTACTGTGCCACCCTGAGAAAGGATGGAAATAAACTATGAAGTCTTCCAGATGACGCGGTGCAAAGGCAGTACAGCATGAAACAGCGTGTGTGAGTCACACTTAATTGTCAGCAACACTCGGTGGTCTAGAAGCACGAGTCCCAAAATAATAGAATGCAACCTGTAAAATCTTTGAGCACTGTAATTGCTGTTTAAAGTCTTCCATATATAGTGGACTTTTAACAACATATTTAGATAATTACAACTTTTTATTGATTTTTTTATTTGCTTTTCAGAAGTAATATTTTCATGCTACAATACCAATAAGTGGACTTAAGGCTTTAAAGCTTCTTTCTGTACAAATTGAACTACAAATTATGTAGAAATAAAGAAAAAAAAGACCACATTGCAGTTTTATCGATTTGAAAAATCGTTTTGTTAACGCCAACAGTTTTTTGCCTTCCGCCGCCTCATTCTCCCGTCCTGGCTTTTGCTGATGTGCAGAGTCGCTGTTCAGTGTGAAAAGCCTGTTTGTTCCGCTGGAGAGTTTTGAAGAAAAAGAAATTGTTGCCTCCTAGCTGTGCTTGTGCTCACCCGACAAAACAGATTCCTATCTCTTCTCTCTGTGTCTCAGCCCCTCTCCCCACAATCATTTTCCATTGTCAACAGTTATATGTTTTTTTCTGTCTTGCTGTGCCAGTTCTGGAATATCTGTTAAAGGGGAAAAGGCACTTTTTCAGCAGGACTGAAGGAGAAACAAACATAAAAGTGACACCTTCTATGTAGCTCAGTGGGATCTGGCCAAAGATAGATGCCTCTTAGGTATCTAGTTGGTAGCAGAAGTTCTTCCTGGGTTTCACCTCTACCCTTAAACCATGACATCTTTTTTTTTATTGATGTGTGACCTTTTGTCAAATAAACTAACCATATAATGCATTTGTGTCCCCAATCAGAAGAGTAATAAAAAAATTGTTAAATTATTATATTAAAGTATGATTGGATGGATGGATGAATGTAACACTTTGCATGTTTTTTACATGTAAGTGTGGGAGGTGAATGCTATGTTAGTTCAAGCCAGGAGGTACTAGGGAGAAGACATAAGTTGGATGACGTTCTGTTTGGATTTAATTAAAAACGTGTTTTATTAGGAACTTTAGCATTTAACAGGGAGGCTCCTACCTGTGATGGATGGTGCCATGGGGAGGAGGGAGGGGGTTGGAAAAATTAGACTGTTAATAACAGACTGCTGCTCCGTGGTGTTGGGTAGCACCATTGCCTCCCCAGCATTGACAGAGACACATTCATCCTCCCTTGAGGTATGGACTACTTCATTTTTTTTTGCCAGAATTATTTCAATACTTTTGTGCAAATTTGAAACCAATGACTTAGCGTGATTGTGTGCAATTGTAACAAACGGAATAATTGTCAATTTGTGACTAGTATTACGATACACACCAAGCTTTTTGTTATATGACTGAGTTTGAGATTGATGTGAATGTGACATTGGTTAAAGTTTTAATCACAAGAAATATTATATTTTGAGCACTAATAGTACAGTATGACTTTAATTTGACAATATACTGTATGATTTGAATTAAGTTAATGTTTTCTTAGCTAAAAATAAATTAATAATGTGTTAGTTCACAGTTCACATTAAGGATATTCAATGCAGAAATAACATTTAAGTCAATACTAAGACAACAGGAACTCCAAAATATTTTCAAGCTGTAAATTTTCAAGAGATGTATGTTTCCTAGCAAGGTCCTTGGCTGCCAGATTACTATGATGGAGTTCACAAGAAGCAAAAGACAGCCACCGCCATATAACAAATTTTGGACTCTTCCAAGACAACATGTCCCACATATGTAAGTCCTTTCAGAATTGGAATTACAGAATGCAGTATGTCAATTTTGATCAATTATAACCAACAAAATTATCAGGATATGTAAATATGTTAATTTCTAAAAAATATTTTGGGATGGATATTTTGGCAATATCAAAATAATACATTCAAAAACATTTTTATATGTAATATGGGGCAGGGCTATGAAACCATAGTGGGTTTCAATCCCAGATTGAAAGTTTTTAATGAGTTATTTAAATGACATCATCTGAATCAGGACAGGACTCCTAGGAATCGATAGACGTCTTGCAGCTGAAAATTACAGTTCACTGCAGGATGGTACTACACTATTAGAGGAATACAGAGTAATATAAAAGAAAGTGCTATTCTATCTTTTTCCCCAGGTACCGAGACGAACAATATACATCAGATTTCCGGCATACACCAGCCTTCCAGCAGCAGCAGACATACACACAAAGTTTCAGCCGTGAATGTGACGAGTGGACAGCCCCAACCTTCGGCATGGGTGGAGTTCTGCGGGATTACACCAACTGGATTGACCAGCCAGTGTCCTATACCCCGGGTGCTCTGAACAATGAATCTCACTCCAAAGATTACAGTGAGTATCAGAAACAGGGAATGGAGTGGAGGAAAACTGAGAGAGAGAGAGCACGGAAACAGCAAATTAGTGAAAGTAGGAGGCAAATTGAAGAGTGGAGAAAACGGTGGGAGCGAAAGACCCCTCCTAACTACAAGAGAGATGTGAAGGCAAACCAGTGCTGTGCCAACCACCATGAGCTAGAGGCCTGGGCTGCCCGATACAGCCAATCACTACCCAGAAAGGAACACACGGATGCCAGAATATGGGGGACATACGATGCCCAGGGAGTGCAGGATAGGGTGAAGATCCCAGATGGAATAGGCAGAGCTGGTAGCAATGATACTCAAAGAATATTCCACTCATCTGAACAATATAATCACATTAGAGGGTGGGAACAGAGATATCATAGACAACTTATGGTGCCCCATACTTTGCCTCAGTCACCAATTCTTGGAAAAAACTGGAGGAAGGATAGAAAGGAAAACAATCCATGTTTACAGCAAAGAGTTTTTAATCAACCTCCGCGGTACATTCCACCACCACCCTACCGTGGCCCTCATACTATCAAGCATCAAGAAAATGCCTACAAGTATCCCACGCTCTCAGACTCCAGAAAACAAGAATTTTATGAAGCTTTACTAAAAGAGAGGGAGGGTTATGAGAAGTGGAAGAGAACAAAGTGGATGGATATTGACAGTAGTCAGGGACAAGTTGGCAGCAGAACATGGAAAGACCCCATGGCTGCATTAAAATTGCCTCCAGAAGGTTTCGCTCAGCTGGTGTCTCCTAAACGTTCGGAGATGATGGCTGAACCTGGAACAGTGGCGTCAGCTACATCTCTTACTAGTTCTAGAACTACATTTAAGAAAAAGAGAGGAGGAGAGACTGCCTTTTGCTTGGTGTCACAGTCTCAGGGTGTAGCCAGGTTGACTGCTTCCCCAAAAGAACACTTACAGTCGCCTTTGCAACGGTTGAGTGATGCACCACTTACCCACAAAGAAAATGTAGGGACGGACATATCTAAGAGAGGTTGGATAGGGAGCATTGGTGGTTCCCAGACAGAGGTTGATTCTGGAATGACACAATCTAAACAGCCAAATAAGCCTCCTACTTATACTGAAAATAAGACTTCTCACCTGAATATGGGCTGTAACTCTAGGCAGCACTCTATTCCATCCTGGCTGCAGAACAAGCAGGTAACTTCATACAGAGAAGACCTGGTCAGTGTTGTTCATGGTAGACCAAAGAACATCACAGGCAAAACGAAAAATAAAACAGACAGGGATGAGACTATGGTAATGTTCTCTAAACTTCATGTGCCTCCTGTAATGAAAAAGACAACACTGCAAACCTCTACTGCAATTTCTAGTAAGTTTCCTTTATGGAAAGAGCCAAGTCATATGACGAGACCCAGAAATATATCTTCAATTCAGTGCATTAAAAGTAACTTGGAACAACAAAGTGACGTGGACCATTATGAAAAGCAAAGAGACAATAGTCGTTTCATCAATAAACACATGGCTAAAGAAAAGGAAGGTACTACATCCAACAGGGGTGATGGCATTCTGGTTATAGATGCTACCTGTGTTGTTGTTAGAGCAGAATTTATTCCTCCTCCAAAAAAAGAACAAGTACAGTACATATACCCACCTCAGCTTGGGAATTATGAGGTTTGTAGAGGTCCAAGCAGTGCTATTTCTCAACATGATTTGGATATTTCACAAGGAAATATCATTATGCAATGTAGAACCGATGTATCACCAGAGATACCTCAAGAAGAACCAAAAAGTGAAGATGATCAAAAGCGTATCTCTGAATTGCCCCAGAGTAATGGAAATGCTGATATGGAAGATGTGAGGAACACCAGCTTGGTCTCTTCAGCAGCTTTTAAAAATGAGAGACTGGTGGAGAGGCCTTTGAGAATTCTGGGAGACACTGTCCACATATCCAATGACAAGGAAACAAATAGAGGTCAGACACATGTATCAACACATGGTAAAACTCAAAGATTATCTGTAGATGTTCTTCCTACTGAGGTGGAAACATGTACAACAAAAGATCTTGAACAACCCAATAGCTGGGGAGATACTTTGTCTATCTCAAATGATCAGTTTTTGACAGATCTAGGGAAAAGTGTTGATCTGGAAGCAATGACCTTGAAACAATCAATGCAAAATCTGTCCGACAATGATATAAGAGTTACTCAATTTGAAAACTGTGATGTCTATAGGCATGAAACTATCCACCATGAAGAACCTTCTCTATCTCCTCATACTAATCATGAGGCTTCCAGCCAACCTGGGGAAGTTGGCTTGTCACATGCATCTGTTTGCATACAGCCTGCTCCATCCCCTCCTCAGGCATGTTCCATCTCTCTGTACCCAAGTGACAGTTTTGAAGGAACTGATTCTATCTTCGATGACCAGTTTTTATCAGATTTGGATAGAGCTACTGCTTTAGGACAAAATCTGAGAATCAGCGAAGAAAAAGAGTTAAATGACATAGGGCACTCAATGCCACATGTGTCTGAAAAGTATATAGTCATTAATCATGCTGAAATACAAGACATATTTGTAACTGAGAACATTTGCAGCGAAGAATCTTTACCCATTCAGGAAAAACAGGAAATATCTCATTATACAGAGGACATTCTTTTCTCACCACATAGATTTCACTCTCTGTCATGTCAGCTGTTGCCGTCTGTATCCTCACTCACTCCTCCCTACCTTAACCTTGAATCACTCT
Source organism: Mormyrops attenuatus (assembly GCA_026777985.1). Taxonomy (NCBI): domain Eukaryota; kingdom Metazoa; phylum Chordata; class Actinopteri; order Osteoglossiformes; family Mormyridae; genus Mormyrops; species Mormyrops attenuatus. The sequence goes on from JAODKC010000088.1 coordinate 1,849,745, forward strand.
CAGATTTTCCCACCCTTAGCTTAGATACAACAGATACAGACTGTATCTCCCTGCCTCCTCCCCTCTGTCATCCAATTACCATCTCTCCAAATTCAGAGAGAAAAGTTGTTGCGTCTCCTCAGTCTTCAGAGGGTCATTCTTTACCTTGTTCCCTCTGGGATGCCGTCAGTCGAATCCGTAGACATACAGCCCCGGACTCTGAGAATGAAGATGAAGAAGCTGGTGAAACATGGAACAACCAAGAAAACAGTGAGAAAAAAAATATGTCACAGAGTCAAGAGGATGTAGATTTGGTGGAAAATGGATCAAATAGGAGATCAGGAGATCAGAATAAAGAACGTATCTCTGCAGATGGAGCCAGTGTTTTGCAGGTGGCGGAGAATGTTTCACTTAGTGAAAAGACAGGGTTAAAAGACGTGGAACGGTATGAGAATGAAATGCAGAGACAATGTGAGGATGACACACTGTCCTGGAGCAGCTCTGACAGTCACACTTCAAAGGACACTGATTATGGGTCAAGAAACACAGGAGATCAGTGAGGAAATTATGCCAAAGGCATGAGACTATGTGTCATGGATGGAAGCAACAGGCAGTCCAAACTGCATGAGTAAAGGTGAGGTGTTAAGGGACTGTATGGAGCAGTGGAAAGTCCAGAGTGGACATGATTAGTAGACATACATTTTATTCCTTGGGTCCATGAATGTGTGATTCAAGGTCTCTAAATAAATGAAAAAGGGGAAATTAACAACAAGAGAAGTACTGAAGAAAATTATGTTTGGAGTGATGACATAGAAGATGCTCCGTACTTTGAGGTTGTATGTGACCAAGCTAAAACTGAAAAAAGGAAAGACGTTTTCCATGAAAGGTTTAAATGGGAAGAGCATACTGAAGAAACCCATTGTTTGGAAGATGTGCAAGCCAAGGATTGTACACTAGAACATTTGATGTAGATTAGAAAATAACAATAGTGGAATGAAAGCAGACATGTCCAGACTTAATTTTGCCTCTGGAACAGGAAAAAGGAAGACAGTTGTGGCAGTTAAGACACAGGACAAGACCTCCTGAACTGAATGGGAAAACTCTGAAAGAGGATAATTTGTATAGATGGCTATTGTTCCATATCAGGGAGATTTAAGAGGAGACTGCTTTAATTTAGATTAATTCACCCCGCCCCCTAATATACAGACCTTTGTATTTAAATTATGAAGTTGTGCCCCCCAGTGCTTGATTTGAGGAAAACATGTGCCAGTACCCCCCTTGTTAGTTAGTACCAGCAGATACTGAGAGGTGCCAGTACTCTGAAGAGAAAAACAAAGAGGTGCTGTACTGTGTATTGGTGAGTACCGGCCCACTTTCAGCTCCAGTATTCCCCCCTCCAGTATCAAATTCTGTTTTTTTTTTATTTGAAGTTATTGTTTAGATGTGCTTTTAAGCATTACCATTATTCTAGGTTTGCATTAGTGCAAGTTCTGATTATTGAAATGCACAGAATATGGAATGATTGCTGAGTCTGTTATTGGATATAGCTGAGTGTAACACACATGTTATTCAAATAAAAATATATGAATGCTCACTGATGTAGCACTTATCTTTTTCTGTAAATATGCTTTGCTGTGCCGTCCACTTTTATATTTCACCCATCAGTTTCCTAAACAGCGTTCGCAAAACAACTGGCATTCTGTCCAGAGGATAAGATCAAGGTCCACAACAACCCTGATCAGGTTAAAAATTTGGAATATGTTGGAATAATTTTTGTATGTACATGTAGTAATTTATAATTATACAGTGCTGCGCAGTCACAGGAAATTATGTTTAAATGATCTTTACGTTGGTGCCAAACTATGATGTCTGTCAAAGTGTGTTAGATTAGTCATTTAAAAACCACTCGACACCTCAGTATTTCCAGTAATCATCTGATACACCGATGTCTTTTTTGATTCAGCACACCATGTTTGATTAATCAGTACCTCACTGACTTATGTAACTAATTAAGTTAATTAATTTAGCTGATGGAATATTATGAAGGCAGAATATTTTGAAACATCTCCTATAAATTTATCAAAAATAAATATAATGTATATTTATAAACATTTTATATCCTTCCATTTAGTGCGCTGTAACTATCACCTATTAAGTGCTTATTTAAGTGTTTTTTTGTTTGTTTCAAATTGTAAGGAAGCCTCTCTCACGATTGCACTACCAGTAGGTGGCATTTGTCGGAATCCACACTTGTTTCCAAAGACTCCATTTCGCCGGCATTTTACACCTTCCGGTTTTGTAGGTGACTGACAGAAGACAATAGCCAACGACGGGAAATTTGCACATCTTGTAGCCAATACGCAGAAAGTAGGTGTGTTTTCCGAATACAATGTGTGACATTGTATGACCATGTTGTAGTTCGTGTACTGATGTCCTGTCTTTTTATTTATCTGTTTAACATTTTATTTAACATATAAATTAAGTTGTCGCGCATTTATGTACCGAAAATAAAGCTGTGGAGGTAAGACTTTGATTCAGTGTTGCATTCACTGAACAGTGTTTCTGTTTATAGAATTTGCATACATCCGAGTTAGAGTAGACAGTAAACGGCGCCAATCTAACTTTGGCCACTCGCGGTTAGTCGTATTCTCGGGTGACTGATCAAACCAGGATGTCCGTCAAATCAGAGGTTGATTATTCAGTTATTCAGTTAGGCTTCGGTTTGATCAACACTCGTGAGTCAAACTAAAAAGAGCACACTGCGGTTAATGTTACGTACTAAACGGTCCGGCGACTCTCCTGTCACTCGCTCCTGTTTCCCATGAGCGGGATGGTGTCAGATTCACCGATTGACGTGGTTGATGTTTGACGTTTGGTATTTTATATACTATAAAACGTGAATAAGTTTTTGGTATGTTGGTAGTTAAGTTATAAATAGTATTTGATAAGTGTCATCGCGCATTGAAGCCGGGGGTCCCCAACTATTTTTCTCCAGGGGGGACTGCGCGGTCGGGGTTTAATGGTTGTTCGGTCTGGTTGTGGACTGAAGTCCGGCGGGTGGTGATCGCCGCTTTAAGCCATGTCCAGTGTAGTTATGCGTCCAACCATTTTCCGTACCCGCTTGTCTTGTGCAAGGTTGCGGGGGTCCGGAGCCAGACCCGGAAGCTACGGAGTCAAGGCAGGGAAGAGCGCAAGACGGGGCGCCAAACCCGTCAGGACACGCACACACATGCACAGGTACACACATGCACAGGCACACGCACACACACATGCACACACATGCACACGCACACACACAGGCACACGCACACACACATGCACAGGCACACATGCACAGGCACACACACATGCACAGGCACACACACATGCACAGGCACACTCACACACACTCACTCTCTATTCAGTGTAGGTATGCCTCGATTAATTTACAAGGGTGTGTTACTTTGAGGAAGGGGCGTAGCAAGAAACTTGGGGCCCCCGGACAAAATGTCACCTTGCCCCCCCCCTCGCTATATTTTGCCGACGGAAGGGTGGTGGGGCTTCCGTCCAGGGCCATCCCCCCACCCCGCCGTCGACGGCCCCACCGTTAGTTAAGGAGTTACCTTGATGTCATACTTGGTAACAAAAAAAATCACGTTTTGTTCAGTTTGGATGATTGTGCGCTTCTGCTTTCGTTTTGACCATGTACAAATCTAATGGACATTTAAAAAATATTTTTCATTATCATATCAATTCAATAAATTGTAGAAGTTGGTATTGCCAAAATAACTTTGATAACGTAAGGTCTTAATGTCCATTTTTTCGTAACTTTGTCCGGTTCGCATTATGAAATAGCTTTGGTGTCCTACTATGCAATACAGTATTCTGCAATTTCCTTCCGGATTATTGACCTATCTATCTGTCTGTCTGTCGAATGGAGTTCATGAACTAATACGTTCATTTATTTGAATTACTTGAAAGTTGCACATTATATGGTCAGAACAAACTTGTTATCACACTCCATCCCCCATCCTGTTAAAATGTCATGATACCTCAAATTATAGCGAAGATTCAATTAATGGCTAAATAAAGTATTAAGGTGACCAGTTTTTCTAGATCCTTGCTTGGAATATGGATATAGACATTTGGCAGTAACAATGTGCAAATATAACAATTATTTTCCTTGCAATTAAGTATACATTTTTATATTGAAAATCAGCGGTCTTTCGTAGAGGGCAAGGGCATCTCGGACTCACTTAAATTAAATTAGATGCTTCATCTCTAGATCGCAAGTCTTTCTTTTTTTGTGACTTGCATTTGGGTGTGTGAGAGGGTTTTGTTCAGTTAGGGTGGCAAAGGAGATAGGGTGTGATGCTGCGTGTACTGCCGCTTCGAGATTAGGAGGCGATGAAGACAGGGAGAGTTTAAAAACTGTACGTCCTGCCATTGTGAGTTTCCAGTATTGTTATTCTTTTTGTTTCGTTTTTTTTTTCTGCACACTATTGGACTAGCAGACAGATTAACGCTGTTAACTTTATGCTTTCACCATAATAGTAAGTATAAAAGGTGAGAAGCAATGACTGTTGCGTTTAAACTTCTTTAGAAAAACATGGTTGTTTAGAATGCTACCTTACCTGGAATTCATAGCAAATTAGTACCAGCCAAATACAGATAAATGTTGTTTGTAGAGGTAAAAACTGGTTTTATCTGTCTGGTGCGCAGGTAGCAGTCAGTTGGATGCTACCATACACTTATTCAAAATGTGAGTAATTAACTAGTGGTTTGTATGTAATCTGCATGGTGTGTCTAGAGCTGAGTTGTGCCGATTATGTCCTATGTTTGGCTATTATTAAAATTATGATATAGATTCAAAGAACGAACAAGTGCAATTTGTGTGAAACACTGTAAAAAGCATTATGTTTGCTGGTTTTGTGCACATTTAGAAGGTAGCTTGGATTATTTTACATACAGTTGATGAAATTTGCTCTAGAGGGCAGTACTAAATGAGTGGGGCTTTTTGGGACCTAGTCAAAATAACCCAACAAACTTCCTCTTGAACAAGGACAGCATCTGGGCAGTGCCATTAAGAGGTATCTAAGAGTACTTCAATAATATGATTTCTGGTGAAATGCACAGGAACAGATCTGTGCCCCTCCAAAGTCATATGATTCTGATTCAAAACATCTGCCTTCCAAAAATAAATACGTACGTTGAAACTGAGGTGAAATAAGTGACACAGTGGCTTTCAAATCCATGCAACAGCTTATTAATGTACATTACACTGAGGAGATCAGTTTGAGGTGATTCTTTCACACCTAAAATGTTTGGTTGTTTGTCAGTTTGTCTTGATCAGACGTTTACACATCAAATGAATGGATAGCCAGTGCAGTGGTTCATGGCCTTGTCCCGAACTACAGGCTGTAGCCTACATACTCATAATTTCTCACAACCCTCTATATATCATTAAGAGCCCACAAATGTGTAGTGGCGTGTGCTTGCAATGTGACGTACACTCTGGCAAGTTAGAACACAACCTTGTTGGTTGTGACCTCTGTCACAATTTAGCATTTGTACTTCTGAAAGCACAAGTATATAATTCTCTCTTTCCAATGGCAATTACAGTTGAGAAAAATGGAAACTTTGTTTTATTTTTTTGTCATAGAATTTATTAAATATATACTGCTTTTGTAATAAAATGTATTATCATCAAATATGTTATCAAATTCATAATCACTGCTGCTTAATAAGAAACATAAATTAGTCGGTTTTGTCTTGGATACTCATCTTTATTGAGTACAGTATAATACATTAATTACCTAAAGGAACGATAGTGTTATGATGAAGCGTGTTTGTGTTGGAGGGAATCTTTGATGAATTGTGTTGCCGAAAGTCTGCAGTGGAAGTGAAATTCTGCTGACAAGGTCATGCGGTGCAGTGCAGTGATGTTAAAATAGAGTCTCGTGAGACAGTACTTCCCATGACATTCTCGCAGTATCATGCTCTGAAGGCCGCGGACCACAGAGACCATAGAAAATGGGGGGGGTGTGAACAGCAGGAGACCAAAACACATTTTTGTGGTATTAACATGTTGAAAGTGTATTGCAAAGGTACTAAATGGCTGAGCTTTGACCCTAAGTCCACAAAAGTGACTTTAGGGTGACTTTGAGACTGGCATAATCAGTAAGACCCTCTGATACTGTAACAGTAGATGCTGTCCCACCACAGTAACCTTTTTTTTAGGAACCAGAACCTTTTACAGGAACCGGGAACTTCCGTCGCATTCCCATTTCAGGAACTCAGCCCGACTGGAGTTCCTCGGAGGTCGTTACAGAAGCCTTTTTTTTAGTATGTTATCTGGAGTATGTACTTTTCACTCGACCGTGAATAACTGGGTGGGGCTTTTAGTGAGAAGAGATAGAAGTAGTGGAGCAAAGATTAAGCAGGTTTTTATTTTACTATTTCTATTTAATTAAGTACATTAATGAATACATTTTTGCCTGCTTTTTCAGATTTGTTAACTGATTTTTGTCTAGTAATGCTGGTGCTGGCAGTGAAAGTTGCCAGTGCTTATGAGTGACACAATATTACAGTATTTTTATTCTGTGGAAAATGAAAAATCGATCTGCTGGCCAGATTGAATAAAGAGCTATAAACATGTCGCAGGCTGTATGAATAAAATATAAATAAAACTGTGTCCTGTTTTGAGCCAATACGGGAGGGAATCTGTCCTGTATTTTTGGACCGATCCCCCCCAATATCTAGCCAGAACTAACAAAATGATTTGTTCATCCTCCATTGTTTTGGCGTGGCGATGTCGTTCTATGAGAAATTGCATGTGAAGTTAAACCTACAAGCTTTTTGTGTCTCCCATACTTATTTCGCATAAAGGTCATGGTTTCTGTTATGCGGTGAGACAGCCCAAAAACCTAAGTGGGAAAGTGCCTAGTATGTACAGTTTCCTAGTTAAGTAGGTGATACTGTAGCAGTAGCAGTTCCCCCACAGCCTCATTCAAGAAGAGTGGTTGGAATGTATGGGTATAACGGTTTAACTACAGTGAAATACAGTAGATTGCTGGGTAGTTGTTGAAATCTTCTTAGCTAGGCCTGTAACATCAGAAATGATTCAGAGTTTATAACTCTGTCATGAAGCATCTGCGATGTGAGCGAAAGCTTATTCTCCTCCATTCCATCCCTGAAAATGGTGACTATATGAGTATGTGCCTCGGTAAATCATTTATGTCTCTTGTTTAAAGTATTTGAGTTTTTTTAATTGGTCACAGTGGCTTCTCCACTAAAATGTTACTTTCACGCTATAATGAACTGAATGCGGTGTGAAAGTGTCTTGGTTTTCTGCATTTAGGGAAGTGAAATTTGCCAGTAAAGGAACCAAGGCTTTCTAACCGCAAAGTCAACTCTGCTATCCGCAGATTCCATTTTTCACTTTTGTTGTGTAAATGTTCCGTCTTGATGGTACCACTTTCTTCCGATTTTTGCAACATCATAATGATGGTGCAGATTTTCCCTTCTGTTGTGTCACACCATGTTTTTATTTGCCTTAAAAAAAACTTGTGTGTCATCAATATTCTCCAACCTTTTACCTCAGTCTCTTGGCTCCTCTACTGAAGTTTAAACCCCCCCAGCTCCAATTAAAATGCTATATTTGGAAATATGAATGCATTTCTGTTTTCTGCAGCCTGATTGTTATCGGTTTCCCTTTGGTGAAGCCATCGTCCGTTTGAGTATTGGCCCATTTGTCCTCTGTCTTCATGAACACAGACCAGGACCCGGATCTCCTAGAAGGTAAAAGAGTTCAGTGTCATTGTTCAAGACACAATCATGTTGGCTTGTTGATAAGGACTGGGAAAGACATTCAAAGCAACAAACATTTTAATTGAATAATGCTGTCAGCACCATGGAAATTTAGTATTGGATTTCTTTGAAATATTTATAACTTGAAATAAAGCAATTTATATATTTCTATGTCATTTTTAATTGGATATGATAAGTTGCGCTATGCAGTTCCTTTAACATTAGGTATAGACACTACTTTATAAACACATATAGCATCTGTTTATGGTATGTGATCACATGCAGTATGTTTCGGTGCCCCACTGGAATAGGCCACTTTCTGAAAGAGACGCTACATATAACCAGAATACATAAATATAAATAAAGCTGTAGGAGGCTTCAGTATGTTTTTTGAATATTTATGCAGAGTAAATGGGTCTTGATTTAATTCTAAAAGAAAGAGGTCAAAGGTTCTGATGCAGGAATGTGTGAGAGTGCAGGCAGTCAGAGGGCTGTTGAAATGGGAAGTGGGCGGTGACTGTGCTTGTGGCCAGGCTGGCCTTAAATACAGGGCTGCCTGGGTGGCTGAGGCTAGAGGCAGAAAACATGAGACAAGCAGAGGGAGAGCTGAGAGGGAGGTGGCGATCGGTGGAGGTCGACGCATAGCCGTGCTCGCCTGGCGGAGGGAGTCAGTAGCACGGGAGCTCAGGATGTGCGAGCGCTCCAGGCTCAGTGAGTAACTAGGTGGCTCAGGTGGTTAAACTCAGGCCGGTGGGCTTTGCAATTAACAGTCGGCACCGAATAAGCTTCTCAATTGGAGCATGAGGGCATTATTTAAAGATCTAAACTTTTCTTTCTAATTGGAATGCAATACTTATTAGCCTCATTTTGGCATTTTGATGGTGACTCCATTTTGTAAAAGTTGTTACTATGAAAGGGCAAGAATCTATTACTTCATTCTGTCTAGCAGAGGATGACCCAAAACATGCTGCTTATGAGCCATATCAAGGCACGTTCATTTCCTTCAGCCAGTTATTTCTGTCCACACTGTCCGTGTTAAAAGAGTCAATGTTAATGTTGTCTCATTGTCTAATTTTTTGCCCCCATAATCCCCCCCCCCATGCAATGGTGCAGAGGAGACGCAAGAAAACAGGGCTGTTCAGAACTCAGTGTACAGCTCCATCAAACCAGCGACGGACGGTGATGCCTTCTCCACATACTTTGAGGAGAAGATCCCTGTTCCTGAAGATGGTGGTCAGGTGCTGTGAAAAACCATTTACGCCTTTCTAGCATGTGTAGCTTTTCAGATGAAGATCCAATTTACTATAACCATTTTGTTATTATCGATGAGTACAGCTGATGATGAATGCTTCCCTCAATGCCAATGCAATGGATCCTTCAAAACCCTTAGATGGGCTTCAGTTTTCGGAAGCTGTGGGCTTTCACTGGACCTGGCTTCCTGATGAGCATTGCGTACCTGGACCCAGGAAACATCGAATCTGACTTGCAGTCTGGTGCCAAAGCTGGATTTAAGGTACCCTGTCTTTCCTCCATCTTTGTACTGCCTGCATTTATTAACGTACCAGTTACACCTATGTCTGTGTGCTGGTTACTCCCAGCTACTTTGGGTCCTGCTGGGCGCCACCATCATCGGCCTCCTACTGCAACGGCTCGCGGCGCGGCTGGGCGTTGTCACCGGCATGCACCTGGCGGAGGTCTGCAACCGGCAGTATCCTACCGTAAGTCCCCACTGAGCTGCTGGCACAGCGGCTTGACCACGGACTGGGCTAAAAAGGCAACAGGTGGTTGTAAAAACAAAAAAAAGGTCAGGTAGTACACAGTGCTGTAATTGCTGTTTGTTTCTTTTCACGTCATGCTGCACTGCACTGGAGACTTGGTCTACTTGTTATTTATGTTGAGTTCCCTTCTATCTTATGCCTTTCTGGTTGAATATATGCATCGTTCTCATTCATGCATGCAAGTGAAACTATAGAGGACAGTTACCTGCAAATCTCTTTGCTCCTTTTGCACGTCAGATTTTCTCACTGGCATCTTGATTTTATATTACATCTTAAAGTTACTCTGACTTGTCGTCTTACAGCTTTTACCCTCTAGTGAGTTCACATACTTTGATATAATTATAATCATTAAAATTTTCTTTTGTATTTTAATATCTAGTTTTTATGACTTTATATGCTGTATATTTATTGTATTTACTGTATTCTTCTCTGTTTAGCCATGTCCGTCTATCCTTACGTCTGCACCGTTTGCACCAAGTAGAATTCCTTGTGCGTGTTTGTGCTTAGTGAATAAACCTTGATTGCGATTCATTTGTTGTTTTTCTGTCACCCTCAGGTTCCTCGTATAATCCTGTGGCTCATGGTGGAGCTGGCTATCATCGGCTCGGACATGCAGGAGGTCATCGGCTGTGCCATTGCATTCAACCTCCTCTCCGCGGGCAGGTAGGTAGGCGCCACCGGGGTGGCACTGAGCAGCAGGCGAGGCCGTCGGGTACGAGATCGTTACGCTGAGCCATGCTTCTCCATCTTCACAGGATCCCGCTGTGGGCTGGCGTCCTCATCACCATCTTTGACACGTTCGTTTTCCTATTTCTGGACAAGTACGGTAGGTGGCCTTCCCATCTAGAGACCTGACCACCACAAACTTTTCCCCGAATCCTTTGTACTTTTTCAGCATCTTAAAAGACTCTCACTCATTTATTTCCCTGGACATTAGGTCTGAGGAAACTGGAGGCCTTTTTCGGATTTCTCATCACGATTATGGCCATCACATTTGGATACGAGGTAACTGAGTTTTCGATTGACGACCAGAACGGCCAACTGACCTGATTGTTATTTTTTTTTTATGTTCATCCATATGCTCACTTTGTCTCCTCAGTACGTGGTTGTAGGACCGAACCAAGGAGAACTGCTGAAGGGGATGTTTGTACCCTACTGCAAGGATTGTGGTCCTGTCCAGCTGGAGCAAGCTGTAGGCATCGTGGGAGCGGTCATAATGCCACACAACATCTATCTGCATTCTGCCCTCGTTAAGGTACCAGGCCTCAGGCTCCCAGGAATGTTCTTGTGCTACTTAGAGAAAAATAGTGGTAGGGTCACAGAAAGTAGCTACAAGGCCGAAGCACAGTTGACTGCATGGAACAGCATAAAATAGTTGCAGGTTAAGGTGGAGTAACTTGGCTACACCTCAACGAGGCTGTGAATCTCTCAGGAAGCGCATTCTCACGGAGCAGGTCCTCTCAGTTTCTTTTCTTCTTTTATTTTTTCCTCCAGTCTCGCCAGGTTGACCGAGCCAACAAGAAGGAAGTGAAGGAAGCCAACAAATACTTCTTCATAGAGTCAGCAGTAGCGCTCTTCTTGTCTTTCCTCATCAATGTCTTTGTGGTGGCGGTTTTTGCCGAGGCCTTCTATGATCGTACCAACCTCTACGTGGTGAGTCCCTGCCCGGGCCATCACTAAGATTGTCAATTTTCCCCATTTCCTGCAAGTAACAGGCCAATCATCCCTGCATCCCCCATCTTTCAGCATGAGAAATGTAACCAGACAGGAAGTCCACATGCTGGCCTTTTCCCCCAAGATAACAGCACACTAGAAGTGGACATCTACAAAGGGGTAAGCAAATGGGTCTATAAAGGGTGCTACTCATTGTGTAGGGCTGTCCCAATCACATCGCAATTATAGGGCACTTGCGCAATAATCACCAGGGCTTCAGATGACGGATGAAACATTTTAACGGTCGCCAGCTTTTCAGTACTAAGTTTACTTATGCCGATGATTTGATAAGCAGTAGTGTGCCTAAAATATTAATGAGATGCATATTGTGACACCCAATTTATACAACCTACTGAGTTTTGGGCATCACAAAATGCATCATCATTAATATTTTAGCCATACTACTAATCTGCTTACCAAATTGTCGACGTAAATAAATGTCCGTATAGAAAAGCTGGCGTCTCGGCCAATGTTTTGCCCATCATCAAAAGCCTTGGTGATTATTGCACATGTGCCACATAATCGCGATCGCATGGCAACGTGATCACAACAGCCCTATCATTGTGGAATTGTGTGTGACACTGACACGGCTGCCCCCGTGCCTTTTGGACTGAAAGGGCGTCGTTCTGGGCTGCTTCTTTGGGCCAGCAGCACTGTACATCTGGGCGGTGGGCATCCTCGCAGCAGGGCAGAGCTCCACAATGACCGGGACCTATTCCGGGCAATTCGTCATGGAGGTCAGTGGTGGAAGAGGGAACTACCGAAGCGGGACGGACCTAAATTGGTCACTGGCTCGGCTTTTTAACTCCTTTCCATCTGGCGTCCACCTCAGGGATTCCTGAATCTACGCTGGTCCCGTTTTGCGCGGGTGCTGCTGACACGCTCCATTGCCATCACCCCCACCCTGCTGGTGGCCATCTTCCAGGACGTGCATAGCCTCACGGGCATGAACGACTTCCTCAACGTGCTGCAGAGCATGCAGGTTGGAGCGCTGTCTCTTCGGCATAGATGAATGTGGTTTTCCTTCATTTCTGAGTCATTCGAGCAGGTTTCTTTCTCCTCTTCTGTTTTCTAGCTCCCGTTTGCTTTGATCCCAATATTGACGTTCACCAGCTTGTCTTCTCTCATGAATGAGTTTGCTAATGGAATGTAAGTATAACAGAAGATGGCCAAAAGTGGTGGTTGAGATCCTCTGCCCCATCATGCTTGAGTTCACCTACACTCCCACCGCCCCCCCCCCCCCACACGAGTACTTCTGGCCCCTGCCTACGGTTCAGTTTCCCTCCCATGCTTGAGAACTTCTCTCCCATGCAGAGCCTGGAAGGTTGCTGGAGGCACGGTCATCCTCCTGGTGTGCGCCATCAACATGTACTTCGTAGTGGTGTACGTCACCACCCTAAATAGTGTTCTGCTCTACGTGTTGGCCTCCATCCTCTATGTCGCCTACCTCTGCTTTGTGGCGTACTTGGTGAGTGGATCATAAACCCGACATGAAACAAAGCCCCTATTTAAAAGAAACAATGAAGATAATGGTTTTCTCAACACATCCATTTTGCCAGTGCAAATAATCAGAGGTGGCAATTTCAGGTCCAGAAAGTAAAAATCCAGACCAGGATTTTGTTTCAACCAACCAGCTGAGTCACAGTCAAATAGTACTCAACTGGTTGGT
>JAODKC010000088.1:1862771-1899412 GCA_026777985.1 Mormyrops attenuatus
AACCAACCAGCTGAGTCACAGTCAAATAGTACTCAACTGGTTGGTTGAAACAAAATCCTGGTCTGGATTTTACTTTATGGACCTGAAATTGCCACCTCTGCAGATAATATGTAGTGACTGTTCTTCCAGTATCATGAGTGTTTATCTCCTGTCTGACTTCATGGCACAATTACTATTGTTACTGAACTAATCACATACCTGTGATTATTTCCATGGTGACGTTCCTGTACATTTCTACACTCAGCAACTTGATGTCCATGCTTGTTCAGCACTTACGTCTGCTGGAACTCTTTCCCCAAAAGGTTAATTCTGTAACTTCTAGGAATCAGTCACTCTAGTGCTGGGCGATAAAATAATAATTTTTGTTTTGGTTTATTTTACTTGTGCCAACTAAATCTGGAAATATTACAAATTTATTTCACGATTAGAAGCATTTCCATCCAGAACATACAGAATGCAAGTGCTTAGAGTCACAGACAGTAGCAATTAGTGCTGCAGCTTTCATTCACGTCCCTTATCGGTACGAAATGGAACAGAGGATTTTATTGATCGATATAAGAGGGAAACTCTATCAGTAATATCAAAGCTGCCCCCTCTAAAGAGCAGAGAGTTAGTTAGAGGGAAAAAACCAGCGATAAACTGCACCACATATGATTTATTATTTAAATTAGATTTTAATTTGCAGTACATTCAGTTCATCATCTTTTAAATGTACTATTTAAGGGGAATCCTACAGGGAATTCTAAGGCAATTGTAAGCATAAATGCAGCCTTAAAGTAAAGAAGTAATTCATTATTATTGAAAATAACGATTTATTAATTATACCGCGATAATTATCGATATTAGCCGGCATGGGAAAAAAATTATCATGATAAAATATTTAGCCATATCGCTCAGCCATAAGTTGCACCATCAGGAAACGTACAACTGATTTGGGTTCAGAGCACAGCCTAGGAAAGACGTGGGGTGTCGACCCATTCGGATGAAAATGGCGACGGTTGCTGTGTCGTTGATGTGTCCCATGGGGAAATGTTGAACTGGGAAACCATATTCTGAGAAAATAAGTTGCCCAGAATCGTAGAAAATAGTTGAAACAAGCCATTGTATTTCGAATGTCATGGCGTCATTAGCCATAGCTTTTTGTAAATAGTGTCAAATTAAGAAATATTGTCCAGGTATTTCCCCTGCCTTGTGCCCACAATGACACACCTCAAACCAAGTAGAATATTTTTATACTATGGGAGGAAACTGGCACAAACACTGGGAGCACCAGGAAACTGCATACATACATAGCTGGGAGTGGGAATGGAACCCACACCCAGTGGGCCACCATTCCACCCTGCAGTTCATCTGTGCATAATGCCTGTTCCCTGACATTGTTTCCGCAGGCTTGGCAGTGTTTGGTCGCCTTGGGGCTGTCCTGTCTGGACTTTGGCAGCAGGGTAAGGAATGGCCCCACCGTGCTGTTAGAGGAAGAGTCCGAACCCGACTGTTAAAACACAGCGGCAGAGTTCCCACAACCGTCCAGCTTTCTTCACACACCAAAATGAAGAGGGAGTCACAAAACTGTAGGGTCATGCCTGGGGTGTCTGCACTGAGCAGGCCAGTGTTGCATGTAAACACAGCTGTTTGCCCAGCTAGTTCTCAAACACTCAAACTGAGATATAACTACTCTGGGTAAGGTTTATTTATAGAGACAGCTACAGTTTCTTTCTGCTTTTAACTTAAAAATATTTAATTGATATAGTAGAAATTATTATTGAATATTTCAATAAATACCCTACAACCATGACAAGGATATCAGCTGGAATGAGTTGGAAGACAGGCAGAATTCTATAAGTAGTTAAATGATCCTTTTAAACATTAGCTAAATGGTTTATTGTGTTTATTTTCCAATGTATAACATATTTTTATTTCTTCGTTATCTTCAACTGTTGTCAGAGGTCAACATTTTGAATTGTTAGTAGTGAGTTGGCAGTAACACAAATAATTTGTGCACTGAGCATTCAGGGTTATGGGTCTTAATCATGTGGAATTATCAAGCCTTCGGTCTGTGTTTTTCTTAACTAAGTTTGCACTTGACTTTAATAGGTCAGATCCTTGTACGACCACAGTGACACGTATTTCGTACTCACCAGTTAGTAAGCTGTTCTGTTCGATAGTTGTTTTCTGTTAGACTCCTCAGACAGTTTTATTGAGTATTTCTTAGACAATCAAAAGATGTGATGCTTGAATGCTGAATATGTTATGTCTTGAGTTTTGTGTTCTGTATAATTCAGTTCTTTTGAAACAAGCACTTTCCTGTTTACACCGATGTGTTGAAATTTTTTATTTACTAATTGTTAGCTGCGGAGATTGTTCTTTACGTATTTATGACTAGGATTTGTAATAAAAGGGTTCCTCAAGTATCTTTTCATAATTGTAGAGTCAGACAGAAATTGCAGAATGTCTCAGTTCTCGTTGGTTTAATATTAATTACTGATCTTTGAGTGTCAAATTAAAGAGCTGGAATGATGGCGGACAGACTGCACAGTACATACATGTGAGAGACCTTTGTAAAAGCCACTCTGTCTCTTTTTATATTTTCCGTTATATGTGTTTAGTTTTGTTATCTATTTCTTTTTCACACTGAATGGTGAATTATCAAACAGGATATTGGTGCTTTTAAAACTGGGGTTACCACATTAAATAGTTGCACTAATTTAGCTTGCCAAAGGTTCTCTATGTACACTTCTCTGCATTTCATTTTATGAAATAATTTTACTTTTATTTATTGGGCAGACGTTAAAGCAATAAACGATTAAAGCTGTACAGTATCCTTTAACATACTATGAAACTACTACTGGGTTTTAAGACTTACCTCTGTCAGTTAAACAGTTTTCAATATTTTAGATTGTTGAATCAATGTCACCATGTATTATAGTGATTGTTTTGGTGGAAACTGGTTGCATCTGCCTTTCCCGTAATCACTCAAAATCAGATCCATTCAATAACTTAACTGTGATACCCAAAGAAATCAGTGCTACTAAGATGTATGGCAAAACTTGTATTTTATTTCTTATTGAAATAACTTGAATTGCACCCCAAATAAAAACTAAAACCTTAGACAAATCCAGTTGTTTTTTTGTTTGTTTTGCTGTGTCTGCGATTGATTAATCAATCCGGTAAAGCGCAAATTCTGACAGCAACACAGTATAAATATTGTGTATCCTTTAAGATTGAGATTTTGATCTGTGTCATTAGTTTAATTGTAACTGTGACGCTCTTACTGCAGTAGTGTAACTGGAGTACAGTTTGAGTGCTGTGCTAACCATGGGGAAACCCTTCCCACCCTATCTGTGTTCCTCCCTCACAGGTGCAAATGGGGATCACAGGCCATAGGAACGTTTACTTACTGAACGACATGGAGGTGCCAGAGGGTGCTGAGGTGTCGTGTATGAGGACGGAGAATGAGAGTGGAGACGACAAACATGGGCAAAAGGAATGACCTCCCCTGGAAAACTGCTGGAGCGAAAGCGGCTCCTGTTGAGCCGGTGCTACTTCACTGTGCCTTATGCGTAACGTGAGTAACGTTACACAGAAATGGCTTTTCTCTCGGTGTCAGCTTTGGTTATAGTGGGTGTGAAGGGAACAGTTAAGTTTAGCAGTGGAACAAAGTTTAAACCTGTTCTAAACTGCAAGATTGTGGTGTACTTTGACTTCTTGTCAAAATTTGGTTGCATGTATTTTCTTGACTATTTCCTGTATATTTCAGGGTTTTTGAAAACCTTGACATACCTGGAAATTAAATTTTAAATCCGGAGAAGATTATGAATTTTTTACAAATTTAAAATGAATTTGTTTACGGAACACTTAGTAGAAATATGTATATGTATTTATTTTAGTGTGCTTGCATATTTGGCAGCACAGTGGTTCATTGAACAGCACTACTGCCCCATGACCTGAAGGTTGGGGGTTCAAATCCATCATCCAATCTGTGTGTGTGGAGTTTGCATGTTCCCCCTGTATTGCTCAGAATTCCTCTACATTCTCTCATTTCCTCCCAAAGTCCAAAGATGTGCCCTGAGGCTAACTGGCATCTCTAAATTGGTCACTGTATGTGCATCTGTATGCGCAGTGTGATGGACTGTCATCCAGAATGTACCCAGTGCTCACTGGGATAGGCTCTGGGCCCCTCCTCAACCCAGTCCAGGAAAAGAGGTTGGAAGATGGATGGATGATTTTTAAATATATTTTTGCACTCACAGTGGCCAGTTTATTAGCTACACCTGCTTGCTTACGCAAACAGCCTGTTCTTTTAAACACCAAATGATGTGGCTGCAGACATTAGCAGCATGCAGACAAGGTCAAGAGGTTCAGTTACTGTTTGACTAAAAATCAGAGTGGCGTAGACGCCTAATCTACCTGCTTTTTAGGTCTGGGTGATGTGGACCAAAAACCATATCTCAGTATTTTCTAAGAAGTGGGGGCTACATGCTCAGTTTTTCCAGTCAAACGCATGTGTGCGATGTCACAAACATGTTTATTAAAACAGAGTGTGGTAAAAATTTAATGTAAACATAACTATTTAGTATAGACAAATTAGAGCAAGTCTCAAAATAAAGACAAAAATTGTGCCTTTATTAGTATTGCATGGGTCAAGTAAAGCAAGTATGACATAAGTGGTTCAATCCACTATGTCAACCAACAAACTTGTTTTTTGTCAGTTTATGACAGAAGATGAATGTTTAGGAACAAAAAAATACTAAATCTAAAGTCAATTTGGCAAACGGTTCTAAAAACAGAAGCCCGACAACCAAGGAAAGTACATTAAATACTGGGACGGATCCTCATCAAAAGTATTAGCCTTCAATAAAATAAAACAAATCCTGCATCCATTTGTGATTTTTTTTTTTTTTTTTAAATGAATGAACCCCTAAATGAATACCCAGCTGTAGCACTGCTTTTCAACGTGATGATTCTAACGTGTCCACCCTCCTGGGATTTTGCAGACTATGGAGTCCAAAGTTTGTGTCTAGTGTCTTGTGGACTATGGTGTGCTGAACAAACAACATCAGTCAGTGGCACTTCTGCGGGCAAAAACAGCGTGTTAATGCGAAAGGTCAGAGGAGAATGGTCAGGCTTATTAAAATTAAGCAGAGGTCAACAGGTGCAAAAATAGCAGCTCAGTACAGAACAGTGGGGTAAAGAACAGCTTCTCTAAGAGCTCATCTACCTTGAAGTGGTTCTGGAGACAAAAGCAGTTCCTGCCTGGTACTGGCTAGGTGTTCCTAATAAAGAGGCCACTAAGTGTAAATCATTTAGCGGGTTTTGTTATCATTGTTGTTTTTTTAATCCTCTTCATTTACAGGTCCGTGGAGTCCTGTTTCATGGTTATTTGATTTTGCTTAAAATCAGTCATAGGACTATGGAATGGTACCATGATGCACTACATGGATGCGCCAAAAATCTGTTTACATACATCAACATGTACTGATTATTTTGGCACGTTATCGCTCAGTGAGAATAAAAAACATACCAATAAATTTTGATGGATATTCTAGTAATAGAGGGATAAAATCCATTTAATGTTTTTACACAGCCTCAGTATGGCGCCTTCAGGGGATTTGGCAGACAAATCAAAAGAATCAAATCTCAAAGATGCTGACATTTTTGCCACTAGGTGGCGTTTTAAAGAACTGATATGCTGTGTGTCATATACAGTACCAATTTATTACGTTACAGACAAAGTGGTATTAAATGTTTTAAATAATTTGCATTTCACTGTTACAAGTCTTTGCTCTTTTAACTTCATTCTGTTACAAGACACATTTGAGAAATGTATACAATCTGATATCCTTATGTAAAAATTTTATGCATATTACTAAATGACTTTGTTCTAACATCTAATGTATTGTTACCTCTTTAAATGGAAAACATGAAACATGGTATTTGCACATAATAAATGATCCATACAAAGACACCTGACAAAATATGGGTAATACAATTTTAAATTGTATTAACAAATAAAGACAACATTTTTTTTGTATTTTATTTGTAGATTAGTGGCACTTCCTGTACAGTACACTAATTACAGTACCAAAATAAACGTATAAAATCTGTATCCCTTAATATTTCTCTTCTGGTTTTCTCCCTACCTTTAAAGATAATTTACGTTCAGTCAGCTTTTGAGCAGCTCTATATATTTCTTCTACTAATATTAAGCACACTTTTGGCACTCTGTGAAGCTCACCCTAGACATATCCTCATCTAAATGTACTAAAATCCAACTGGAAATTGCAACTTCAACACCAACAAGCCTGTTTGTGAAGCCTGCTTAAATTGGTTGATGGAAAACCAGGCTTTAGAGGTGAGGTGCAGGGCGGTGGACACCAAGGGCTGTTAGGGTGTGGTGACGCGGCACCGTGTTGGATATCCTTGGTGACAGATGGGCTATAGATGTGCACCAGTGCTGGACAGGCGACATGCCCTGAGACGCCTTCATTTTTCGTCACTGTTGGTATTCTCTGGTGACATGTAGTTTTTGTACATCGAATATATGACACCTGAAGGCAAATATGATATTAGTGAGCATTATTGTGAGGAGTCATATAGATTCTGCTCTGTTAGTTTGCTGCCGACTACTATAAAACTGCACCAAGAAATCAGTGTTTCTGAAAGCATACTGTAACCAACACGGAGAGCCAGTGTTGGAGATATAAGCATGAATGTCTGATGCTGTGTTTTTTAAACCATCATCTACATGTTTTGCTGGGATAGAACATCCACCATGACAGACCATCTAAATTTAAAGTGCAACAAACCACAGTCAATGTGACATTAAACGAGCAAAAGTGAGTTGCATCAAACACAGCATGGAAGGCAAACGCTCCCTCAAACCAGAACACGAGTGTAGTTAGTAAAAGCCACTCACCTATCGTCATGGCCCCCACTACAAAGCCCTGAGCGCCGACCCGCATGTGGATGAGGTGCACGGACATTTTTTTGTCCCCTCGAGACTTGAGCTTAAACAGCCCGTAGGCGACGATGGCCACAAAGCCAGTCATGCCTGCAGTGCACACAGCATCGAGGGCCACACTGAGAAGCCGTCTGAGAAGCCGTCTGGCTACCGTACGATCCCAATGAGGCACCACCCACTCACCGACAACAAACGTCAGTGAAGAACAGCAGACATGCAGATAACAGCTGCCAGCAGTCCTACATGACACAGTTCTCTGAGACACTGATTCATTATTAACTTACCTATTGGTACAAAGGGGGACTCTTTGGCCTTTCTCACTAACTTGGAAGACGCTCCATCGTAATCAGACCAGTTTTTGTCTGAAGACATTATGAGTGCTGGGGTAACTGAAAGAGGAAAACGTGAAATATAGTGAATATTACATTAATTATTGATAATTATTGGGTCCTGTCTAGGGGGTATTGGCTCCTGGTAAACATATAAATAGAATTATTCCAGAATGTCTTCTGACTTCCCAGTGGCCTGACCATTGCTGTGATGTAGAGGTGGCCCAAGGCATAAGCAAATTAAGCAGCTGCTTATGGCCCAGTGGTCACCAGGGGGGCCCATATTTGATCACCCTGTCAGAATGGGAAGGAAGACGACAAATGACAAGTGTGTTAATCAAATTTTGCTCAAGGCCCCGAAAAGGGTTGGACTGGCCCTGCTATGATGGACATGCCACCTTGTTACTGATCCATCCTCTTTCTTTTTATAATCAACTTTTCTGGGCATTATACTCTTTTCCAGTGACCTGGATATCTTTGTAATAGGCTCAAAATAAGATCAATCTGGTCATTTGTGCTTCAAACAGAACTACAGCCTTTTATGTTGCTATTGATCCTGATGATGTGATTACTGATTAAGGCTGTGGATGAAGGTGTGATGCTTGTTCTTCATTATACAAAAGCATGTTTATACCGGAGCATGCACATTACTTATTGGTATCGACAACATTTTAAATTTAGCAAACGCTTTTGTCAAAAGCAACAGACATTTTAGGAAACCTAGGGGTCAAAACAGAGGGCTAGCCTTATAATCTTCTGAGCTTCACACTACCCTTGACTTTCCTCTTCACAGCTTATGACCTTGAGGACATCATTTGCATATATTGTATGTATGAGCACAGTAAAATGTGCATGTTGAAGGGAGATATAGGTTAGCCCTGTTTTCTACAGACGTAATATCATCTACGAATGAAGAACAGTAATGAAACAGCGAATGAAGAAAAAGCAAAGAGTGTGTTAGGGAAAGACACGTCCCGCTTCAGAACATTTCACAGCTCCTGTGGCTGATCCGTCCACCTGATCGCTCCTTTTAATGGCCACGGCTGACATTTTATGTACGGTGTCGCTCCCAGGACACACTTTCCGGTCCATTTGTGAGATTTGCGAGAACAGGAAACAACAGCAATTTATGGGGATTATGGAGTGAAGTAGCCTATACAACGTACATATCGATCCTACATGCAACACAGAAAACAAATAAATATTTAAAAGCTAATACTGTCGACTGCATTTGTAATACGATTATCCGGTGTCCTCCTTTCGGTTAGATAATGGAAACGTGAGATTTATGCAAGCATTTTGTTTCCGTTAGTGTAATTATACTGTTTCTTTTATTTCTACATATTATAATATTATTTATTAGGCTAAGTTTCCTGAACAACATCAGCCAATTAATTTTTGCCAGAAATCTAGAAATCCTAGATTCCAACTTGGAATTTAGCCTCTAGGCACGTAGCTAACAGTATCTTCCAACCGCAATCATCAGGATGATTATGATATTAATAGTGACTTACCTTCCCGGTACCGTTCGACGTTACTATGCCGGTCAAACACCTGTGTAATTTGACAGTTCTCCTGCTCCGACTTCCGTTTTTGTATTTCGGTGCGTGATGTCAGGTGATGTCATCCTTCACGCAACACGTTAACCGTGCGTTCCCATCATCACAAAAGAGATCACAAATTATTTCCAAGAGATCAACTCATAATTCTGAAAGCCGTGTTTCCCTAAAATATATCATTTAATAATCCAGTTAGTTTTTCCCTATATCAGAACGTTATCCTGAATGTACCCCGTAAAATCATTTTTGGGAAAAAAAATAATAAAGTGGTTTTATTGACTAATAAAAATTATCGTTATACTTGAAATGCAATCGGCAAGTTTGGCCTCAGTGAATAATATTTGTGGTTAGATAATGACATAAAACTTAAATGAACTGGGTGGGGTGCAATTCTTCTCTGCACTTTCGATGCCAGGTGATAATGTTACACGAAAAAAAACTGGCCTAATCATCAATCAACGTGGAAGCAGATTCATCATTCATTCAATATGCATTGTAGCTTTATAAAAAAATATATATGATCAACGATGGCGATTGCGCAGACTATGCTATTGGAATGGTGATTTCGGTAAGTCTTCGCTCTCACCACAAGGAGACACACGAGCCCTAACAACACTCGAGAGACCATGTGCACAGTACTGTATATGCGCTTATATATATGGAAACGCTTAACTTTCACTGTATTTATATTACCCTGGGCAACCTCCGTAACGATAGCCTTTTGTATGCAATTAAGTAATTCAGGTCAAGTACCTTGGTCATAAAAACAAACCCTCCTTGGGAGCTGAATCACTCAAATCCCATAAAGCCCACCTAAACAACAACATTTTCTGCTTTACCAAGGTAAAGTTTACTTTGTATATTTTTTTCAGTGTATAATTAATTAATTTGGCTTCTGCCATGATTAAAATAGTTCGTTTTGATCACTCGGTTCAAACTGACACCCAGGCTGAATCTGTGAACACAAATGTATTTCTGTGTGGGGGCTGGGGCAGTAAACTGCATTATATAAGAGATTTTTCCCGCCTCTCTGTCCTTGTTTCTCTCCCCACCATGATTTGTTTTTCTGAATGAGCTGCTCTCTCCCTGCTCAGGCCTCCAGACTGCCCAGAAGGCCCCTTTCCTGGAAACAGAGCCTAGCAGGGGCCACTCAGGGGCAAGGGAGGAGCTGAAGGCCGCTTCCTGCAAATCACATGACTGAAGACTGCATTTATTCCCTGCCATGCTTGCATGAAACTGTACAGGGTGTCTGAAAAAAGCTGGTATGTGTCTGGGAGTGTGCTATATGTGGCCAGACCATTTATTTGAATAAATGCAGCTGTTTGTATTCTGTCCTGGTTCCTGGCCCCATATCAAAAGGCAAACTGCATTAGATTTGAAAAAAATGTTTTTCATTTTTATGGAACAATTCAAGACATGTCAGAACTACTAAACATAAAAATGTGTTTGAGGTGAAACAGTCTTTTCTAAAATAATTATAGCATTGTTTGATTCAAATGATTTTTTTAAACTGGAATTCAAAGCCAAAGATGTATGCATTTTTGCAAAAAAGGGAAAAAAAAACATTTCTGTATATAAGAAAAACAGAGCGCAGTGTGCATCACTCTTGCAGACATTCTCTACATTTCCATAACGGAGTCATATTTTTACAGTGAGCTAAATTCTGTGTTGTGTTTGCAGCTGTTTCCTGTGCTTTTCTGTGACCTTAGGTGGCAGAAGGTAAATGAAATATCACTTACATAAAGACTTGGCCTTTAATATGAAATGAATGCAAGCAATTGTAATAGCACAGAAAAAAACATACATTGGGGCATTTTCATTTAGCATATTTTTTAACATTTATGCTCACAGGAACCATTTCTAGATAACAGAGTTTTAACTTTAGTTAAATTCTGTGTGATTTACTAGGTGTGCACAGAACAGAAATGCACAGAAAAAAAGATTAACCAATGATAACAAAGTTACTAACAACAATTATCGTCTCCCAGCTAATGAAACTACTGTATTATCTTCTAAAGATATTTTTGTGTGTATATGGAAAATATAGATCCGGATAAAATAGATGTGAGTGTACAGTGGAACGTAGTACCCAAGGCTGATAACTCCTTCAAAGTGCGCCCATAAATGTAGGTAGAATTATTTAGCGGCTTTCAGTTGTACTGCTTGTGAACAAAATCTATACCACTTTCCATTTTTGGATGTTTTAGCTCATAATGAATAGCTGCTAAGTTGCATGTAATAAATCTGTCCTCCAGTCAAAAGCAACATTTATGTTGCCACCTGTAGAATGTTGTATTCATGTGTAAACTTCAGAAACATTAAGTAAAGAGGCATGGTCACTGAAAGTGGAAACATTCAGTTAGATAGCTAGGAGATTACTTGTATGTTTGTCTTTATGGTTTCTCTGTAAGCAGCATTTCACACTCAACTGCCATATTTCAAGGACTCAGAAATAGTTTTTTCAGTTATATACACATGCATGTTGATTTTTAGGTTTCTCAGAATTCAAAAGATGCTTATCCTGTAGAAGTGTTTAATATAAAATATATACTTTAAATTTGAGAGTATTACATAATTAACTTTAAAATATTAGCAGAAAATTTCTGTACCGTGACAAAAAAAACAAACATACAATTTATCTGACAGATTTTTAGTCATAATTTTGAATATTTTGCAAATATAAGTAAACAAACAAACAAATAAATTATAACAATATATAACCCTAACCCCATTTTGACTGATTTTAGTTTTCTTTAATATTTCTTATGTTTCTGATTAACAAGGTGAGTTTGGTCGTGTTTTCAATATTTTTAGTGCTAGATTAACATATTTTTGTCTTTTTGGGTGACAGAGTAAGTATTAATATTTCATGTATCACCATAAAAACAACAAAGAAAATTAAAAAGAAAATAACAGAACATAGATTGTTACCTAACAAAGTAATATAAGATCATTTCATTTTATTTAGTCCTTAACAAATATAAATTTCTTGGTAGAGACCAAGGCAGCATGTGAATCCATGCTTCACATTTAAAATGTGGTAAATTTATCTAACAAATTATGTTGAAAACTTTTTATATATATATTTCTACTGCAGTGATAGCAGAGTGCCTTGCAATAAACATGAATTTAAATGGAAAAGCTTTCATTGTAGACAAAGATCACATAAATTTCTTGATAGTTTTTGTGATTAAAGTTCAGGAAAATTTATTTTATAGATCTGGAATGCATTTTATGCATTAGTTCACATGTCTGATGCTAAACATTTGAGCTAATGCTATGTCCAGCAAACTCAAATTTTCCTTGACTTATTTCAGTATGAAAAGTAATTTCATGCTCCTCTTTATTTTCAGTTAGGAGAGAATTCCAAATGTTTCATTAAAATTTTTAGTATTTTATGTAAAAAGATTCTTCAGTGATACCTGAAAGTAAACTATGAGAGTATCTGTTAAAATTATATTTACTTACACATGTTTAAATATAGAATATTTAAACCCCAAATCAACAGAATACAGAATATTAAATTTGTATTTTCTTACAAGAAATATTTAAATTAAATCTAATTTCATACATACAATTGACTATCATTATTACTACTATTATTTACACTTTTTAGTAATAAATCAACAAATGTTGCAAAATAATCAGATATGCCAATGTTGATTATCATAAATAATTGCTTTAAAAGAGGCATACGAGGTTTTGTTTGGTTGAGTTCTGCAGAAACAACATTTCTCAGGCATGTATCTATACTGATGTTTTTAGCTGTCTGAAAGCAAGCATCACGACTGTTTCTGTGCAATCTGTCCTGATGCAAACAGAAAATTTAGCAACAGTTGCAAACTTGACTAGAGCTCTTATTGCATTGACTATGCACAAACAGACGCCCAAAAATGCATGAAACGGGAAAAACATTGGCCAATAAGCAATACAGCTTTGGAAATTCTGAATAATCCTCAACTAAAAGAGAAAAACCCCTGTAAAACGTAAAGTGTGGTTTCTTCTTAGGGGTATATTTTGCCACTGCACGGCAAAATATATTGCCTTTTTTTGTAATATTGTCGTCGTTTGATGATGCTCACTTTCACTTGCATCCTAAAGCTGTTAAGCCCGTATCAGAGCACATGTGAGCGCGGAGTGAATGTGAGACTTACGGCCCCTTTAGTTCCTGTACATCTCTGGCTCCCCTGAATCAGCACAGGGCCTCAGCACCAGCTGTCTCGCTCTAAAGCTCTTGGCTCTGAGGAGGAAACTGCAAAGGTTACAAGGAGAGAGGGGACAGCAGACAGGAAAACTTGAATTGAAGGGGGCGCGAGGCAGAAACAAACTTAACGTGTTTGTTTGTGATTCATTGCACTTGACACCGTCTGACTGCTCTAAGCGATGCAGGCGTGTGCTGTGATGTGTCAGTTCACTTCTGAAGAGCCAGGATCTTTTGCTGAGCTTTAATCCCAGGTTCACATGATAGAATCCCGTCACTCATGCTTACTGAAGCCCAAAGAAAGTCTTTTTGATCGCGTGCCAGAATTTGAGTTTTGACCAACTACTAGCATTATGGTTTTTTTATTTCAAACTATAGCTTGGTTTCGTGGTACAGGAATAGACTTGTTTGTGACCACGTCCAGAAGCAGCAGGAACTGACTCTAAATCTTTCCTTGTGCTAGTAATCCTGCTCAAAGTACTTCGTCCTCCCAGTCTAACCTTTCAACCTTTCTTCAGCTCCACATTTCAAAAGTTTTCCTTTAACAGGCAACAACATTGTACGCATAGTTGTACATACCGTTCCCTGCCCCAGTTCTGTACGTGTTTTCTTTCAGCGTGAGGCCTGACCTGTAGTTCGGAGCCACATTTTTATAGCCCAATACTGTCTCTACGAAACACAAAGAAAGACATTATGAAGGAAATTGGAGGTTACCAAAGTAGTCAAGGAGATGGTAAGATTATAACAGGAGATTTATGTAGAGGTGAAAATATAAGCCTTTTCTTCAGATGGAAAGACCAAGCACACATCGGGATATTCCTTGAAAAAGTCAAACCCCATGGATCTTCTTAATTGTTTAGTTTTTCCACAATTTCCCCAGCAAAGCCAAAACCGGCTCCATTCCTGATGCATCTGAGCAAGTTAGTTTAGAACTGTAAAATATAAATGCGTTCGACTAGTGATTTTATTATCAAGCTTAAATATTTTCAGCATTATATCAGCGTCACATCAGCAGTGTGGCCTTTACTGTTGCTGGAATACCAAGGACAGGGGACACACTTTTACACAACAAGCTGCCCAAGTCATTTACGCTGTTCATGCACAGGTAGCCTCTGTAGGATGGTTAGTACAGATACACTACACCTACAACTTCTCTGACAGGTTATCTTGTGATAATCCTAATAATCTGAGACTACAAGTCAAAAGTTGTATGTCATAACTCCAGAACTAAATGTTTCAATAAAAGCCAAAACTATTTGTACAAAGGAAATAACTTTTTCATAATGTTATAAGAAAGTATTACGATCATTTTCAAGGCTGTCACATAAGACTGAACAAAACCTGTCTGATTGATTCAAACTAGGAAAGTCTTCTGGTAATTGTCCACTAATTGCTGTACTTGTGAATGCTATATTGCAATAGGTGAGAAAGTTCTAGTAAAACGGTATGGATTAAAAGTATTCAACATTCAATTTTGTCTGATCCATCCACCACCTTCGCATGTTCTTAATAGAAATCCGCACTCTTTTCCAAGGTTTCATTGTTAAAAACTTAAATGGCCAGCCCAAAGAGTAAAAAAACGTTCCTAAATGTTTAATAACATTCAAAGAATACACGCCAATTCAGATTCAATACAATGCATAGACAAAGTTAATCTTAAATTTTCCACAGAAAGAAAATATGTCAACAATAATACACAGAATATGCAAAGTTTGGACCAAATGTCTCCTTAACTGCGAAAGGCAACAAGAAAATCATTCCAAGAAAGATGTTTACAGAACCTGCTGACGCTTAACATCAGAAAGAATTTCACCCCAAGGAAAAGTTTAAGATCCACCTGGGGGCTGTTCCATGAAGCTGGACTTCTCGGTTAGCTGGGTTACCTTAAGCTATAAATCACGATTGTCCAATAGGGAAGCTTAAATTAACCCAGGTAAGTGAGAAATCCTGCTTCGTGGAACAGCCCCCTCGATATGTATCCATAAAAAACAACAGGAAATATCTTATATGCAGTTAACAGGCGTGCTGCTGGGAAATTCTGTATTAACCCGTACTGGAAATATCACCAGGGTTTTCGCGATCATTTTCGTTAAACTTAAGTAACTGACAGTGGTTTTACAAATCCGTTTATCTCAATATTTCGAATCAGAACATCCGTGATCTTCATTTCATGTAACACGTCCAGAATAAGTAAATTTTGTGCAAAACGCCAAACTGTGATAGGAGCCATTCGAATATACTACATGGCTTCATCTTACACTGTGTAACCATATCGTCAAACTAACGACTGTATATTTTCGTCCTTGCAGCGCACAAAATGGTGATCAGTTTGTCAATACATTCCCGTTGCGTCATCGCACGCAGGTCTGGCAGTGAAACTTGACGAAAACAACGCTTGCAAACTGCATGCCGAATAAACCAAATTTAGATTGCATTTTAACGTCACCCATTTTGTTTTAAATACATGATGCTACATCCTGAACAGGTTTGGGCTGCAGGTATAATTTCATGCAGCGACGCGTGTAAAGGAGCGAGGGTTAGACTCCCGCAACAAAGCGGTGGAATGTGTTTAATGCCGAGCGTAAGGAGCGGAGAATGTTCGGGGAACGCCCACCTATGGGCCGTCCAATCCGCGTTGAGCGTCAGTTTCAAGGCGCCCCCCAGATCTCCAGAAAGCCCGAAAACAAAGCGCCGAATACCCCGCAAATGCTCACCTTTTCGATCGCACTGACCCGCGGTGCCCCGTACGTCGAAGGAGGGGCTCTCCACTCTGCCGCCCAGTTTCTCGTTGCCTCCACTGCGAGCCCATTCGCGCTGCGGTTGTTTATCAGTAGTAAGGGGAACTTGAAACCGCCTACCCCCTCCCACCCTCCCACCCCCCTAGCCCCATTTCCTCGGTTGTTTTGCTTTTTTCGCCTGAATTCTCCATGTTGGAGCAATAGCGAGGTCTTTCATAACGACGGGGGGGAATGTACACAAATATACCGCTGGCGAAGACAACGCTAGAAAGGAACAAGACGATCACCTCGGCGCCCCTCGGCCACGTGAAGCAGAAATTTAGGCAACCAGAGAAATAACAGCGAAACGGGCTCCTCGCACTGTAGCACGGCTACATATACATATTGCAAGCGCTCGCTTTTAGGGGGGGGGACAGATTGGATGCTGTCGGACTGTGCATTTGTTAGATGGAAAGTTCTATTATCACCCAAGTACAAAAAGAGGACCCTCAACTGCAGTCGAAAACAGGTAAGCCGAGCGTGCCAGCGAGCCGCCGCTGGCTTCCTGGCTGGGATCGCTTCTCTTTGGCGCTGTTTGCAGAAACGATGCAGCGAAGAGACGCCCGATCGGACGCCGCATGCAGAAAAAAAAACATGTTTTTCCTGGCGGTGTGTTCAGTGGCGTTTGTTGCTTTTCCCTGTCTGCTTGTCCCCATCTTTACTCTAGAAAGCCAGCCAGTCGATCAGCTTTTTTTGTTTTACTTACGGATACCGTTCAAAGTGTGCAGAGCGGGAAAAGCACCAGGAAGCATTACGACCATAAATATTGTGTGATTGTGAAACCATACTGTGGTTAGCTAGCTGTCCGTGCTCGATGCTGCGGTGTAAATAATAATCACCGTGAAGTCGGCATGCCCCAAGTGCAGACCGTCTTGCTTTTCGTCGCTTGGCGGTTATTTTTTTCCCCTCAAGAATTAGTCCTGTCAAGGGCATTGCCAATGCGGTTATTTTCCTCTAGAAAATAAAAATTCAAAGGTTTGTTAATTAGTAACCTCGTTTGCCAGATTTTTGTGACAGCAGCCAGCCTAAAAGGCGGTGTTGTACGTTTCAACTTTAAAACCTTTTCAGCTACACGTGGCAGTGGTTGATAGTGAATCACTTTGGTCTCATTAAATCTTACACGTTTTTGACAGTGTATATTTTTTTGTTATTATATATATTATATCTTTTTCCCTTTTTCAAGGAAAGCACAGAATGTCGATATTTGTTTTCATTAATCTTTTTCGGGGGAGCGGGGAGTGGTGGGGGTTTAAAGGACATTGGACAATGTTTTTTTTTTTTTATTATTTAAATTCATCTTAAGCAGGAAAAGGAAACCAAATGTTCCAAAAGGAAGCCGTAATCTTTGTAGTGTAAACGAAGGAGGAAGCATTGACTAATAGACATTGTCCTCAAATTTTAAAGTCGTAATAGGGCATATTAGGGGCATATTAGATGAGAGAACTTTCAAAGAATTGAATAGAAATTAATATACTTCTGTATTTGCTTGTATTTATTTACCTATCTGTCTGTATTGCAACATTATTGGTAATTTAAAATGGATATTCATTTTATCGTTTGGCATTTTCAGGTCGTCAGGAAAAAATTTAATAAAATTTTCCCTCATTGAATGAAACAAATTGACCCCCCCTGTTAAGCAGCATCCAACACTGATGGTACCTCTGTAGAGGTTTAGAACATAATAAATGTGTGACTCGGGTCAATAATAGGTTAAGATTTGCATACTTTTAAATGCAAGCTGATTATAAATTGGCTTGCTGGCTAATCAGAAGCAATGGGTTTCAGTGGCTTATTGAAATTATAGATTCTTTTTCATGGAATATGACTGGGGTGCTTGTAACTTAATGCAGAGTCAGTTTACTGCCACTGACCCTGTGGAATTGTATGATTGTTCATGTTAGTGTTCATGCTATACAGAACCCTGGACGTGACGCTTTTAAGGCACAGCATGTAGATTCCTGTGAGGACCTGGGTATCCCACCGTTGTTACTCTCCTGGCTTTGATTCTTCTCCACACTCTGAACCACAGAAGGTCAGTAAGACCTGGTAGTGGTCTCCTTACTGTCTTGCAACACCTAACACATTCAGACTTCCTCTGGCTTGTAGTAAGTTGAATGTGCCCCCAGGATTGTGATAAATGTGCATCAGTTAATAGACTATCTGCTTGGTGGCCTCACCAGGTCGTCGTTTGTGCTCCGTTGACTCCCCTGAGTCGTGTGGAGTCGCGTGGCTGCAGCAGTAAGACACTGAACGGTCGTGTCACCAGCACTTATCCCTTGACTGTCTGGCTGGAGTCCAGTGTTTTCACTCAGCTGGCCGAAGCGCCTCACTGTCTCTGACTCTCTCCGTGTCAGTTCACATGCTTGCGTAGCGTCTGCCAAAGTGGTGTGGCACAGCATTGGGCACATTTTGTGTGGATTTCATCTCCCATTTCTGACAAGCGCTACTCACACTGGGAGACTGACGGAAGTCCAACATCACGGCTGCTCACGTCTCTGTTGTCTATCCATTCACTTGACTGTGCGTGTTGGGCTAGGAAACAAACTCAAGCACGATGAGGATACACGTGCAGACTGAAGGGTTGCATTCCGCAAACAAAATTAGCATTTCACTGTAGTCCAGCGGAGGGCAGTCTTATCTGCAAAGGGCCAGTGTGTATGCAGGTTTTTGGGATAACCTTTAGGTCAGCTGTCCAAACCTAGATGTGAGGACTCTTCAGCCAATCAGTCCTCTGATTACTAATCTAATTAGGGAGTTGCAATGAAAATGTGCATACACAACGGCCCTTTCTGGGTAAGATTGCCCATCCCTGCTAGAGACTAATAATATATTCCTATTCAACTACTGGCAGGATATGCATGCATTTAAATCCTTTTCTACAACTGTACAATCAAATATTTACTGTATTCCATGTTCATGATTGAGGAAAAAAAGCCCTTTGAAATAGAAGCACATGCGATGTTTTGTTTGGGTCCCCAATATGGATTTGTTCTGAAGAGCTAAACTGTTTTCAAAGCTCGCTGTAGATAATAATCGAATTCCAGCTGTCACCATTCTCCTGAAAATTAACGCAGGGAGGGGCCATCCTGCTTTTGGCTGCTTCTCTGCACTTGAAAAACATTTGGAATGAATGCTGGGTAAAATTTAAGGAAGGGTACTTTTCACTGGGCCCCACAGTCTCCTTGCTGCCAGTTGTATGTTTTTGTTCTTAATATCATTCTTAATATTGTTTCCCTGGCTTGTTCGCAGTGAAGCATACTGTGAGAATGCTTATGGTGTTTATTTTTCCCTTTTGCAACATTATGAACAGTGAAATATGTGGATTTTATATGATGTCCAAGGTAAATTGCCTTTGTACAGTACTCTGCATTGGCTTTTAACTCCGCCCTGGTTGGATCATTTACCTCTATTTCTTCATCAAAGCTGCAGTTTGAAGAACAATTACATTTGTCTGATAATTTAGATCTAAAATTTATCATTGTTATTATTTTTGTCAAACCTGCGATGGCGTCTTTTTCAGGGGAATAGGGAGCTGTGCTCATTTCTGATGGGATGGGTTCAGATCCCATGAATGGCTGGGTGATCATATGACTGTTGGGTTCTTGAGTAAGGCCTTAACTCCAGCAGCTCTAGGGGGTGCTGCACGCTGGCTGACTCTGCTCTTTGATGCCAGAACTTGCTCTCACCTGTATATACGGGCATGTCTGTATCTCATTTTCTTTCCATCAATCCTTACCATGAAAGTCCACATTGCGGTCTTCACATCTAAACAGCCATGTGCGGAATGCTGGCCCTTAATCGGTTATTGTTTTCCATCGGTCCTGGTTTATCAGCATTTAATGATACTCGTTTCAGCTCTTCACCTTTTTATGAATTGCAGCATTTAAAAGGGTGATTCCTGTAACCTGCTATTGTCCTGTTCTACCAAATCTCCTTGTTTGACATGAATTCACTTAAGCTTGAAGGTCTTGTGGCTAAAACACCTACAGTCTGTCCATTTTCACCCTTGTAGATCAATATCAGCAGTAAATGACACGATGTATGGCCATAACTATCATTCTTTAGATTATGATGGGAAGAGTAAGAAATGTATAAAAGGGTAACGCAAAACAAGGCTGGCAATTCACCAAAAAAGGATCAAAACCAGCGTTTAGAACCTCTCTCCGACTTAATATTGCTCATGTCGGCTGATTTGGTTAATACTTTCCCCAACGCATACATTCATGAACTGTCACCCTTAAAAGAATAGTACGTCATGTTCAGTCACGTTCCTCCGCCTCGTTCGGGTGACGTTAGTCCGCGTTCACCCAAAGTGAACCTGGCAGCACGGATGATACGACTGCAGACCAACCGATTGGCCTCAGCCCAAACAGCTTATACCTAAAAAGAATGCCGTGTCTGTCGTTTAGCCATATTTTATCTTCAGGGAAGAGGACACGAAACGGAAGAAACCAAATGTATATACTGCAGAAAATCACTATCAGCAACCAATGGTAACACTCCCAATTTATTTAATCACTAGAGGACTTTCCGTTTGCTTTAAAACTAAAATATGACCTTTATTGTATAATAAACATAAATAGTTCATTTGGATGTTTCTTTGAATTATTTTTAAATCACAAATATGAACTCCTTCATTAGGAAATATATCCCAGCTTTAATAGTTTCGCATATTTACAGTACCGACCACAGAGAACTACGAAGGCAGTGTAAAACAAAAACATGAACCATGAAATACATTTATTAATCATAATCGAGGTAAAAGTTTGACATAATCCTGATATCAATTTGAAGTCATATCGCCCAGTCCTAAAGTGTTCAAGTGCAATGAGTTAAATTACACCATTAAATAATAAATCTATCCAAAGAATAGCATATTTATTATAATTTAAGCAAAATGAGTGGTGGTGTTGCATGTCGGCTACAAACATGGAGGTTTTGAATCTGCTTCTGTGTTGTGTGTCTGTCTGCATGTGCTGATATTTTATGCTATTTACATTTTTTGGTGTTTCCTCGGGTATGATCCAAATTGCAGTGCCTCATACGATCTGTTCTTAAGTGGTTGGATGGACTGATAAAAGCAGCTGTTGAGAAACAGCTCATGATGTAGAAGGCTAAAGCATTTGTTGCTTAATCAAAAAGAAATTTGGTTTGTTTTTTTTTCTCACTGTCCTAAGACATAGAGTTAGGCTAAATGGGTTCTTTGAATTACCCATAATGTATTAGTGACTGACTGTTTGAGTGAGTGCCATGTATGTGCCCTGCAGAGGTCCGTCCCATTCAGGGTGCGGCCCAGCCTTATGCTGCCTGCCATTGGTTTCTCCCGCCATTTGCGATCTTCACCAGGATAAGCAAATAGAGCATTTATGTATAGATTTGTTTTTTTTCTCCAGTGTGGCATAATTTCTGTGAAAAACATCCAGCATTTTTGGAATTCCAGTGCAGCTTTGAAGTGACAGTCTGCTAAACCTCTTCTTTCCTTTTTCTGTTTGTGAAAGTTGCAGATTGAGTGGTGAGTGTTTGCTAACTAAATGGTAGGTCTCAAATTTCGTTTCCCTCCATAACCGAAAGTAGCGCATTCAGAGTCAAGTACATCAACTCCAGTCACTCGGGACGTTTCTGTGGCAAAAACACCTAGTCTGGCATATTGTACTTTTTTTTTTGTGAGTTAATATTGTAGGTTCTTTGCTCACCCTGCCTTCCTGTATAAATAAAGCGAGACTGACTGGTTTCCCCTGGAGGCATGTTTGAGTTAAAAAATGCGGAAGCCATCTAAGGTGGTGGAAAAATTAATGTCAATGGGAACGTCGATCTGTCAGCTAAAATGTGGCATTCAGATGTGAACCATGTGATGTGTGCGCAGTCGTGGATGTTTCTCAGTGCAAGTTTGTTTGTGCTCTGACTGTTACTGGAGAACTCGTCTGGATCAACCGTCGATTCTTGATCAAAAATGGAGATTAAATTAATTTTGATTTGAGTCAAGGACCTTGCTGAATAAGTTAGTATTTTCTTTACTAATGTATTTATTTTTAAACTTTTTTTTTTGAGGAACTTCCTTCATCTTTTAAAAAGTTTACTAAAGTTTACTAACTTTAGTAAACTAGTATGTTCAAAGATTACCGGTTCTTAAAGTAAAGTAAGAGCCCAAGATAATTCATTTACTACAAAGGAAAAGAGCTGTGTGTGGGCACTGCGTAGTGTGTGCACCAATCAGTCTTGGGTGAGTTTTCATACTTAGTGGTGATTTCCACCACTGTTTCAGGAGACAGGTTCCACCTGACTTTAGCCTATTTTGAGTAGTGTGTTTTATTTGACATGAAAGACCTACACAAATGTAATGTGTGATGATTATGGAAATAATTCCCCTGGTGTTCATGTACTGAGTGCCCACAGCTAATGGAGTCTGAGGTGCCCATCCCTTGGGAATCCGTGCACTTCCTGGCTGGTGAAAATCTCAGGGAATCTCTGAAAAAAGGTACTCTTCATACAGGTCTGGCATCACTGAGAGGCGAGCAGTCAGGGCCGCGTTTGAGGTGTCATGCATTCCAGTGTGTGTGGTCTTTAAGAGTAGAAATCTAGTTCATTGTGATGTGTCCTATTTCTCAACTTGCCAATTTTTGAATGATTATTATTAGTCTGTCAGTGTTGAAATGTTGAATGTCTTGGATGCCATTCTTGGTTTTATTTAAATCCAGCTCTCCTGTCTTGGTTAACTTGACTAGCTATCTGCATTGTTCATTCCTTTTAATTGTCTAATATTTATGCTGTTGAATATAGTGTAATAATTATATTGACCATATTGTTGCTAATATCACTTTAATAAGAGGAGAATTTATGTAGGTATGCATCCGACAGAAAAAGCCTGAATTGGAGACCAGAGTGCTACGTCTTTGTAGGCATGTCTCTCTGTGGATGTGTTCGGCTGTGATTATCCACTTGTCTTCTGTGTTAGGTATGTCATTCTCTTCGACTGATTATTCACTCGGCTTCCATGTGGGGTCTGTCAGTTGTGATTATCCAGTTTTCTTCCTTGTGAGGTCTTTTCCTTTGTCCAGCTGTGATTACCCCCTTGTCTTCCATGTGTCTTCCATTTGGCGTGAGTCCCTCAGTCCAGCTATGATTATCCACTTGTCTTCCATGTGCCGTGTGTCCCTCTGTCTGGCTGTGATTATCCACTTGTCTTGCATGTGCTGTGAGTCCCTCTCTCCGGATAAATACAATAAATATTTGATGCATGTTCCCTGTGGTCATATTCCTGTTTTTCTGCTGAGGGAGAACCAAGGGGGTGTAATTTCTTGGCTTTGCATAAAATTATACTTAATAATTGGCATGCAGAAGAAGCTGCTGCTATCCCATCATGACTCATTATATATTCTGAATATGTGGTTGTATGGGGAGAGTTTGTTTCCTAACTATGAGTACATTTTAAGTGTGTTATGATCGTTAGAGGGGATACCCTTCAGTATTTGTGAACGTGTCTACCCTTCATCAGGGATTTCTGTCGCACCCGTGTCGTCTGAGGCGTGGATGAAGCAAAATGAGCAGCCTCGCTGACCCCCCCCCCCCCACCCAGGGCGTCGGCTCAAGACCAGTGTCTGGGTTACAGTAGGTGGTCTGTGAGCATGGGACCAGATGGCTCTGAGCTTTGCTCAAAAGAGGCACCAGAAAGGGAGGCACCCGCCACAGTGCTTCTAATGGGTGGGGGTGGGGGGGTGCAAGATGGGTGTAACGGCACTGACTGTATGAAGCTCAGTGGTCAGGACTTATCTCCCACATGGCACATTCAGATACACAGAAAACTTTATTAATCCTGAAGGAAGTTTCAAGGGAGAAGCATGAAAAAAACTGACAGAGGCGCTGTTAAGGGGCAGCCGCCTCACCCGGTGTGACAGGCAAGCAGCTCTCGTCCAGACGGTCTCTATTTAGTATTCTGCTAAACCTTCAAAAAAGGTACTTTGATTTGTCTCTCTATCTTGTGTTTTTTTAAATATTGGACTTGATTTTGTTTTGTTTTTTTAATTACATTATGCTGCTGAATTGCCAGATTTTACCGAGCTCCCAGGTAAAAAGAACAACACAATAAGTGAATGAATAATTTTGCATGTCTCCATAATTTAAAAAAAAAAATAGCATTTGGAAAAGTA
The DNA here is from genome assembly GCA_026777985.1 of Mormyrops attenuatus. Classification (NCBI taxonomy): domain Eukaryota; kingdom Metazoa; phylum Chordata; class Actinopteri; order Osteoglossiformes; family Mormyridae; genus Mormyrops; species Mormyrops attenuatus. The sequence goes on from JAODKC010000088.1 coordinate 1,886,740, forward strand.
AACCATTTAAATCAGTTTAATATTATGCTTCGGCTTGAATTTGGATTGCTTTATACTGTCTCATGTTGTCAGTTATTAGACAAACAGAATAAACATCTGTACACAGCAGTGATGGTTACTGTAAAGTAACTGATAATATTTAACCATAACTGAGTGCTCTGTTACTAATGTTTACCTCAAAAACAAAACTGCGTAGGGTTACTAGTTACTAGTTACTATCATTAAGGCGCATGTGACTTCGCTGTCACATTATCAGAAATAACCACAAAACTGCTTCAGCTTTTATATGTGCTCCTGTTTTTCCAGTATAGATAATTATAGAGCCTTAGGACTTTATCACTTGGGGAAACGAAACTGAAAAAAGGTAAATGTCACAAACACAAAACCTATTAACGACAAATGAAACCAGCTGAATTGTTTAATATTTGCAACCTAGCATGCGAAATATCGATTCTCCCATTGATAAGGCGAAAAACTTTCTGGTTTATTTTGTGGTTAATTTAGTCTCGGTTGTGCATTTTCCAATCTTCAGTCACTTGTGTACATCTTTCTTTCTTTGTTTGATTGTTTGACATTTTCAATGTGCTTTAGAAAGCAATTTATTAACAAGAGGTTGAAGTCCAGCTCTTGGAGCCAGAATCGTGCCTAAATGTACAGTCTAATAATCCCAGTGAGACATTAAAGTCTGTAGCTAGTGCATCGTCAGCCTATTAATGCAATCCACACTCAGCTGAGTGTAGATCCAACCGGCTGATTATAAAATTAATAATAAAGTTGGCTCATCCTTAAATTCTTTCATGCGCGTGGGAAGCCTGAGCCACAGTCCTTTAGAAATAATCTTTCAATGGATTCGCTAGATGGCAACCCTGTATCCTTTTCCAGTGAATTAATAAATTAAAATGGCATTTTAAGCTCTCCAGTACTGGGAAACTGGGGAAATTAAATATGTGACACATCCTGAGAACTTCCATGTATGAAAAATGTCATAAATTGTAATGTTACTTTCCAGATGTTTTGGTAAAACTTTGGGTACATCCGCTGATGAATGAAATGGCAATTCAAAAAAGAGAATATCACATGTAGCCTTAAAATGGGCCCAAATAGCATACAAGTTCAACAGTCTTGTAAATTTGTAGTATTCACTACTAAGCACGCTTATTTATATGCAAACTCCTAGTGGAGTTTAGGAAATGTTTCCGGCGATTGTCTTTAGTTTTTTTTTTGCCCCCTGTAACTTGTGTGTCTGTCTTGTCTGATTTTTGCTTTCGAGATCAACAGCCCAGTCCCTCTTTTCCTCTATATCTTGGTATTCCACTAGCGCAACAATAAGATAAGCTGATGAATTCGTAAAGTGAGGTGGGGTTTGCAGTTTTTGTTTTTCTTTTTGCTTCCAAAAAAACATTTTATTCCCTGAACTTTGACCTTTTAAGGCTCTGCTTGCTTCTGACTGTAAACTTGACCTTTTACTTAATACTCTTACCAAGATGCATCAAGTTTATTTTTGTCTTTGGGAATAATACATGCATATGACTGCAGTCGGCATTTGGGACTGGGGATACAAGTGGTTTCACATGTAAACAATGGATTTTGGCCTGCCTATAACAACAGGTCATCCTCTTCGCTTCCGCAGGCCAAGTGAGCAAGTCTTCTCCCAAAAAGCCCCGGAGCAGGAATATCTTCAAAGCGCTCTTCTGCTGCCTCCGAGCACAGGATGCCTCTCCGTCGCTGCCTCCAGCTCAGGATACTCTACTGCCACCTGAGAACAATGGAACTGTTGCCAAGGTAACAGCGTTGTTCCTGTTCATTGCTGATGTAAGATGTTATCAGGGCAGAGTTTCTGTTGTAATCTTTCAATAACTTAAAATGAATGTGCGGTCACTTGTGTCACAGTGTATGCCGGCTTATGCATAGTTCACATCACGCGATTTTAGCCGCGATTTTCCAGTCAGCGACAGATTTAGGAGATTTGCCAACAAAACCTTGAAATCTAAGGCTAATCGGTGTTCGATTGGTACCGGCAAATCGGCACTGGATCCCTCTCTGCAAACCGACGGAGTCGCCGACGCACCACAGACTTTTCAGCTCCTCCAAATTGCACAGGTGTGAAAAGTGTCGCGTCTGGCAATGAGCTACAGTCAATGAGTGCACAGGAGACGGGGCAGGTCTGAAAAGGTTCAGAAACTGATATTGGTGTTCAGGGATGGAAAATATGATTTACGACCAGCTCTTTGACCAGTTGGAATTGCCCGCTGTATGAGGATTTTGGTCATGGAAACGGCGGTGTCAAGCATCTCTTATGGCATTACCCTTTCGCAGTCTGTCTCTTTTTCGCAGTCAGTCAGTATTCAGTACACTAGTGTTAGCAATCTCCAAGACTACATATTTTGTCTATAAATTTATACTTTATTGTGCACCCCATCGTACAAGATGTTGGCAAAAAGTAATGCATATTACAGCTGACTTCCTCTATTCTGTTTATACAGCAGTATACTCTGCAATAAACATTTATAAATATATTAATGTCATAAACGGTGCAAAGGTGACATTAAAACAATATCTAAAGATGGTCGACACAAACCCACTACCAGTGCAGTGTGCTTGAAATAATGGCAAGAGGTGACTCCTCACTTATCGACCAATTTGCATAACAACCTAATCGTCGGAACACAAACACTCATATCATATATACATACATAACAATATATAAATAAATAAAATAACACGCGTGCGTGCACACACACGCCCATAGCCAGGGTTCTTAAAACATCGAGGTCAAATCCTAGGTGTGCCCCATAATGGATCATGGTTATTGGAGTTGCAGAAAAAATACTGAGGACTTGACCTTTGTGTCCTCAATGGGAGATATGAACATATATGCATGCATACATACATACACACACACATATTATATATAAATAATACTCTGTGTGGGTAAAGACTCATGGTATGTGGTATTATTTCCTGAAAGTTGTATGTATACGAAGGTTAATTTGCCATGCATTTGTAAAAATGGAGTATATGTGTTGTCATTTGATTAAGGCGTTTTAACAATTTGTAGCATGTTGACACTAAAATTTCCCCGGGGTCGTGTGATTTCATGACAGAACGTAGTTTGGAGACTCAGTGATTCCTCCTGGTGAACGATTTTGTAGTGTGTGACGACCTGTCGCTGATCAGTCATGTAGTGTGTAAACTGCAATGACTAAAGACTCCCGACTACAAGATGACAAGACACGTACTGTGAAGGGTATAGTGATGTGACTTTAAAAGTCATGCATTGTGAACTTAGCATTAAGTAGCCTACCTGGTTGAATCTTTGTTTTGTTTATACTCTGATGCCGCAACCCATGCCTCATGTCTTAGTTAATTCTGTCGTGGGAAATCTTTGAATACCACTGGAGACCCAGGGTGTTGAATCATAGGATTATTAGAAACAGCGGTGGCTGTTTTGTAACCAAGTGTGTCATGTCGAGTCAGGAGGCCTCTTGGGGTGAGAGATACAGCCTCATGCTTCCCCCTTGGCAGCAAGTCGTCTGAAAGGTCAAAACTCTAAATGCATTCGTTAGCAAAGCCAACCCACAGAATGGGAAACTGCCACTTTAAGAACAGTGAAAAGAGAATGCAACAAACCCCGAAAGACCCAAGTCAGATACTGTTCCTGCTGCCTGGGGCCATCAGGTTGGACACAGCGGCAGATCAATTTTTCGTGATTTTCATTAGTAATGTGATAGTCTGGGCTTGGATAGTGCTTGTTATACTGGTTCATCTGGTATACCAGTCTTAATTTTGCGTACAGTATGGATTTTTTCATACAGTATACCGCCATACCATGACATTGCTGAAACACCAGCTGTAATGCTTCAATGGGCAGCAATCATACAATACTGTTTGCTGCTATAGAACTGCTATAGATCGCTGTGCGTCATGTATTCAGAGGGGACTCCTGTTAACTGTGTGTACCCCCTTCTTCCTAAGAGTTATAACTTTATAACAATAATTATCCATATAAAACTGTTCATCATTATTGTATTTACAGCTACTGCTTCAGTCTGTGCATGAAAATTTGGATTATCTGTAATATAATTAGTGTCATGTGTAATATAATTAATAAAGCTAAATCCCTGATATCGATTTTATTACTGTAATAATTATTAATCATGCCGGTTAAGCAAATGTGTTACCAAGAAATATACAGTAATGATCAGTAAAACATGTCACTATTTAGCTAAATCTGCAACATTAATGTTAGTTTAACAATTCTTACCAAGCTATGTACACAGTTATAACCAATAAAACATCGTTGTTGAGCTCAATAGACATTAATAATCTAATAAAACGTGCCCGTTATACTATCAAACTACATGTAAATGATTTTTATAAAGATGAATAAACATTTGTACATGTATTTTATTGATGTAAATGGTTGCTGCCACGGTAAAGGTGAATTTGAAAAACAAAAAATAGTGATACCATAAAGCAACCTGAATCTTAAAAGTACATTGATACAAATTTTTGGTCACACCCAGCACTAAGACGATGGGTGCGGAATTTACATAGATGTTAGCTGAGGAGCCAGTTAATCCCACAAAATGGTTCCTGTCTTCCTTTTAGCAACTTGCAATTTTTCCTTGTTCTGTAATTCGTAAGATTCTCCAACTGAGTAAGGTGATGTGAAATGGTGGGAACAAGATACCACTCAAGCTCCTGGCTTACAGTAGTCAAATCATTTTTATTTATATGCTACATTTCACAAACAACAGATATTCTGCCAAAGTGTTGTACATTAAAATAATACACTAATAAAATAAATAAAATGCATAATTCAAGCAGAAACATTGAACAATGTTACCCAAAAGATAAAATTAAGATAAATGAGAACCAAAGGCCAGAGAGTAAAAGTAGGTTTTACTTTTAAAGGTAACACTCATAAGTGTGAACTGCTTCACTGTGGCTTTTACACTATGTGTGTAACCCCTCTGAAAAGGTGTGTGGTTTAAAAGCTGTGTGTGTGGTTATCATACGTTTGAGGGGGTATTTCAGCTGAGAGCAGGATGTAGAGGGAGACATTTTAGAGCGCTCTGCCTGTGCATGTAGTTCGGCGCTTGTTTGTGGCTGCAGGAGGGGTGGGGGTGGGGGGGTAGACATAAGGAAGAATCCAGCTTTGCGCTTGGTGCCTAGGCTGCTGTTATGTAACTGGGATCTGTTTGCTTTTTTGCAAGGCTGTCCTTTTTATCCTAGTTTTAAAGAATATATGGCATCTAAAAGCTGTTCTGGGTGGTGTGGGAGGACCGTGTGCGCCTACTTAAAAACCACATATAAAATGTTTAATTATTGTAAAGAAGATCTTTCTGCTATAAAGCGCTGTGGTACCTTTAATATGGGGGAAGGGGCGACACACTTTCTAAGAAACCCAAAGAACTGCTCAAATGCGGTAGTGAATGCATGTCTTACAGTGACAGGTGACTTGGCCGTAGGGCGCTTTTCCACTGCACCAGGCACTGCACTTTACTTCAGAAAAGTACCAGAAGTATGGTACTGGCACTGATTTTCTGACTGTCTTCTGAGTTAGTAACTTTTTTTCAGCAGTGGAAAAGGGAAAGTGCCGAAAGTACTGTACCAAAAGTACAGTACCTGGTGCAGTGGAAAAGTGCCCTTAGGTGTTAAAGGGGTTGGTGGCTCTGGCTGCTGGCGCTTTATGTGGCAGGAGGTGAAGTGATTTGACCTCTTATCACTCTGCATTTGTTAAGGTCCCGGGAACCTGCCTGCTGCCCGAGGTGACCCCCCAGGACCAGAGTAAGATATGTGTGGTCATCGACCTGGATGAGACGCTGGTGCACAGCTCCTTCAAGGTATTGCGGCAGTCTTCCTATGTCGTGAGTCATCTCAGCTTTTGGACTCATAGACATGCTTGTTTTGGAGGTTCTAACCTTGTGCTGTTTCTCTGTGCCCTGTAGCCAGTCAGCAACGCTGACTTCATCGTGCCTGTGGAGATTGAGGGGACAACGCACCAGGTAGAGTTTCTGCAGTGGTTGAACCCAAACTTACAAAGGAACGGAAATCCATTTTAATGCCCTATAAAGTATAGTTAGTTCTAAGGGCCCAGGAGTTAGAAGTTGGTTTTTGTTTTTGGTTGTTTCTTGGGTCACGAGATTTTTAATAATTGCACCGACTTTATACCAAAATGTTAGGCAGCAAACTGACTGTTCACCAGCTTAGTCGATGTCTGTACAAAAAACAATCATTGGACCACTTGCTCCCTCTGCTGGTCAAATGTGGATTACTGGCTTGTATCTTTCTGTGAAGTAGTTTACAATTACAGTACAATGCATGGCAATAAGCTAGTAAAGGCCTTTTAAGTATGCAAAATATTGTTTAAAAATAGAAGCATGTGGGGGAAAACCATGCAAAAATGTTCTATGCGTTACGTGGGCTCTCACCAATAAATGTTTCTCCTGAGCTTCACCTCTGGCTTTTGCCTGGTTCAAGTAATCCAGGATAGGCTAGTTCACACCAGCACGGCCTATTCTCGATTACTTGTTTCAGGAGGAGGCCATCATCTGCACTGATCGACTGCCTACAATGACTGGATATGAAGTTACATGAGAAGTATTACAAATTTGAGTTTAGTCCTGTTGAACGTACAGCCTCATGTTCGCCGTCATCCTAAAACTAGTGACCCCACTGATCTTAATGTTAACTGTAAATCACTCCCAAACAAGGGCATAGGTTTAGTTTCAACATCAGTAGGGACCAGGTGATGTCTTGTGGCAGGTGTACGTCCTGAAGAGACCACACGTGGACGAGTTCCTGCAGAAGATGGGAGAGATGTTCGAATGTGTCCTTTTCACTGCTAGCCTGGCAAAGGTAAGATTGCTGAAATGCTACTTAGTGCCCCCAGTGTTTGTTTTAAAACTCCGTATTGTAACATTTGTGAGTTGTGCTGAGTGAATGCTGGGGTTTTTCCAACTCTGGAGCCTCTGGCGGAATGATGGCTTGTTTCTGCATAGCCTCTGATAACTCTCTCATCCATCTTCCCTGATATTGGCATCACTCTGTAAGACTGCAGTGCTGTAACATTAAAGTTCTACAAATCTAATAGATAATCTAATACACATGCTTTTTTTTATCAAGCTGTGAAACAGTCTGTATTTTCACGCATTCCATCAAAGTGTCATTCTGCCTCACTGCCCCAGCCCTCCGTCACGCCCCCCAGACGGCATCCCCTTTAAACCTCTCCTTAAGCCTGCTCACTCCTTGCTTGTTCCCCTGCAATCTGTACCACTGATGGTTTAAGGAACAGGTTCATAGCCCCTGTTTGTCACTGATTGGGAATCGCTTCATTCTCTGTCTCATAAATGGGCACAACCAAGTCATTTTTTGAAGGAGCGGAGTGTTTAAGAAGCCGACAATATATAGTTAACAATGAAGTCAATATGTGACTAAAACAAATGATACAATGAATTTTAAAAAGTATTTAAAACTATGGAACATCGTTTCTTGCTGTACATATCCTTGGTGATCCTGAGTAGCTGGAGACCTTCACCACCTGCCTACTTAGCCCCCATTTCCCCGCCTGCCCTCCCCCTCCCCCCATGCATCCTGCCCCCTCTCCCCCCCAGTACGCAGACCCAGTGACCGACCTGCTGGACAGAGGCGGTGTCTTTCGTGCGCGGCTCTTCCGGGAGTCCTGCGTCTTCCACCAGGGCTTCTACGTCAAGGACCTGAGCCGGCTGGGCCGAGACCTGCACCGGACTCTCATCCTGGACAATTCCCCAGCATCATACATTTTCCACCCCGAGAATGCTGTGAGTCCGGCTTTCTGGTCACAAACACCACTAGGGCCTGTGGGAGACCAGTCTGGTTACAAGCTCCTTTGCCAAGCTGTCTGACCCACCACCCCCCCCAAACCCAGACACTTTGCTCTTAAAGTGATTGCCCCCCCTCCAGGCAGCAAGGAAGTTTTCCTTCTGCCTGATAAGTACAGAAACGTCCCGCATAGGTAGGATGGCCTGCATACCAGCCCGCTCTCCATAAACCTTTAAGCCACTGACACATTGTTTAACGCGACGAGAGATGTGAATATCACGGTGATTCACACATGAGCCAGCTGAGCTCCAGCAGTCCCCCCCCGGTGGCTGACAAACTGCACAGCTCTGGTGTCCAAAACCACCTTCACTTTACTGGGGTGGTTCTCACAAAATCTTGGTTTCGAAGATGCCCTCCATACTTCTGTTCTTGAGTATTTGAATTGTACTACGGAAATGGAAGATGACATCAGAAGGGGGAGGGCAAAAGCACAAGGCCGGTCAATCAGATATGCCGATTGATAAACTCCCATTACCATGGCGACGGTTGTTATGCTTGGCAGTCTTTGGTGGTTTTGTGCTGCGACGCGAGTGTGGGGTCTTACCCTGCTAAATCGTGACATACCGCAGAAGAGATCAGATTGATTGGGTCATTCAGTTGGGTTTTGGATTGCAGTTATAACTCTCAACGCCAAGCACTGGGCCCGACTGCCCTGAACATACACAATGGCCGGGCCTCTGGGGATTCGTTTTGCATCACTTTTCTTATCTATGTATTCATAGTTTGCATATGTAGTTTTTTCCCACCTCCTCCTCTCTCCCTCCTGTGCTGTTGCATTTGCTGGGTTGAACAATGGCTTTTTTGTTAAGCATGAACAATTGATTAAAAGCATAAAGCTGTCAGCTGTAGAACTTTTGTAGTGCCTTTACATTTTGTGTATTGTGTGATAACATTGTTACTGAAATGCAGTGGGCATTGATATTGTAGCTAATAGTTGTGCCATGGGAGTGGACTGAGCATCTCGGGTCCACACATTTTGTGTTTTGAGTATCGATGCTGGTTCCTGAACTCCTTGTTGCCTCACAGGTGCCGGTGGTGTCCTGGTTCGATGACCTGGAGGACACGGAGCTGCTCAACCTTCTGCCCATCTTCGAGGAGTTGAGTCAGACCGAGGACATCTACGCCAAACTCCAGCTGCTTCGAGCCCCCTGATACCTGTCCCTCCCAATCCTGTCCCACATACACCAGATCGCACTCATGAAAATCCGGACCCCGCTGGAACACAGGCGTCGTGTTCGGCCCCAATGACTTTGCATTGGAGTGACAACCTGTACTGCCCGCTGTCCTCCATCTCTTATGATAGCCAACGATGTTACCTGCCAATGTCCAGGACTCACTGCCACTTACTGCTGGTTCAACAAGCCAGTGTTAAGGATCTCTGGACTTAATCGCCATGAAAAGCAAGAATCTGCATTTTCTTTTTAAAATTTTCAGTAGTTCACACTTGCACATGACTTTAGAAAGCACTATCTTGCTGACTGAGACTTTGATTATAGCACTATCACATGGTGGACTCTCCCTGGATGTTGTAGTAACCAGAATGACCTTTAATGCATCATGCTGGTCACTGTAAGCACAACAAATGAAAGCCAGTTTTCCAGTTTTGCTCTCGGAGAACAGAAAGTCATTTTATAGCCTTAAGTAATCTCAAGGAAACACACAATGCTGATTCAGTGGGTCTTTCTGCCTGGTGGAAAGCCAGCATTAACTGACATCTGACTTGGGGGTCCTTGGGCTCCTGGCTGTCCATCACTGTGCCTTTATTTAAAAAAAAAAAAAAAATCTCAGCTTAGTTACATTGTTCTTTCATGGATTTTGTAATTTTTAGGTTATATTTTAAAATTGAAATTTTGTGCATCTGGTTGTTCAGTATATGGGAAACTACACATATATTTAAAGGTTTTGTGAGGAAGAATAGCCATACAGAACCCTCTAGACTTTGTTGGGGACCATCCGTGAGAGGGCTTAGACCACAGTATTATGGTTTATAGTGACCATACTTGGTTTACTCTATGCAACGACATGTATACAAGTGTTTTCAGAGGGCGTTTTTTAAAACCATTGTTGCTCTGCTCTTTTCCCAAAAATGTTGTGTTGTGCACAGATCTCTGCTCTAGGTGGCGATCTTGAGCTGTGGGGCTGGAGCTGCCAGTGGTAGCACTGGATCATGTATTGGCCCACTTATTCTGCTACCCAGATCCACCATTTCATATTGGATCCACAGGAGATCATGTCGCTTCCACCTGCTCCCACAGTAATAGCAGAAATATGCTTGACAAATTTACTGTAGTTGTGTAACAGTGCACACCTGCTGCGCTGTAGTATTCATGGTGCAAGTCTGGTGTTTTGACTGCCGTTGAGATGCATTGATTTTTGTTTTTGATTTTTTGTGTGTGATTTGTCACAACAAATTAAAAGTAGAGAAGAGTCCTAGTGGTCTTTTAAAGGCTGCCTTTTGGGGGCAGGCGGACTTGCGATCAGTAGGAAAGAGGTTTGTTTTTGCCTTTTCCCCCCCTTTCTTTCCTCCTAGCTTTTGTTTAAAAAAAGTCTCCCTTGCAGGGGGATATGAGTTAAGAGCTGCCTGGTTTGTATTTCTTTGCCTTTCTGGTCATGTAAGCACCTAGTTTTTTCCTTTTAATTTTTAAAATATGAGCATTGAAGTGCCTGAGTTGAGTCTTTATTAAATACTTTGACTGAGTGGGGGAAGAACTCACTTTTTTATAATGAAACATTTCAGACTGCAAACTTTTTAAAATTTCAGACCATTTCTTTCCTGTAGAGGATGCTGAGTTAACATCTAATTTTCGTCTCCCTTGCGATTTTAATGTTGCAGGTGACAATGGGTGAAATGACTGTGAAATGACCTTGTGCATTTTGCATTCCTAACTCTATTTACTCTGTACTGTCATATTACCTGGAAGGGGTTACAGTGGGTTGTATAAGCGTGTTTGTGTCTGTATGCGTGACGTCGGTCAGCCTTTTGTATGAACTGTCGCATTCTGGTGGTGGGATGCGCTGTGGGGTTTATGGATGATGTCCTGCTTTGATTTAGCCAAATACAAGGTCAGTACTGGCCAGAGTTTCACAGCTGCTCTTCATTTTGGGACCAAAATCTACCATTTTTTAAAATCCTAAGTAATATGCTTCATTGTGGGTGGAGGGAAATCTAATTAAACCTGAAAAGACAGTGTAATAATTTGTGCTGCTGCCAGGATTTTTCCTGTCCCTGAAAGCCACTTGGGTGTTGGGTCCGATTGCTCCGTTTTGCACGTGGGGTGAGATGTCAGAGCCAGGATGGGGAAAAAGAACCGATCTGAGCGGCTTCACTCTGGGACTGTTTTGGCTGCTGGAGGTGAAAGTGGGGCAGGACACACAAATGGCTTATGTTTCTTTTTAAAAATAGGAGCCTGAGGGGTCTGTCCTTATTCCAGGCACTTTTTTTTTTGTTATTTTCCATCACTGAAGTGCCACAGTCTCACGGGGGAGGAGCTTATCGATTGGATTTGAGGGAATTGCCACAAATTTCTTATAGAAAGCTGTTTGTTCTACTCCTAAGTACTTAATATCCAAATAAAGCAAACAAGCTTCCTTGCCCAGCTGAGTAGAGGGTCTGAAGTTATACTTAAAATGCAGTTATATATTTTGGGATGGGAATGAATATCTTATACACTGTTTTGGTTTCAAAAATATTTACTTCTGAGCAAAGCTATGCATCTGAATTATGTAACCTTAATTGATAAAATTTGCGCTCCGTGGTCATTGTGTTTATGTATTTGAATTCATGATGATTGCGTACTGTTGACAACAGTGGTCATGTTTTTGTGTGGTTTAAATCTTGACAATCCAATGTTGGATATTTCCCTCCTCTGTGTATGTTTGAACTACATCCAGAAGGCTTTCCATAATTCTAGGAATCTGTTGAGTTATGTTCGGCCACTTGTTCACTGTGACATTGCCCCAGGTCTGTTTATAAACAGCTGGTAATGTTTGGGCCCAGTTGTATTGCCGGTCCAAAAACTGAATACATTATCCAGGTTGAACGTTCCTGTTCAGCTTTGTATTTTCAGGGCATGTTACCTTACCATGCACATATGTCAGTGGGGGCTGGGGACTTTAAGAGGAAGGCGAAACGGTCGTACAGTAACTTCTTAATTACACTCCTAATCTCCAAATGCTGTATTAAAGTATTAGGGAAGAAACTTGAAATATATATTTCTATACTGTATTTTTGGAGCTTTTCAAAAACATTTCTGAAAATGGTAAAAAGTGGTTAAGAATAATAAACACGATAATTAAATAGTGGTGTGTTTGATTTTGGTGTTTGCACGCAAATAAAGTGTACGGAGTGCCCCAACTTGGCCTCTTGATACCAACAGCTTTGCCTTCGTAAACCTTGGCACACCATGACTTTATAAGGCAGTGGATATGTTGAACCCAGCGGTTTTGCATTGACAAGACACTTTCCAAACAGAATGCAAATCCACAGAGGGTGGGACTCCAGGGATGGCATTGTGGGTAGCACCATTTGTCCTCAATGAATTTGGAAACATGTGCAGCATGAAGTCTGTTCTGAGAAAAAATTTGTATGTGAAGACGCCATTTTCGCTATGATCGGTATGGTGTTTTTTTTTTGCTGTGCCAGAGCTCTGGTTTGTTGAAAATTTTCATTCATTTGGCAGACGCCAAATCACACGAGATTCACGTTCAACTTTATTTACAGCGTGCTTTCTGATGTACACTCACCTAAAGGATTATTAGGAACACCATACTAATACGGTGTTTGACCCCCTTTCGCCTTCAGAACTGC